>JANBPO010001371.1:16478111-16878806 GCA_024336825.1 Amorphophallus titanum | reverse complement strand
GCTGGGTGTTTAGTGGATCGTAAAAGCACTAGCGGGTATTGTCAGTTTCTAGGAGGATCCAATTAACCTAAAATGTATGTAGGGAAAGCATAGGACCCGGATCTCCTGGCTGTAAGTCCGGGCAGTGTACCTCACACTACCTGACTTCCAGCGAGAGAGACTAGCGGCGATGGGTTTCACCGAGTTCCTGAGCATTGAGGTCAATCAGCTTGACACGCTGCTACTCTATGCTCTGCACGATCGCTGGGACCTAGTAAGCCGTACGTTAATTTTCTCGTGGGGCCACATGGTCCCCACAATAGAGGACGTAGCTCGGATCACTGGCCTACGCGTGCATGGGTCTCCGGTCAGCGGGAGGACGTGCCCCGACTATCGGGAGATGGCCTAGGAGCTACTCGGACTGGAGTTGTTGCACTCGGAGCGCCAGCCCACGACGTTGATGAGGGCAAGACTATAGGACAGTCTTGGACTGAGGAGAGCCGGGATCGAGACCGGGGAGCTGCCCAAGTAGCACTTGGAGAGGTTGGTGGAGTGGGCCCGACCTAGAGTAGCGGCAGAGCTAGGACTGGAGGCTGACAGAGTTTTACGGAGGTTCCTGATGCTACTTTTCAGGCGACTTTTGTTTGCGATGAGAGCGGATGTGATCAGCTGTCGCTTCCTTCCATTGCTCGAGAACTTTGACCACGTCGGGGACTACGCTTGGGGAGCGGTGGTCGAACCAGTGGCCGGTCAAAACTGGGCACTATAGCTACTCCTACTGCCGACAAATAAGGAAAATCCCGATCTTACAATCGAGAATCAGACCACTCTAACACCAGACCTACGGAGGAAACACCCACGGCAACCCTGTCACAGAAGCCTGCCCACACAGGCACTACCAATCGGGACCGCACAGTCCCACACTGGTACGACGAGGCCTCAGTAATCCCTACCAGCACCTCTGGCCACCACCTCAGGAAAACATGCTAGAACGGTCCAGAAGCCACGTCTCATAGACGGGAAACAGAACCTAAAAATAGGAGAGTCACATCTCACGTGACAGGAGTACCTGTCCACTAGAAGCACAGTCGGATGCATCCCCTGATGACTTACACCGCGCCACAGTGTCTCCCTACTCGCCCTAGGTGAAAACTGAGACACACACACAAGTAACACTGATAAGGGTCTAGTCGGGGTCATGCTCGTCAGCACACGTCCAAAGTCCCCGATCACGTCTGCACACACTGACTGACTGTGCTACGTCAGGCCCTCTACCTGGTTCTTCCTCCCGGCCCGGACTCGAGTCGCCACAATAGGAGGCCTACGACAACCAGCCTAAAGCCGTCTCTCTCAGGTAGCCTCACCACCACACCCTGGTAGGACTACACGCATGTCATAAGGGTACGACTAGTGGAGGGTCACTGAAGGAGTAGACTCTCTAACTACAGAAAATTGTGCCTGAATCAGACAAACTACAAGGACCGCTCCTCGTACCGACACCGACTGCTGGTGACGCAAGTCAAGAACACACCACCTCCTAGGACCCCACGACACTCTCACACATAGCCCCCATCCGAAGCCCGACATCAGTCAGACCACAGGTCAACACGTGGATCGAGGTCCACTTACCTAGGATTCAAATCTGCAAGAATGGAACTCCGGTTGGATAGAACCCAGGTGGCGGTCCACTCTGGACTGTCCCTGGCACAAATGGTCAAATGCTAGACCACCTCAAGGATAGAGATGATCCTAACTGGACCACATGAGGAGGAGGGGCGGTAGCTTACCGTCCGTCGCTTAAAGGAGAGAAACGGTCTCCTTCAAACCGTTTGAGACCTAAGCGATCCCCTCTGGGCCGCCTCAGGTGTTAAACAGTCCCCCTTGGGCCGCCACACCGTGGAACTATGAGAAAAGCAAAATGGTCACCTTGTGACCATTAGGGGCTGAAACGGTCTTCCTTGGGACTGCCAGGCTTGGGTTAAATGGTCACCTTATGACCGTCAAGCCCAAAAATTGTTCAACGGTTAAAACTCAACGGTCAGAAATGCCTCGGGAGTCATGCTGGCTCCATGAGAAAAATGGTCGGTTGATTGGTCACCGCAGAGGGTAACAGTCAGTTGGTCGACTGCGTACCCTACCGACACTTCCTGGTCAGCTAGTGGTCACCCTGAGGGCCGCCAATGATAAAAACGGTTCTTGTTAGGATCATTTTCTTCCCAGAAAATTGAGAACGGCGGGAATGGCCCCAAAATGCCATTCCAACCCCCATTCACCCCCAAGTGAAGGGGAAACGTAGGGGAAACTCATCCCCATGCCCCAGAGCATCGTCTGATGCCATCAAACCACAAAATAATGCATTAAAACTCTAGATCTGGTGCTCGATCCCCGAAGCATTGTTTACCCTTCTCGGTGAGAAATGACCCTCTCTTGACCTCCCCTCGCCCTAGAAATCGCTGGGAAGGTAAACAATGAGCTAAGGATCCTTCACCCTACCTCAAGGTCGCCCGAAACGTGACGGATCGCCGCCAATCTTCAAAAACCTACTTGAAACCCTCAAGCTCCCACGGGCTCCCACGAACTGCACGCCACCGCTATCACCTCGCCACCACCGTCGTCGCCACACTGTCGCCTTGCCGCCGTCTGCAGTCGGAGGAAGGTGCCGCCGTGGTCGCCACTAGAGGAAGAAGAGAAAGAGGGGGGGCGCGGCCGATTTCTCACGGGGGATAGAGGAGGAAGAAGAAGAAGAAAGAAGAAGAATAAAAAAATGAAAAGAAAGGGCTATTTATAGGAACCCAAACACTATATCATCAACATAAATTTGGACCAGGATGATTTCAGAATTCCTTACCTTGAGAAAGGTTAAAAAGAAAAGAAATTAGGAATTTTTCTAATTTCCAAATAATCTAATTTTTCTCCCATAAATTCACTAATTTAGAAAAATATGAAAAAATAGTCTAAATGATCCTCAGAAAGAGCACAATGCAACTGTAGCGTCCTCGAGTCGATGAACTCAATAATAAACTCACCACTAGGTTCTGTAACTTGTATGAGAGAAAAACCCGCGTGGATCTTAAAACACAACTCAGGACCCACAAAAGTGATCCAAAAGCTCTCCGAATACATCCAAAAGAATCCATGGTGTTACATGAAGTGTCCGATGGGCTATGCACTGGTGTGCACCTTTGTGCGACTTAGTGTGAAAGTGCCCAAGGACTAGGCTTGTAAGGACAAACCTATAACCGCTTTGATACCATTTGATGTGAGACAACCTAGGGGTGCAATGGGATGACCGAATGATCCTCGGACCTGGACCCGTAAGCACATACGCAAGATAACAGATTCGATTTCGGTTGGTTCGCTCATGTGGTGCGCACTCTTTCCCGAAGGCATCTCGCGATGGTGGTAAGGGTCTAGGGTGGGACCTTGCTATTCCGAGGGCTTGGCTATGCCTGGGCTGACCCCCGGAGGGGGTTGGGATTCCCACGATTCATGGGCAGCCAGCACACAGAGGGCGTGGGTTATATGGTGGGTCTCTCAACTTGCTCCGCAGTGGGCTCACAAATGGTGGAATATGGGGTGGGCGCTCACCTTACCATCCGATGGGCATTAAGATGCGATACTAAACAAGCAAGAGTCAACCAGTAGGGGGGAGGGGATAAGATGGTCACCTAATCGGTGTGAAGACACAGATTCTGGTTGGAGACGAAGGCGAGCAGGGAACATGCGATGCCCGCACATGTGTCAGTGCTACTTGACCTGCGATAAGTGACTACAGCACTACACCTCATACAGGAGGAGTGATCTTGGGGTGGGGACATACTTAATTACAACCAAATTGTACCTACATGCAGGGTGAGGCTTTCAGCCGGCCGGGCAAGGGGTCGGAATTGAGCGAAGGCCAGTTCTATCTGGTCGAATCCTGCTGGACAGCAAGCCAAAGTCAGAAATGCCACAGACTCTTTGGAGTGCAAAAGAATGCAGGGTTGGTGCCGAATTGTTTGGAGATGAGGTAGGAGCCTACTGTAAGAGTTGTAGACCGTCCGGGGTCCGGTGGGGGCTGCTACAAGTCAGAGATCACGAACTGGTCCTGCTCTATCTTGTCTGGTCCAGGCTGATAGTAGGTCGATGCCGAGGGTACCATGAACTCCTCCGAACTCCTCCGGAGGTGAGACTGGTGCACAAACGTCCCAGGGTGGCCTGGGAACATTTCGGAGAAATTTGGCACCGTCCGATGTCCGGGTTGGACCACTGGAGCTCTGGGATCAGGAGATGAGCTATGTCTGGCCCAACAAGGTAACTGCCTGATGTAGAAGGCTCCACGGGCTGATCCGAGCTCTGATGGGGATGGGATTGTTGTTGGCGTGACCGTGGGAAAGTTGGCTTCACACTGGAGCAAACGTGGACTCCAACCGAGATCGGAGATGAGCGTGGTGAACAGATAAGTGGGGAGTGGTCCAACCTGGATCTGGCGAGTGCAATCAGCGCATGCTGAGGAAAACGACCGGAACTTGGTTCTCCGATATCCGAATGGCCTCCTTCTTCTCGGATCTGAAAGAGGACTGGACTAGGATCGCATCGGCTGAAGGGATCGCCATGAAAGTCAGAGGAGAGGTTGTGGGAGCTTCTGTAGCTCACCTCTGTCCCCAGTCAAAGTCAATCTTGTGTAGCCTGACGGAAATGGGCTTCCTGCCCAGCTCCGACCTCGGTTGGGGATGCATGACCACTCATTGGAAAGCCACTTCAGAGTAGAATCTTCAAGAGCTAGGTTGGGCACCAGAAGTTACTCAGGGAAGGCAAGGTGTCGCTGCAATCAAGGTGTCTATTCTACTATTTTGTTTGCCTAGATGGCAGCAAGAGAAGGAGGTAGGAAATGGGGAGGATGAGAGAGGGAAATTGGGTGGAAAGGGTTAAGGATGTTCCCTGACTGATAGGGGGTTAGGGAGGGAGCTTTTCAGGCTGTGACCAGATTTTTTTTACATCATAGGACAAGGTCAGCCATTAATTTAGAATATTAAGTTCACAACAGCCTGCTAGTTTACTATTCCCTACAAACTTTTGTAGTTGCAGGATGTGTACGAAATGGTTTACGAGACACATGGACAGTTCTGGCCATACATCCATCACTATATTTTTATTTCTATCATTCTTATGCAAATTACTATGATTGGTCTATTTGGTCTGAAATCGAAGCCGGCAGCCTCCATTTCAGCAATCCCATTGCTTTTGTTGACTATATTGTTCAATGAGTATTGCAAGGTCTCTTTTCTTCCGACATTCCACCATTCCCCAATAAAGGTATGTTAATATCTCATACTAACCGTTCATTTTTCGATGTGTCATTGTAAGTATCAAATATAAAATGATAGAAACTTAGTTATCATATTACTAACTTGGACGGTACTTCCATTTGTATCTGCTGCTACTCTATATTTTCTCAGCTAATTCAAAGAAACATCCAGAAAAAGTCATTGTGATGTTCCCAGGTCACTGGCTTCTTTTGGAAAAACAGTTTTGAGAGAAATGGGATTGCATGCTGAGAACATATAAGCATCCTAAGAATGTTGTTGCATCCTCTGTGACCTGCAATAAATGATAAGTTCACTGTATTCTAACCTAAAAGAATGCTGCAACTTCATTTTGCCAATGAAAACAACGAACATTCATCATGCATGTTTCACTTTTATGGCAATCATATTGGCTGCATGTACATCTTCAATCTCAGGTTGGCAGTATCTGCTGAAACCGATATGTTTCGGATCGGTTTCGGCCGGTACCGATCCGAAACCGGACCTGCTCACTGTAGCAGGTCCGAAACCTAATAAAAAATAATTTTTTAATGGTTTCAGACGAAACCGTATCGATTTTGGTTGAAACCCATCTGTTTCGGTCTGAAACCAGACAGGTTCACACTATTTTTTTGAGTTTTTTGAATAGTTTGATTGATTTCAACCGGTTTCGGTCGAAAACAAAACTGATACATATCGGTTTCGGTACTGGCCGAAACCGGTACCGAAATCGATACTGCCATCCTTGCTTCAATTAGTCTCTTAAACGTGCCCTGTGTGACAGAACGCAATGGAGAATGATGATTGTAATGAGATGGAGGGTCAAGTGGAATCCGAAAGGGAGCCTGCCATCAACGCTTACCGCCCTCCTTGGTTACGTCCAGTAAATTTTACTTCTCAAGAGGCGGGCTTCACCCAGCCTCTAGTGACAACATCTTGAAAGAAATCCATACTGCTGTTCTCTGGCCTCTATTTATTTAATTGTCCTGGAACTGCTGATTGGTTTACATCGGGATACAGATCTCGTTCAAGGTGTTAAGACCCAGTGAAGACTGACTTCCCATCAATTCGAGCGCTTGGCAGCCTCCGGAATACACGCAGGCAAGACTACTGGGGTGGCCAATTTGGTTCCTCACCGCAAATACCAGTGTCATGCATGAAACACTTGCAAGGGAGTAAGGGTCGATCACAAACTAATCACAATATCTTGAATGCGGTCTTTTCATTCACTCGTTGAGGCTTTACCCGGAAGTCTGAGAATTTCTTTGGGCGATGAGTGACTTAGGAACTGGGGGCATCAGCTACTAAACTTTGAACGGTGACTTGTACTCTGTGGTCTGCTTCCTGTGGTTCATGCTAGTCTGCACATTCCGTTTACTTAGTTAGTGCTGTTTACTTACTCAGGTCTGATTGGACTCATGCCTATGCAAAATTTAAGCAGGAAGTTGCTATTTCACAGTTACTCTATTCGGTGAGCCTTTGACTCGATCCTTCTGTATCACGTCTAAGCAGGACATTCTCTATGTGCACCTCGGAAACCTGCAAGATCCCGAGCCAAATGCTGTGGAATGCTCTTACGCATTTAAGCAGCCATCTGTGGTTTTATGTTCGAATCTGTCCGACCGGTGGCATGTCGCAGGGCCATTTGGATAATAGGTTAGGATAAATTATTCGAGATGGGTCTTGGTGTGATATTTTTTTGAGTTTGATAATTTATTCTTACTCTGAGAATAACTCGTTACATGTGAAATAGTAGAATGAGTTATTCCTAAAAGAATAAGGGTCTTTAATTCTAAATCAGCCAGAGATCCATTGGTCCACGTGGATAAGATTTTTTTTGATAATTATCTGAATTCTTCAGATTTATCCACGTGTGACAAGTTTTCCCGCCAAGATAATTCCATAAGAGATGTCACCTGATTCGCCTAAGTGACTCATTGGTCCAGGTCAAAGGGAATATTCAGATGCTTTTTATTCTTCCAAAACTTTGCCATGTGGATATGGTTTGCATGCCAATCAAGCTTCCATGAGTTTTGGCACGTGATCCCAAAATTATGCTTTAATCCTCTTAAGTTCTAATGCATTTACAATGAACCTTGACGAAATCAGTTGACCGTTCTACCTCTTCAGGTCGGCCGAAGTACATGACGTCAGAAGTTGCTTCACGAGGTCGATGTAGCTACTTGATGCATCGAGGTGGTGTAGCTTAGGAAGGCTTTGCAATGGATGGCTTCTGGTGATTGGTTCTTGGTGCATCGATACAGCACTTGGTGCTCCGACGTAGTTGCCTTTAAATGTTCACACCTTGACTTGATGCGTCAGTGCATCACTCTGATGCGTAGACCTCATATACAATGTGGCAGTTGAACATCTTAACGTATCGAGGCAGGAGACTTCAGCTTCATCCTGAGTTTTCATCCAGCATCCTGGTGTGTTGATGCATTTGATAGGTGCATCGACCTGTCTATCGGACAACACACTCTGAAGTGTCAGGGCATGATTCTCTTACAATGATGTAATCTCGATCTGGATGAGTTCAGCTTCTTGATATGTCGAGGCATCTATTTGGTGCATCGATGCAGCTCTCTAAACTTACTTCTGTGATTGTGACTGCATCAAGGCATCTCCTTGTTTTGTCAATGCATCTCTCTAAACTTGCTTCTGTGGTTGTGAGTGCATCGAGGCATCTCCTTGTTGTGTCGATGCATCTCTCTAAACTTGCTTCTGTAATTGTGACTGCATCGAGGTGGTGATCATACAGCTTCGACACTCCATTCTTTTATCCATACTTCTAAAGGTTCCTTTCTTGGTTCAAAGTGAGTTTTCTCTTACCCAAATTTCCTACAATAATGAAGTTGATGTTATTACCAAGAAAAATATATTTTATTGACATCATCAAAACATAGAATTCAACAACCCCTACGGGTGATCAATAAACAACTTTAAGCACCTCGTGTGCATCCAATGCACGTCATCTCTACCAGCCCCAAACCCCAGTGGCCTTGGCAAACCCCCCTTCGGCAAACCATCTCCCTCCGAGAATCTCACTCTACAACATCCCAAGTCCAATGGTCTTCTCCAGAACATGCTATCGTCAAACAGAAGATCATAATGGGAACATCAACCCCCAGGACGAGTGACTCCCACAACACCAGTAAGGCAGAGAGAAATCAAAACCAGCAGGGCACACGGGCTACACGCCGTCGTCTTCACCTTCGACGCACATCCTATGGGGGGCATTTATTAGCACTTGCTTATTTTTTCTAGTTAATCAAGATTTAAGTAAAAGGGAATTACTCCCTAAATTTCACCAAATGGCATAGCCTCTGATATACCTTGTCGATCGAGCTAAGGTTAGAATCGAAGCGCCTCAACATGTCATGCAAGATAAAACAATGAGCAGGGAGCACCCCCAAATATTTGGCAAGCGGCACCACGTCAACAACCTTGCAACATTAAGGCTCAGCCCGGGACTCAAGACAGCTCACCATGTCATACCACATGACAAAAAGGTAGGGAGCAACTCTTGAAACATCTTCTGTATTGGCCCAACACCCACGACTCTGACAACCAAGCCAAACTCAAGCTCCTGAGTCCCTGGCAGGGTGCAGCATGATCGCGGTCGACTGGGAGACCACGTTCATGAAAGATTAAGAAAATGCACCCACTTGGATCGAAAGGGCCTTGCCAGTGCTTCAAGATCGCGGTCGTCATGAAGACCGTGTTCACATGAATGCGGTCTGTGAGTAGACCGCATCCATGACAAATCCACTGTGAGCAAAAAGCCAATCGAGCGCCCCTACCCTACCCTGTGCCAAAACCAAAAAGAGCACTCCCTACCCTGACCAAAACTAAATCCAGCACCCCCCACCTGAAGTAAAAACTCATTCGAGCGCCCCTACCCTACCTTATGAGACAGTCTGAGCCAGAGAACTGAGTCTCTGCTTCTAGCTTCACCACAACCGGCGACGACTTCCCCAACTCCTGCCAAAATTTCAGCATCCTCCTGGACCAATCCATGAAGTTTTGGCACTGGTCCTACTGCCAAAGGCAGTCCGGTCACCACACACACGTGCGTCGGTGGCCCACACCCACCGCGCGTGAACAATCGTCTACCAGTCGGTAGTGCTAAAGGAGTCAAATAGGAACACCAGTGCAACCATGCCCCAGGTGTAATATCCAACTCCTTTCAAATCCCTCAGTAAAGGGTTGAGCTTTCAGCTCACTCCGTCAGCCCTCGTCACGAAAATCAGCTTCCCGAATAGCAGCATCAGGAAGCGACGTAGGACTACGTCTGCCTCTGGGCCAAGTCCTGCTGCCACTCTCTATTTGGCTCGGTCTGTCAGCCACCCCAGGTGCTCCTTTGGCAGCACTCCCACGGCTATAGCCGCTCCTCTCAGCCCCAAGCTCTCCTGGAGAGTTGCTCGTGCTAGCATCGATGAGTGGTGTCTCGGCCTTGTCAGCTCCAACCCCAACAGCTCCCGCGCCAACTCGATAGTCAGTGTACATCATCCCCATCACCGTATCTCCATGGACCCGTAATCCCGTGATCCTCGCCACGTCCTCTAGCGTGGGGATCATATGACCCCACAGGAACAGAAAAGCCCTGCTAACTGAGTCCCACCGATCGTGAAGAGCATAGAGGAGGGCCCTATTCAGTCTCATCACCTCCATCCCGAGGAACTCTAGAAATCCCATCGCGGCCAGCCTCTCCCTCTGAAAGACCGGTAGCGCCAGGTACACTGCTCAAACGTGAAGCCACGATATCCTCATCCGACATTTTCCCTACATGCATTTAACATTCGATGTCAGTCATCCATATAGTTCAATAATTCATACAAAAAAACCCTCAGAACACTAATGGTCCTCTCTTGACCAATTGTCTGGCCTTAGCGGTCTGGGTTAGACCGTCTGGTCCCCTAGCGGTAGCTGGAAGGACCGCTAGGCACTCACCGCACCAGACGGCATCTCCCTGGTTTCCCCAAGCTTGGAAATGGCCCTAAGGGCCTCTACATGTCTTCTACAGGTCCCTTGACCCATTCCCTTGCTATCCTACCCTCATGCATGCTTTAGAAAGATCAAAATAAGAAATTTTAGGGTCTCGGCCTACCTCAGACGAGTGGGTTCCGACCTCCGCCTCGGGTGCCTCCTCGGCCGTGGGCTCGCCGCCACTCTCTCCGGTAGCCTCTTCAGGCGCTGTGGGCGCTATAGATGGATCTCCCACCTCGGCTTGGGACGACGGTGGTTCCTCCCCCTCCTGTTGGTTCATCACTACCGCGGGGGTGTCTTCCTCTTCCATTTGGCGTAGGAAACGATAAACGGCCACCCTCTTCCTCCCCATTATCTCCTAAGCGAGTGGGTGGTGGTCGGGTTGGCCAGTGGTGGTGATCGCCGGTGGTTGAGAGGATTTGGAGAGTGTTTAATGGAATGGGGTGAGAGAGGGAGCGAACGGTCGCCCACGGTTTTGAATTCGCCTAGACCCTTGCTATCCTTGGCGATCCTCAGTGGACCATTTTTCCCAGGGTCGCGCCCGTTGGAGAATGTGAACCGCCTCAAGGGTAGCGGTCTGATGCTAGACCATTAGGCTCCCCTTATGGTTTTTGCATGATCGGTTGGTCGCTGAAATGTGTGTTGATTTGAAATGCTATATTTGTTTATATCATGTGGTCCTTATTTAATACATCATGCTTATTTTCTTGGGCTATTTATTAATGGTTGATCTCTTAATTGTGAAAATTCATGAGCGCCATCGTGTCGCGTCATTTCTCGTCAGGCAGGTAAGTCAGGTGAGTATCTCGATTCCCTGGGTCTCTTAATGTATTACTATATGGTATCTATGATACATTATCTTGAGAATCGACTGGTTATTCATGTGTTCTGGGATCTGATGTTCGCCTTTAATAAAAATGATGATGATCTAGATGCATATGTTTAATCGTTGGATATGTTGTTAGGTTGGAAGAGTTGGGGGACGATGGTTCTATCTTGCACGCCGTGATTGCAGGTAGTGTCTTGACCCTGATTTGCTGGTCTCTCTCTCCATTATATTCCGGCCTACCAGGCAAGTTCTATTCTACTCTTACTTATTCTTCGTCTTCTGTTCATTCCTTCTTTGATCTTTTCGACACATATGCACATTCCTCGAATGATTATCGGGTGTTCATTCTTCCTCTTGCAGATTTCTCAGATTCCAAGACAACTTTGGAATACCGAAGGTTAATTTCTAAGGTGCAGAAGCCTAATTATTTTGAAGCCCTAGTTGCAGCTCTCACTACTGCGCCACTGCCTTCCTGAGCGTCTCGAAAACGTGAGAGATCTCACGTGAAAGAGGTTATCTCTCGGGCTAAGAAGGCTCGAGCAGAAGCTAGAGAGACGCAAGGGGTGGCGGCACCTAGTGCCCCACTGCCGGTGGTTCCTTCTTTCGAAGAGTTCGAGGTGGCACAAGAGCAACCATCTTCTCCAATAGGTATACTTCTTTCAATCTGTTCCATTTAGCCATGAATCGACCCCTTTGTTAATTCATTCTTTGCATTTAGCATCAACGGCCCCTTCTGTTCTGATCGTGGAAGAAGGTGCGACTACCAGTGTCCCAGAGGGAGTTGGAGGTATTGAAATACCCACAATTTCGGCCGAAAGTGATCTTCCTTCACCGACACCTAGCCATGAAGGTATTGTCGTTGATCACAAGGCTTTAGGGGTAGCTGTTCACTCTTCTTCTTTTATCGACCCAACTTCTTTTTTTTTTGGTCAGATGTCACCCCTTCGGAGCCTATTGTAGCCTCATCTCTCGAGCCTTCAGTCCCCGTTGAGCTGCCTACTCGGCGATCTTCCGAGAGGTTGGCTGCCCTAGCTACGAAGAAGACTTCTTCAGGGGCGATTCAGGATGCTCCGGTATGCTCAGAGGACCCCAGAATCAAGACTGTCGAGTTAGCTGAGAGTCCTCCTTCTGAAGAGCTTGTCGATTATGAGCCTTCCAGCAACGAGGGGGAGCGAGAATTAGAGTCGGGAGCTAGCACCCCATCTCTTTCTTACAGGAGTGACCTTCCCACATTCAGCCCGCAACGATTGACGCTAGGACTGCTGAGTGTGCCTAGCTTCCTTCTAGAAGAAGGAGGGATTACCTTAAACCTTGCCAAGCTGGCCTTGGAGGTTTCAGGGGCTAGTGAGTTGGGGCTCATGCCGTTTGAGGTGTGGTCCCCTTCTGCATGTGGCTTCCTTTGCATCTGCCATCATTTGTAGCAAGAGATTTGCCATGTTTTTATTTTCACCTCCTTCATGCTTAATTCCCCTCCTTTTTGTATAGGGGCCTACAGTCTCGATGGGACTAACACTGTCGGTGGTGGGAACCATGGCTGGCTTCTCTATTTTTCAATCCAGGGCCACAGTTTTTACTCCTGTTATAGGCACGGCTCCCATGCTGAGGCCGATTGCTTTGAAACTCCCAAGTGGGTTGGTCTCGTCACTAGGCTTTGGTCAGCCCTCCATTGAGCAACTTCAGCTTCAGTCAGTGGAAACCGGGCTGGAATTCATTGATGCTACTTCCGTTGAGGCATCAGGAGGTGCCAAACTCAGGGAAGCATCCGGCGACACTTCCATGCTGGCGATTGAGGCCGGGGCTGAACTGGGAGAGGGGGCGCAGACAGGGCAATCTGAAAAATTCATCTTCGATGGTGTAGATTTTGAAGAAGAGACAGTTGGTGAAACAACCACTCTAATGCTCACGGCTGGTACCGAGTCAGAAAAGGTGTTCCAAATGGAACAACCCACATCATTCACTTCGACAGATGAGGACCTTTGAGTTCGAAACTTTGTCCCTTCCACAGCAGTCGAGGTCGAAGTCTCAGTCCCAACAGATACTGAGTCCATCGAGCAGCCAGAGAAAGAATTGGTGGAACCATCTTTCTTGTTGCCTTCGTCTTCTTCTCAGCCTACTGACGATATTTGGGCTAACGTCGACAGTCGGGTAGAGTTTCATCTCCCTGACACACTATCACTTGGCTTGCAATCATCTGCTGAAATGTTGTGGCAGAATTTGGATATGTTGAAGCAGGCTGTGCTGGCCTGTCGGGACTTATCCTATACGCAACTGAGGGAGATGGTAGAACCCATGTCGCGCACCCTCATGGCTTTCGACTGTCCTAGAACTACGTAGTGCACGATCATAAAGATATTTATTAGCATAATAATGGTGAATATTATCTTGGAGATTATTAAGTGTCGAGTGACGAACCACTCCCCCACACCTCTCGTACGATAGAAGATCGAGACGACCCACGACTCTATAATCTTAGACTATTGTGCCTTCAGTAAGTCAGACGAAGAGGGGGATGACAAGATGTGCTCGAGAGGAAGACTCTATAAGAAATATCCTAATTGGACGGCCAGGAGGTGAAGCGCTCTAAACTCAACACTTTTTCCTTCACTTTTTCTTTCTAGCACTTGTCCGACTTAAGTTCAGAGAGTTATCCTTTGATATCACACTTGAGACTCCTAACGTATTTTTCTTTACTCGCAGGCTTCTCTTTCAGAAAACTTCCCTTTTCCCCCGACAAATAAATCTCTAGAGGTGTAATGCACGAGTCGAAAGATTAACTTTCAACCTCTACAATAATTACATTGCGCAGTGTACCTTGGTTCACTTTACCGACTTCACAAATACCCCTAGACGACTGGCTAAGATTGGAGCGTCCCACTTGGGCTCACGTCTCAAAACAAGTTAAAGCGGACGCATTGCACACAATTATCGCAAGCAATTGGGCAGGTGGGTGCAAATTGATCCCCTTGCCTGGATCCTAGCAGGTGCGATCGAGGATTGCCTCATCCACACGGAATCTCTTCCTCCCTCTCCTCTATCTACATTCTTCTTGCAGACGCCTTGTTCCATCTGTTTACAAGAGAGTCCGAGAAGCAAAGGAAAACACTTACACGCTTCCGAGTTATCAGGTCTCCCTGAAATTCTTTCTTTAAAGTTCAGACCTTTAATAGAAGAAAAACATCTGCATAATTAATCTGTGCATTATTTTTCCATCACAATGGAGCTGACTTTGAAACTCCACTTACAATTGCTGGGTGGGGGGAGATTGCTTCCTTTTGTCCTTTTACAGAAGGATGAATTGGCTAAGAGGGCCCCGAGATGTACGAGGTTCAACTCTCTAACGGGAGTTTATGTGATTCACATTTAATTCTCGAGATATGTGGATCTTATCGAGATTTATATATTAATCTCCAGAAAAAGATCGAGGTGCACGTGAATTAGATGTCAACTGAACTTAGACCCGAGTCTCTTAACATTCTGTCACTGCGCTAAATTCTCCGCCGTCAAAAGATGAATGCATGGGCTAATTAAGTGCATATTTATTGTCAGCCACTATATATCTATATATGTTGGATATATGCATGATGACCAAACACAAAATTTGACATTTCGATCATGTCCGATTAACAGGAGATCTCCTAGTTGGGTATTCGCTAAACTGTCTCTGTCGACGACGGCCTCAAGTTCAGTCTAGAAGATCGATCTGGACATCATCTGAGAGTCTAAACCGACCTCGCAAGTGACCGCCCGCTGGTGAGTCTTGCCCTCTCACGCCTCATGGGTGCCATCCTTGACGCATGCTCGTCTGTCTCTTCTCATACGTGGATACTCCTACTCCAATCATGGTGTGGCACACGTCACTCTTCCAATTGATCCCCGCACACACGCACACACACCACACACACACGCACACACAACACATCGCTTTCCTCTTTCCGACCAGCGTCGATCAAAGTTGGGGATCCTAATCGCTCATCACCCACTCGCACGTAGCGAAGGGGCAAGTGGGCGACGAACTCGGCGGTGGACCTGCGCACACCACCATGGATCGATTCAAGGCCCCGAGAAGGCTCTATGTCTACCCCGCCACCAGAGCCGTCCACGAGGAGCAAAACGGCGACCATGAGACACCCCCGTCCCCGGGAGGCGGCACTCTGGCGGGTGGCGATCGAGATGGATGTGCTGACAAGCAATCGCCACCTTCGAACGATGCGGCGAAAGATGCTGATGGGACGACCGGGGATTACATCGGCGTCGAGTCCTATCCCTATCTCATGAAGCTCCTCTCGAAACAAGGTTCACGTCCGGTACCAAGTTTCCCTGTCTTTATATCTTGATCTGACGATGTCTGATGATACGAGCGGGAATTTCGTGCTTTTGGGCATGTCATAGTTGTCGCACTTGATCTATGCTGCCTAGAGCATCTCTCTGGAGCGAAGTAACCATTTGGCTACTAAAGCCCTATAATTGCACACCTATTTATGCAAGGACATAAATACAAATAAAAGTACATAAAGGCAAAAATAAAATGGGGATGCATGGACTCGATTCCCATCACATAGACAAAGAGTTGAGACATGTTTCCCAACATCCAGGGTTGGGCTTCACCCTCGAAGAATATTATTACAGTGGGCATTATGAAGTGGACACCAACTCCGCTCTCTACCCAACGGAAGACGGCTCACCGGGGGCAACCTTTGATGAATACCTGGCGGAAGCTGAACATACTGGACTGGCTCGACCAAGATACTCAGAATTAGAAGCCATACCTCCTTGCAGGTACTGGGAACAAGTCTACCCTGATGAAACGACTCTCCACGCCAAATTTGACATGGCCAGCAACAGTGAAGCCGAAGATATTGATGAAATAGAGCTATCACTAGCTTTTTCCTATAGCTCTCCCCGGGTAGAATTACCATCACCTCTTATACCTATCAAGGAAGTATCTGTTGAAATTGATCGAAAAGTACCCGTTACTATAGAAGAATGGGTCATCCTCTTTGAAGGCATGATGATTCAAGAGGGCGAAATGACAGAGTTGTCTTCATATACCACAAAATTGCAATGTTGTTCCTCCAGCTCACTAGGAAATGACTGTGAATTCTTTGGGGTTACCAACATGCCAACAGAGATTGAAGCTGCCAGCTCATATGGTAAAGTCACGGTGGTAGTGGACCTGTCGACAAAATAATTCATACAGCCGCCACTAGCTGAACTAAGAACCCCCGACGAGGACCGAGTGAATCAAGAGGGAGAGACCGAGGTGCTCGAGCTCGAAGATGATATTCCAGACTTTCTCGACCTACAGCCAGTGCCTCCGAAAATAGAAGATGGAGGCCAAGCCACGGTCGATGAGCTGATAGAAGTCAACTTGGGAACTGAAGATGATCCTAGGCCAACCTTCCTCAGTGCCCAGCTATCGATTGAAGAACAAAAGCTGTATGTCCAACTGCTACAAGAATACAAAGATTGCTTTGCCTAGACTATAAGGAAATGCCAGGACTCAGCCCCGCAGTTTCCCAACATGAGTTAGCTATAAACCTTGAGGTCAAGCCGATAAAGTAGCCGCCACGGTGCATGAGGCCAGAACTCATCACTCAGATATGCAAAGAAGTAGACAAGCTCATTGATGTGGGCTTCGTTGAAGAAAACCAATACACCACGTGGCTAGCAAATATTGTGCCCGTGAAGAAGAAGAATGGGCAGATCTGGATATGTGGACTTCCGAGATCTGAATAAAGCATGTCCCAAAGATGACCTTCCGGTGCCAATAATGGCAGTCATGGTCAATGCCACAACCAGCCACGAAGCTCTATCATTTATGGACGAGTCATCCGGATATAACCAAATATGGATTGCGGAGCATGACCGAGTCCATACTGCCTTCTAAACCCCCAAAGGCATCTACCACTACAAAAGGATGTCGTTCGGACAAAAGAATGTTGGAACAACTTATCAGCGGGTGATGACCAGGATATTTGATGAGCTGCTCTACCACAAGGTCGAGTGCTACATAGATTATCTGGTGGTCAAGACCAAGGAAAAGGAAGACCATTTGCAGGACCTCCGAGTCATATTCCAGAGGCTCAGGCAATAGGAACTAAAGATGAACCCCATGAAGTGCGCATTTGGAGTATTGAGCGGCAAATTCTTGGGCTTTATCGTCAGATATCAGGGAATTGAGATAGACCCTGCAAAGATCAAGGCCATTCAAGAGCTACCTCTGCCAAGGAACCTCTCCGAGCTGAGATCTCTACAGGGCCATCTGGCCTATATCTAGCGGTTCATATCCAACTTGTTAGGGTGGTGTCACCCCTTTCATAAGTTGATGATGAAGGATGTTCCCTTCTATTAGGATGAAGAATGTCAAATAGCCTTTGATAAGTTGAAAGATTATCTGAAAACCCCTCCAGTGCTGGGGGCACCAGTGAAAGGATGGCCGCTGATTCTATATATAGCAGCTACACAATACTCCCTCGGGGCAATGCTCACCCAAAATAATGAAGAAGGGAAGGAACAAGCCCTCTACTACCTCAGTCGAAGGCTGGTCTGGACTAACATAACTTAATATGTAAAAATGCACACTCATCACACACACACCAGCACTCTACACAACCCCGACCCCAAGGTCGGACAGTCTGTCCTAGCTGACGGAACCACGGATGAGGCCACACGGCCAACCACATGCTAAACCGACACCCTCGGGAGACTCTCTTAATCCCGAGCTAGAACCAAGGGAAGAACCTCTCAGGAGAATCTCCCGATCCTGAGCTGACACTAGCGAAAGAACCATGCCCACACCGACCAGAATAGACCAAAACGCCAGCACGGTAAACCACACCGAGGAGAAAGTCATGCTGAACCTTCTCAGGTGACGAGTGTACTAACCCACTGACCACGAGACCAGAAGCGTTCTCCGATGACTTATACCGCAGCCTCACGTGTCTCCCTACACACCCTCCGATGAAAACTGAGACACCAACCACTGTACACAGTACCAGTGTACCACAGAACAAGGACTAGTCGGGGTCGTGCTTGTCAGCATGCATCCACTGCCTCTGACCACGTGTACACACACAGACTATCTGCCCTAGGTCAGTCCTCTAGCCAGTTTTCCCCCCCAGCCAAATTCTAGCTACAAAGGCAAGGGACCCTCAGGTAACCGGCTTAAAAATCACTACACAGGACAGGCCTCCACCACTCCCAGGTGGGTCGGCACGCGCACGTGCCCAGGTCAGTTACGTCTAGTGGATAGTCATCGAGACTCACCGCCACTACGGCAACTACCAGAATACCACCTGTCCACAACAAGCCACCACGAGGTGGCTCACTAGCACGAGGACCAAGGACCACTAAACGGATAGCTAAACCAAGATTGTCGGTCCACAGACAGCTAATCAAAGCATAGAACAGAAAGTCAAGGACCACGGTCTACAACTCCTATGAAGACACTTAGCCACGATCACAACCCTCATGCGGGGACACCTCTCGCGATCACTGAACTCTCACGGGGACAGTCAACATAAGCAGCCCGACACAAGGACTATCCACAACAAACAGGGCTGGCCCTCAACACTAAGCCAGAACCACAGGACACACTTAACCACCTGGACACACAAACCACAAGGCCACCCCTCCTACTAATGTTCCAGAAGGCCAAACCACGGAGCCCCGTCACCCCGGGCTGAAGGGGACTGGGCGGCCACATCACTGGCCACCCACAGTGCTAGGCAACCAGTCTCTTGGCCACCCAACAAGGCTGGGCAGCCAGCCAGTTGGCCGTCCACCCCAGGGCTCAACAGGCTTGGGCGGCCACAACTCTGCCCGAAGGCTGCCCAGAGGGCAGGGCGGCCAGACTGGTGGCCGGCCTCCCTGGGCCTGGATGGCCACTCTTCTGGCCGCCTAGGAGCTTGGGCTGCCAACCCAGTGGCCTCCCAGACCAGGGCCTCAGGAAGGAAAGGGCAGAGGGCTAGACAGCCAGGGTGCTAGTCGTCTGAGCCCCTGGGCAGCCAACCCCCTGGCCGCCCAATAGACCTGGGCGGCCAGGCCATTGGCCGCCTAGTCCAGGGTGCAGCGGCCACCTTCATGGCCGCCACCTGTAACTCCACGGAAAACAACATCCGAGAGCTCCCCGAGAGCTCGAACCACCACCCCAAACACCGCTGGACGAAGGGAAAACAAGGGGAATCCTCCCACGATCATTCCACCATCGGGAAACCAAGCCAAACCAGCAATCAAGGCCCCCCAATGGACTAAAATTGCCACTCATCCCCCGGCATGCTCACACCCCAAAACATGAAGAACGCCCCATCTCATGCTCACCGGGCATGCAAACTGCGGGAAAACACCCAAGAAGAAGTAGGGATTCATCCCCCTACCTTGTAGACGCTTCAAAGCTCACCCAAGACCTCGAAACGGTGAACGTCCCCACGGTCGGCCTCCATGAACGCCACCGCCTCCGGTCTGCACACCACGCCTCCGGGTTCATCCTTGCCGCAAGCCATCGCCATCGTGCTGCCACGCGCCCGTCGCCACCTTCGTCGACCGTCAGAGGGAGAAGGGCGAGTGAGGTGTAGACACGCCAAATTTGACATCATCTTGAGCACATCTCATGTTATCTTGCAATGCCCAAATTTGACCCTCAAATTAACTTATTCGAGTGATTTTTCTCCCCGGGTCGCTACAGCCTGTGTAGTCTTACCATGTCTTGGTTAATAGTGAACAACTGCCCTTCCTCAGCTTCATAGTTCATGTAACGACCCAAGATCTGAGTACCGGAAAGGAACCGGCGCGGCTCGAACCTTGGCCCGCCACCCACCAGTCTGAAGACTCGGAAGGGTTAAAGGATGCTGTGAGGGTAAAATAACTATAGATATAACACAATAATCTAAATAATAAAGCATGGAAATAAATAACTATTCACTAATGGCTACATGGTCCAGTGTGTCTCATGTCCAAAATAAGTACAGTCAACAGAAAGAAAAATACAAGTACACAGGGCATATCTCTGCTCTGGCAACTGGCGACTAACTCTGACCGTACGAACCACGAGGAGCCTCGGACGCACCTCTCGACGAACCCGCCTTACCTGAAAACATAGGGATGAGCCTCATTTCATAAGCTCAGTCGGGATCCCGCGGACCCCCACCTCGCAACGAGAGAAACAAGGCAGCAAGGTGCGAACGAGCACGAAAAGTAACGCTACCTATCGAAAGTACGGCAGAAGCAACTAGCAACAATAAATAAACAGAAAAGCTTACTACAACTAATCGTACCGAACAAACCGACCGCAGTCCGACAGGAAAAATGAGTCCGCACCTGCCAGGATATAGGAGCACTATCCACCAGAAGTAAGACCGGATGCGTCCTCTGACCTCTTACACCGCACCCAAGCGTCTCCCTACACGCCCCAGGCGGAGACTGAGACACACATCAAGTATTATGAACAAGGACTAGTTGGGGTTGCGCTCGTCAGCACGGGTCCGACGCCCCCAACCACGTGTGCACACACAGACTATGCGCTCTAGGTCAGGCCCTCTAGCTGGTTCTCCCCCCAGCCTGGACGCAGGCTGCAAAGACGAGAGGCCCTATGGTAACCAGCTTACAAACCGTCTCTCCGGGTCACGCTCTCCACCACTCTCAGGTGGGTTCGCACACGCGTGCCCAGGAAAGCTACGACTAGTGGACAGGTCACTGGAGGTGAAACTCAGACTCACGGAAACCATTGCTTGAAAGAAAACGGGGTGGCGGTCCTCCCAAGACCACCATTTGCCCTAGCGGTTAACATAGGACCGCAAGGAGAGCCTAGCCGTCCCTCGGAGACCGCCAGGCTCAGCCAGGCGGCCGTGCCATGGCTGCAAACTAGCAAGCCACGGGGTTGGCTAGCCGTCTATTGCCAGACTGCTTACCCCAACATGCGGTCACCTGCTGACCGTAAAACACCAGGAAACGGTCGTGCCCTGACCGCCACCCGACACACGACTCCCAACGATCAAAAACACGCACCCCGAGGGTGCTCTGACCAGACCAAGGAAATGGTCACCAGCCGGCCGCTACCCAAGGGGTAGCGGTCAGTCGCGAGACCGCTTACCAGGCGTAGCGGTCCCCTGGGGACCGCTAGGCCCCAACTGACATGCAAAACGCTAGGCGGTCCCCCAGGGGGCCGCCCCATGGGGAAAACGGTCCCTGGTAGGACCGCAACCCCAACCCGAGCGCGAGAACGGCGAAAACGACCCAAAAATCCGATCCATGTCCCGATCATCACTGGGTGATGGTGAAACAAAGGGGAATTCTTCCCTAACCCTCCTAGCATGATTCTATGCCCATAGATCGGTCCGAAAGCCCGAGAAATGCTAGATCTGGCGCTCAACCCCAAAACATGCATTTTCACCCTCCCGGCACAAATACGCCCCTCTCGACCTCTCCTCGGCCTAGAAACCACAGGAAGTGCGAGAAAGAGGGCAAGGATTCGTCCCCCTACCTCAAGGAAGCTCGAAGTCCACCGGATCGCCGCCGATCTTGAAAACACGTTCAAACCACGATCTCTCGCGACCTTCCATGAAACCGCCACCGTCACGCTCGCCTCGTCGCCGCCACCGCCACTGCGTCGTCACCTCAGCTAGCCGTCTGCAATCGGAGAGGAGGGGAGCCACGATCACGCACGCACAGGGGAGAGAGAGAGTAACGGTCGGCGCTCCAACGGGAAGAAAGGGAGGAAGAAGAAGAAGAAGAAGAAGAAGAAGAAAGAAAGAAAGAAAATATGAAAAAATAAAAAAATATGAAAATTAGAGATAATTGTTTGGGCCCATATTGTATATCCTCTTTGTTTGTTAAACTGAGAATGCATTATGTGTGGGCAGAGTTGTATCTCCACGTGTGTGGTTTTACTGTGAGGAAAGGCTCCCCGTGTTTAGTTGTGTGTGGACGGAGCTGCGACTCCGTGTGGTTGTTGTGTCTGGGGTACATTCCTCGACCGTGCATGTGTGCTGCAGTGGCAGTGTGTTGAGACAAGGCCTCGTGCCGTCGTGCGTGTATTGCTGCGGAAGTAGCGTATGTGTGGTTGGGGTTCATCCCCGTTCTGCTATAGTTCGTAGCGTGTAGTGAATCCTCACCGGGTTCGGTGAGGGGTGGACGTATGGAGCCCATCGTGGTCCCGAATCACCTAAAAATCTTGTGTCTTGTGTGATTGCCTATATGATTGACTATTTCCTCTATCTCCCTTCACAGGTCCCTCAAATAGATTTTTAATTCACTACATCATCGCACATTGCTACCTCCGTTATCCGTGTGTGATCAGAAAGCTTGAGAGAATATTGTTATTCTCATGTCTATTTAGGCTAATCAATGCCAGTTGATTTAATTCCGCTGAAATTAGTTGGTGATGCAGGATGGATGACACGACCGGGCTAAGACGTATAACAGACTTGATGTGCGGCCAGCACTTGCACGCTAAAGGCAAGCCGATCAGCTAACTACCGTGGCATTCTCCAGGTGGAGACGTCTCTCAACAGAAACTATAGCTATCCCGGCGATCGTCCCTTGAGAGGGAAACGCGGGATCGCAGCAGTTAAGGAATCACTGTCGCCTAGGGGTGCTATTCAAGCTCAGTGCTCGACTGGAGCTAAGGAACAAGCACTCACAACTCACAATCATGGTAATTTGAACTAGCTAACGGCCCTAATCTCACAAACGTAGCATATTCAAAAGAATATTAGATCAGCAATGTGAGTGTGAGAACGAGCACATACCTCCACGACTAGTGCGTGGGGAAGAAACCCCGGTCGGATCTGACAACCCCGATACACACAAATAAATAATTATTACAATTCTAGAAATAAGGCCCACTCCTCACAGGGAGGTAACAGGCTACAATGCTATTTTTCGGGGCTGTGGGGTCTCGGGTTGACGGGCAGCACTCGAGGTAGCGAGGAAAGGCGGGTCGGGGCCGATCCTGGTGGCGATCAGGCACCAATCTGGTTCTGTCCATGCTGGTCACCCTGCGCAGCGAACTTGTGGAGACTGGTATGGCTAGATCTGGAGTCCAATCAGAGTGACGTTTATTGGAGAACGTCGACAAATGGATGAAGTACGCCTGCTCCAGGCGGCTTGATCAGATCTGGTCAGATCTGGGCGCAGCAGTGACTGCACTGAGCCTCTGGTTCTGCTAGCACAAAACTGCACAGGTAAACAAATAATTATGGGAAAAATAGTTTCTGACGTCGAATCGAGGTGACGCTTGTTGAAGATCATTGGCGACGTCTAGAGGAAGGATCTGACTAAGGGGTTTGGCCAGATATGCAAGGGGAAGGGTGGGACAGCTGCTGGAATTTGAATCTGCTTCTAGGTCAGATCTGCACAGAGTGGTCTGCGCAGTCCCACGAGAATGCTCGTCGCGATCAGCACTGACCTCCAAATGACACGAGACCAGCAGCAACGCGAAGAGGACAGAAAATGCTAAGACCACTCATGATCTCAACTCCAGAAAGCTTGAGACTAGATCTAGAGAAATTCATAATCAGTAAACTGAGAATCTGGATAGCAGGCTCGGGCAGACTTGCGCGACTTCACAAGAAGAATTGTTGCTGGCAATCCTGAACTCCGATCGATGTGAAACCAGCTCTAATCTCTTCCAGACTTGAAGGAGTACCTCTGAGAAGTTTTTGGGAACCAGATGTGAAGAGGATAGGGAGGATAGAGGGGACGAGTCATATGCCAAGGGAATCCTGTCATAGGATTTGGAGCAAGGGCATCACACTTAAGGGGGAAAGAGAATCACTCTCTTACACAATCTTTTCTCTCAAAAATTCTTCATTAACTTCTGCAATGTGTTTACAATAGAGTTTATATAGGGGAAGGGAAACCCTAGGGGTGGATGGGAGGTGGAGGAAAGAGGATGGAGAGGCAACACAACACCACACACACAAAACAAATGTAGAGTTTTGAAAGAAAAACATAAAACAAAACTAAGAAACCAAACTGTAGCTATATAGATCTAGACTCATATCTGAAATCCTGTCAGATCTGAGAGTGTTTCACTCAATTCTTCTTAGGCTTAGCTGCACACACTAAGGGCTCAGGGCTCTCCTTCTTCTTCTTAGCACTGGACTGGCTCAAACCAGCTGTTGGGCTACTCAACTCTCTTCTTTTCTTCTTCTCAGATCTTCTTTTAAAAGCTCAGGCCGTCTCTAATGGCTAAGGGCAACAGTGGCCTGTTCTTCAGACAGGAGGTCCATATTTATAGAATAGAAGGATAGAGGGTTCCCTTTTTCAAATCTGCATTCTTGACGTGTTATTTACATAAAAGTATTCAGATTGTCCTATGGTGCAAAGCAGGGATCTCCATCCTAGGACTTTTGTTAGACCATGAGGTGCGTGTCCTAGAAGCGTGAGCCGTTGACTTGGGGTAGGTAAAAATAAGACTATTTTAAGACTCACGTGTTTGTACGGATGAACTCAAATCAGATGATTGAGTAGGCAGATTTGACAAATGTGCTTCATGTGCGTCGACGCAACTAGTGATGTGCGTCGACGTAGCTCACTATCCACTTGGGCTGCTGCGAGTTGGGCTACGAGTCGAACAAGTATACGTCGACACAGTAGTGGGATGTGTCGACACAGCCTTGTGATATGCTCCTAGTGCAACTCCTAGGAATTAGTACTATGCCGACGCACTGAGAAAGTGGTGTCGACGCTGCCTTGTGATATGCTCCTGAAGATGCTCCTGGAAGTCGTCCTGTGCGATGCACTAAGAGGATGAACTGGATGGAGTCGACGCAGTTTTGTAATGTGCTCCTAAAGCTGCTTTTGGAAGCAGTCCTGTGTCGACGCACTCAAGAGAGTGAAGTGGATGGCGTCGATGCAACTTTGTTATCTGCTCCTGAGGCTGCTCCTGGAAGCAGTCCTGTGTCAACACACCAAGAGGGTGGTGTCGACATAATCTTGTAGTAAGCTCCTAATGCTGTGCTGGGTTTGAAGGTGTGTCGACGCACTAAAGATCTTGTGTCGACACACTCAATTGTCCAAGAAGGTTTTAGCCTGAATGGCCAATGGACTTATTCTGACAAGTCGACATGATGTTGAAGTAGGTTGACACACTCTCCTCAAGTTCTTCAGCATTGATTTCTTCTGATGTCTGTTAGCTTGGTCTTCTACTGGAGTTGCTTAGGTCCAACTGCTTCCAAATTTATGTCCAACTTCAAGACTCCTGATCTGTTAGCATCATCTCCCAAATCTGCTTTGTCATTGGATTCCCCACTGCCACTTACTAAAAGTTGGCCTTGTTGCTGTTGCTACAGGTTGCTGCTACTGCTGTTGTTGTTGCTGGCCTTGTTAATGGGTACTGGATCACTAGTTAGGTCGACCTACCAAGAGGGTTAGGTCGACACACCCTGGCCTCTGATAGAGCTGTTTGATCTTGTGAACCAAAGTAGGTTGACACACTTACAAGCTATGTCGACACACTCTATTTGCTGACTTCTGATGCTGTAACTAGCTGAACCAGTCGGTTAACCAAACTCTTGCATCAGTCGATCGGCTAGCCTTTTGAGTCAACCCAGTTGACATATCTGTTGACTTGAGGCTAAGTATTTCGACTTAGACTCATATCTGTCGACTGATTTTGCACTCAATTGACTGATTTTGCCTTACTCTTGTCAACTGCTTTTGTCATCTGTCAACTTTCAAAAAACCCATTTGCTCATATCATTAGGAGAATAAAAGTCATTCAAGATGTTATGAATATTAGGGTTTAAAGACCAATAAGAATTTCATTATGATCCAGAAAATCAAACATGAGACTCCATGAAATGAATTCTTCGCACTTACGAAAGTCTCATGAAGAACATGATAGCATGATATTAATGAATCATAAAAATCATCACATTGAATCATAGTTAGATCAATATCAATATTACAATAATGAATCATAGGTGGTCATCATCAAAATCACGCATAAATCACACATGCACAACATTCTCCCCCTTTTTGATGATGGTAACTTTGAGTCATAATGACGACTATCCAAACCATTAAGGATCCGCTAAGACACGAGTCTTATAGTCCCTCCCTCCTAAAAGAAATTTCGTTCCTGAAATTTATACGGAAGGACAGGAGAAAACCATAAGGAAAAGTTGACAGGAACACAGCTTAGAGGAATACAGTTAGACCACAATCATAAGCACACGCTCTAGGCTAAGCACGACGTGAGTGAACATAAGTCCAACACCTCCAAAGTAGGGCAACGTAGCTTAGGAGACATGACTGCCACAACAACAAACATCGAGGAAACAAAATGACAACACGGCAAGCAGCAACTTACACAAGCAGACATCATCCTCACAGCTGATAGCTCGACCACATCATCGGCTCCAGTGCCAAAGGTAATAGGGAACACTAGGCACACAGGATGCCAACAACAACAATATCACTAGACCCCACACAGAAACAAGTCAGTCCTCACTCAGATATTATATCTGATCAAGTCGCAAGCTACTCCACCAGGAAAGAAGAGCACAGCAAGCTACTGACAAGGCAATGGTCCAAGACAGAGACACAAAATCATACAAAAATAATTCTCGGAAGAACACAATGGCAGCACTCGCAGGATTTCGGCTCCGTACAAGACACAGAACTACAGAACGCCACTGCAAGTAGGGTCATATCAAGGCATAGCAATAGCCAAACACATGACCATAAGGAACCGGTCATGCATCAGACAGCTCACCGAGGAAGACCCACAACGACGAGAATCGATAAGAAAAGTAATAATCTCGGGGAGCGCATCTCAAGGGCCATGAATATGCCTCAAGAGCACAATGCCCACGAGAAGAAATGCAGAGTAGAGGGTATTCAATCTGCAAGAAAGCTCACAAATCCCCTATACTCGCAATGCCAATGCCAACATCAAAAAATTACCAGCAACAGCACGGCAACAGACAAAATCAAGGCACAGGAAGCCAAGACAAAGTCACATCGAGAAAAATAATTCTCTCGACCAGTGGGCAATTAGCCCACATGCTTCCACTGCACACGTAGGCAACCCACACCGGCAATACACGATGGAACTCACAAATAGCGGGAAAAGCCTTCTCAGCACAACTGGACACGTAGACCGAGGTGAAACGATACCTCGAGGCATCTAGAACCAATGTCTCAAACTGGGCAAAATCATTGAGACACACGACAAGGCCGCCTGTCAACCCCTAGTCTCACCGGGTTGACCGGAACCAAACACGACACACATAGACAACACACAAACACCAGAACATGGACCAGCACTCTTGGCCATCTCATCACGATCACAACCCTCATAGGATTTCAACAGACATCCACGGGTCACGGGCAAATCACGAGATCAAGCCAAAAACAACAGAAATAGGAGCGGTGGATGAAGACAACTCTCTGGGCAAAGTGAACCATCACTCAACCGCTAGGCGAACCCTATAGTCAAGGAACAACCATTACGCAATCAGAGACAAGGATGCGGGCAATTCTAGATTGAGTCATTAGGGTACCGTCGTAGTCAGGGAAGAGACCACACCCAGTCACCTAAACTGACTTATCCAGAAAACTACCGACAGACAGACACCGCCCTAGAACACAATCTACGACAAACTGACACAGAACAGAACAGACCAATGGCCATCACGGCCAACAGGACTATAACACACCAGCGTAGGGGCGTTACCTGCTATAATGGACCACCGAAGGGGCATTATGGCAGATAGATATAAAACTCTAATACAGACAATATAACACACCAAGACAGGGGAGCTATATCAGCATAATGCACAAGGATGGGCGCGTTATGACCAACAGACCCAAAGCACTAATACGAACAAGAAGCATATAACAGACCACAATGAGTCCGCCATAGCCACATGGCCACAGGATTAGGCGCGTTATATACAAATAACGAACCATGCCATATCTTTTATTCTCCATGGCCTCGAAAGATGAAAAATAACGAACCATAACGGTCTGTCGAGGGACCGTTATTCATATAACGGTCTCTGATAGGACTGCTAAATCAATCTGGTGGGTAAAATGGTAGAACGGTCGAATCGACTCGTTCCACGCCCCATGCACGCCGTAGCGCAGGGGAAACAAAGCCATACCATGATACAACAGATTCTCTCTCTCTCTCTCTCTCTCTCTCTCTCTCTCTCTCTCTCTCTCTCTCTCTCTCTCTCTCTCTCTCTCTCTCTCCCTAATCTCAATCAATGCGGGGTCGACTACGCCGACTATCAGTCTCATCTCCATCTCCACTCCCCCTGTCTCATAGCCTCGATGGTCGTGAAACCCTCAAACCTGACGTTGCTAGCTGGATCGCTCCCTACCCTATAGGAGACTGCGTCATACCCAAGAGCTCCTCCATTGTGAAATGCACGTCTCCGCCGGTCCAGATCGACTCTGAAGGGGTCACCGGTCTGGCTCCCTCTCCCAGGGCACCTCTGCTCTGGTACCACAGCAACACTCACCGCCTCAAAGCCTCTAGCTGATCGAGAGCTCGCTGCTCCCGAACCGCCATCGCCATCTCCCGAGCACGTACCTTGACCTCTCTCCCCTTCGCCTTGGCAAGGCGACCCTCGAGCCTCTCCACAGTGCTCGTCTCCCCTAGGTGGCGTGTCAACTCCTCAATGCGTGTATCCTGCCAAGGCGGTCGGTCCTAAAGGATCCTCACAGCCTCAGTCTCGGGCATCTGCATATCAAATCCACAAACTCATAAAGCTGCAATGCTTAATGAAAATATCACATCTTGAAAGCTAAAAGGGTAACTCACCGCTCGAGTGTCAAGATGGAGTCGCCCGGCGTATCGATCCTGATAGTCAGCCAGGTATGTCTCGCTGCTCGTCACAGTCCTGTCCTTCTCCAAGGAAGGTCCTCTCTACAGCACCTCTACTTTCGCACGGTAGCGGGAGGCCCAATCCTGATCACTCGCTGAGGTCCGTCGGTGCCCCCTATCTGACTCATGCTGAGCAGGTACCACCATTGGCGGTTGATGCCATTCCAGCGTCCTTTGCACTAGACGAAGGTAGAGTGGCTCCCTCAAGTTCACACAAAATAGCATGGTATCCCTGCAAAACCAAGCCTACCCCTCCTTCACCCATGGCTGAGAAGTGGTGCCCTCCGTCACATAAGGTGTCCAAATCACCTGCCACATTAAAATGAAAAGTTTTGCTAAATTTGAATTCATATAACAAATGCTGGAAACTTCACATAACTCTTTTTTAGCCAAAACACTCACCTGGTGAGGTGGAAACTCGTCCAGGGCTGACCGAAGGTCGGAAAGCCTAGTGGCTACCAGGCGGCGATCCCGAACCATCTCCCATCTAGCCATGAGTGGGACCGCCTACATCAGGGCCCGCGGGATCGTGCCACGACCTAGTGGGAATCGAGTGTACCCCCAAATATGAAGACACAAAGAACAATAGTCAATCAATCAAATCAAAAATCAGCAAGTGCAAAGGGTAGACTCGTACCTATAGGAAGGGTGTGAAGCCACCCAGGTTCCCCGAACCTGGGCATATAGGATCCATGTGGGCAAAGAGGTGTGCCAGCATCGCTCTACCCCATGCGAGTTGGGGTCTCCGCTCGAGATCTCATATCAGTAGCAGGTAGTTTAGGTTCACCTTGTTCGAGGCAGTGGCAAATAGTAGCCTCCCAAAGAAGTAAAGAAGGAAAAGCCGCACCTCCTACTGGTCACTCCTCCCTCGGGCTCGGGGCCTCTGAGTTACCCATCCAAGGTACGCATCTAGGTCCTCTAGTGGTCCGCAGACCACTCTGGCTACCCCCATCACGACACTGATCTTCCCAAGGGGGAGGGCGGTCACTGGATGCTTGGACCGGACCAGCTGCGGCTCGAGCAAACTCTCAACCTCCTCCCGATAATTCTTGAGCTCCTGACCCAACACCGGGTTCCCGACTACTGGCAACCCAGTCAGATAGGCCACGTCCTCGAGCGTGGGGATCATATGTCCCCACGGCATCATGAAAGCCCTGTGCCCATCCACCCATCTCTTGCGTAGCGCCACCAGGAAGGTCGCATCAACAGGGAAGGGTCGAATCATGAAGAATGGGCCAAATCCCATTCGTCCCACTCTTTGCCGCTGCTCAGGAGGCAATGTATGGTACCAAGCCCACACTAGGTCCCATGACACCCGGGCTCTAATCCTGCATCGACCCTGCACACAATAAAAAGAAAAAAATGGCTGATTAGATCTTCCATGCCCCCAAATCAATTTAACCCACTCCGCCTTCTGATTGGCGAAGCTGGTCTGGCCGGCGGCGGTCAGGCGGTAGTATTTGCGTGGCGGCCCGGCTGGGCTCTCCACAAGATAGGTGTCGACCAGCCCGTCGACCTGCATCCGCCGCATGAGCGGATAGATGGTGCCCTCACCCATATCGATCCCCTTGGCGAGGCGGCTGGCGATCTCATAGGCGTAGGCGTCGCCATTCGAGAGCAGGGCGAGCACGCAGAGCTCGAGCACCCCCTTCTTCAGCTGAACCTGCACCGCTTCGACCACCGTCACGCCTCCTTGCGATGAGGTAGTGGATATCAGCAGGTAGCTGTCTTTGCAAGGTAGCTTGCTATGAACAATAGTTCATGATCCGACACCGCGTCGAACAAGCGCTGCCGTCCCTGCGCGGAAGCCCTTGGCAGGGACAGGGCTGTCACGGTATTGACATGGGCCCGCGTCCAGTGGGCCTCTGGGTGGCGCTGCGGGCGGATGGACGACAAGGCCTTTTTCATGCTCGACGCCATACGGCGAGGCGACTGGTCCGATATCGAGGACCACGCCGAATGGCTGAGCGCGCTGAAGACCATCCGCTGGATCGCCGAGACCTCGTCCGGCCCGGTGCTGACCGCTGACGGCCGCAGCGCCCTCGACGAGATGTCGCAAAGCCGCCGCGAGCGCCGCGCCAGCGGACGGGCATGAGCTGAGGTGATCCTTCAGGATCGGCCATTTAAACCCGCTCACTATCTTGGTCCAACCAATCCCAAAGCACTCTAATTACTCGGCGGGCCTTCTGTCGGCATCGGCCGAGATGCCGCTAAAGCCAGGGCCGCCGCCAGGCGCGGGCGGATGTCCGTCTCCAGCTTCAGCGGCGCGGAGCCCGGCGGCGAGCCGTCCATCAGGGGGATGAAATAGTCCGTCGGCCCTGCCAGCCACAGGGCGTGCAGCCTCAGCGCGGGGGCCTGCAGCAGGCGGGGCTGGTAGTCGTCCGCGTGGGCGCCCAGCTCCTGCTGGGCCAGTTCCGCCGCCTCGAAGAGGCGCCGCGCCAGGGGGCCGTGGCTGACGCCGGTGAAGACGGCCTGGCCGTCCTCGTGGCGCATGTGGGCCAGCCCCGGCGCCTCGCCGCCGGCGATCGGATAGCGCCAGCCGACCTGACGCGCCGCGGCGACCGGGTCGGCGGCCTCGGCGTCGGCGGGGGTCAGCTGATAGAGCGGAAGCGGGGCGCCGATCTGGGGCGCGCCCTTCAGCGACACCAGATGCGCGGCGCGATGCCGGCGGCGCGCCAGCGCTTGGCCGACCACGTCCCGGCCGCCGGTCGGTTCGGCGGGGAGGCTGATCGTCATGGCGCCCTCATTCGGTCAGGTAGGAATAGTCCCAGGCCCCGTCGTTCTGGTAGTCGCTGACGAAGGCCTGGTAGGGCAGGGTTGTCACGCCATAGAAAGGATCGGCCACGTCGACGTCCTGGGTGGCCGGGTCGTAGCCGAAGATGGCGTTGAAATGGCCCTGGCCGTTTGTCCAGGTGACGTGGCAGCCGATGGGCCGCCCGGCGTCGATCTCGGTGGTGACCGCGGGGCCGCCGGCTGTCGGTGAAAAGTCGAGCGGCCCGGCGACGGCCTCGCCGGCCATGTGCGCCGCCGCGGTCAGGGCGCGATCGAGGTAGTAGGTCAGGTTGCACGGGCCGGGCGCGTCGCAGCAGCCCTGGCCCAGGCAGGTCGAGGCGACCTGGCACTGGCTGGGCGCGGCGGCCGCCGCTCCGGGAGCCTTGGCGGCGTAGAAGGCGGCGACGCTGGCGGTGGTCGCCGCCCAGCACCACTCGGTCTGGGCCTGGGGCTGCATGACGAAGGCCAGCGCGCCAGCCGGCGCAGCCGCTGCGGCCGGGGCCGCGGGCAGGTTGGTGAAAGGGCCGAGGACGGCGGGGAGCGGCATCGATTTCTCCCGGCTCTAGCAGCGCAGGTCGGCCGCGTTGACCGGCGCGCCGGCGAACATCGCCTTCAGCACGCAGGCGTTGCCGCTGTGGCCGGTATGGGCCGCCAGCGGGTCGACGATCAGGGGATAGAGCAGCCACTCGTTGCGGTCATAGACATTGACCACCAGGGCGCGGGTCCGGCCGGCGCGGTCGGACAGGGATATCTATTTTCCTAATAAAAGAAAAGACACATGGTAGGCCCATTTATTAACTCATCTGGTCCATTAACACAAAACTATTAGATATAGTTAATATAGTTTGATAGCTACTGCATCGCTTGGTGATCCCATCAAATTTAACTTTGAACCTTGAATAGTGAACCGACGATCCCGTCAAATTCACCCTCGAGCCTTGAATCTTGAACCGATGATTCCATCAGAGGAGTTTGTCGAGGGGATTGCACGTGCGCAGTATTAACTAAAGCAGGAATTAGAACTTTAATGCAGAAGCAATTTAAACATATCAGAGTGATAAATATATATAATAGTCCAGATTCACAAATGAACAAGTCCAATAACTAACAAAAGTCCATATGTACAACTACACGAGGCATACCCCGGCCAAAAGTACAAGAAGAAGACAACAACAGACCGACTATGTGACTACTGTTGGCAGCTAAGGATGGTCGCCAAAAACTCTAGATGCTCCGGGAGACGGCTGTCGTAGCTCACTTGAAAGAAGAAGGGTGAGTCACAGCCAGACTCAGAAGGGGTCACGCAGATCCGTACCTCGCAACTAAACATACAATCATGCAAAGGTAATTAGAGCATGCTTTTAAGGAAATAAATATGCATTGACATAATTTAAACACAATTATAGTAAAGCTGTAAAACCTATCTAAAAAGTTTCTAACAGCTAACTATATGCCAATTTAATTTAACTATAAGTGATAGGAGCTAAATCTACCAATAGAATAAACCTCTGCTAACCAAGTGATAGGAGAGAGAAGGAGACCACGAGAAAGTAGAGACCAGATGCATCCACTGACACCTTATACTGCGTCTCAAGCAACTCGCAAGTCTCGAAACACGACAAGCGAGAGGCATAATAGTACCAGAACCAAGTACTACTCAGAGTAACACTCATCAGTGTCAGTCCAAGTCTCTGACCACGTGTGCACACACTTACTCCTGCCTAGAGCCAGACCTTTAGTTAGTATTCCCCTCCGTAGGAAGCTACGATTGGACCGGGGCCCACTGAACTAGCTTTAAAACTGTACAATGGGACTGCCCCTCCACGTCTCCCAGGTGGGCCGACTCTAGAGGTCGCTGGGCTATGACTAGTGGTTCCATCAGAAGAAAAGAGAAAGTAATTCCATCAGGATGTAAAATATGTCACAATTTTATAAATACCTTAAACATGGCGATAATGCGGCCATTAAATGCATAATAACATTAATATGCAACCATTAGATTCTACAGGTACTACACGATTTTAACCCGGCCGCTCAACGACTGAGCGGTCGGATGACTGACCGCGCAAGGGACCTACGCGGTTAGGTCTTAGCCGCTCAATGCCATACTGGAACCTGTTCTGCAAGGCTTACGCGACTACGGAAGGGCCACTTAAGGGGCTGCACGGCTTGGGATTAGCCGCTCAACCGCCAACGCCACATAGGGTCCTAAGGGCTACGCGGTTGGGAACAAGCCACTCAAGAGTTAGGCGGTTAGGGTCTAGCCGCTCAGAGGGACGAAGGGTCCCCTAGGCGGTCGGGCGACATGCCGTTCAAGTGAATTGAACAGACAGACCTTGGCCGCGCTAGTTCACACCGCCCCACTATTCAAGGGAGCTACATGGTAGAGAGTGTACCATGCAGGGTCTAGGACGGTCCAGGTTGGACCTTCCAAGGGTTTTAAGCGGTCTGGAGTGGACCGCGCACTACAGAATGGTCACGGGGTGGTTGTGCCATTACCGCTGTAACGGGAATGGGTTGTCTAGAATGGAAACCCCTCCCGGTCGACTCAGATCGACGGGAAACAAGTTTTAAACAAACCTGCCGGGTCGATGCACATATATGCAGCTATGTATTTTGTTGAACATAACGTCGGTGCATATTCACATTTTCATCCCATCTGGTAAGTGCACATTCACATCTTACGTCTGTTAGGTGGGTGCACATTCACATCTTACGTCTGTTAGGTTGGTGCACGTACACATCTTAAGCCTGTCAGGTCAATGCATCTATGTACCACGTTGAACATAAGGTCGATGCATGCTTGTGCTTGCAGTCGATGCATATACTCGCATGTTGTCACATAGGTCGGTGCATATATACCATATTTTCATGGTACTTAGAGTTATTTTAAGCATATGTTAATTTCATGTCCAAAACTTTATAATTTGTATTAAATATGCAAGATTTGAAAACCATTAAAATAACGAAGTTTAATGCGAATTTTCACTGATACACAACCATTCTCATCCATAGAGTCATTTTCTTAAGGCATCGCTTGTGTTAATGGCTAGTTGCAACGTTTCTGGAACTGATGCGAGAAAGACCAAATTACCATCTGGAAAGACGCACTGTACATGGTCGGGCAGATCGCCACAGCTAAGCTCCACTGCTCCCTTGAATCCTCCAATTGGACCTACCGTAATCGGCACAGTGGTCCAGTCTCCAGCGGGCAGCGAAATCGTGTTCTTTCCGACTTGGAGTATAAAGTCATAGGCTTGCACAATTTCAGTGAAGACCGGAGATGTACTGCCGCCGAGAGAAGGGGCCGTAGCGAGACTGGCCTGGAGTGAATGTGGCCCAACGGTCAACGTTGACGTGGTGAATATCGCGGTGCCATCGACATTGAGCGAAGCTGTATCAAGTACCGAAAGTCCGTCTCGGAAAGTAACGGTTCCAAAAGGAATCAAGCCCGGCAGGAGTGCTTTCGCCGTAGCGGTCATAGTCACAGTCTGACCTGTGTTTGCCGGATTGGGCGAGGCGGAGAGGACTATGGCCGTTCCAATCAACGTGACGGCCTGAGTGAGCGTTGAGCTGCTGGAATTGAAGTTCGCGGAGCCTTGATAGTGTGCGGTAATCAAATGCTGCCCAGGTGATAGCGAAGCAATCCTAAAGGTCGAGATGCCGCTCTCGTTCAACTGAGCGGTTCCCAAAAGCGTATTCGCGTCGAGCAATGTTACCGTTCCGGTCGGCGCGCGCGATGTTCCCTGTACTGCATCAACAGCTACCGTAAATGTAATCATTTCCGTGTCGACTGCGGGATTAGGGGTGGCCACTAAAGTTGTAGAAGTGTCCGTGCCAATGACTGTCTCCTGTACGGGAGCCGAGGCACTTGGCTGAAACCGGGTATCTGCGGTGTAACGGGCTATGATTGCATGCAGACCTGCGCCAAGTGTGGAGAGGACAGCTGTAGCTTTACCTGACCCGTCGAGAGGTGCGGTAGCTACTACGTTTCCGTCGGCGAGGAACTCCACAGTTCCTGTAGGAATCCCGTATGCGGAGATGACCTGGCTCCGCAAAGTAATTGAAGAAAACGCATGGACAGGATTAGGCGTGGGGCTAAAAGAGATAGAAGTAGGGTCTCCAGTGATGGTCTGAACCAAAATATCTGAGGCACTATTGTCGAAATTGAAATCGCCCGGATAAGTCACAGTGATCTTATGCTGCCCAACTACAAGGAACGCGGTCGTCACGGTCGCCACACCGGCACTATCGAGAGTCGCCGTTCCGATAGTAGTTCCACCATCAAAAAACGTGACCGTCCCGGTGGGTACGTTACAGTTGCCAGTAAGTCTGGCGGTGAATGTTAATGAGCTTCCACCGGGCACTGGGTTGGAAGAACTCGTCAATGCAATTGGTGGATGAGGTCGCAACTCGTAAGCTCCTATGTCGATGGTGCTGCAAACGATGCGAGCCTTGAGATCGAGGTCCTCTTGAGGTATCAGAGGTGCTGTAATCATTCCAGCCTTAACTGTCGGGGAACTCGCCACTTCATGAAAGTCCACATTCCCGGGATTGAGCAGGCCGGGATCTATAGTGAGATTCCCAGTTCCAAGCGGACAGTCCCCCGAAGCAAGACTGCCAGTGTTGAAGATGTCATTGTTCCGAATATCGAGAGGGGCACCTTGCGCCTGGGGATCAGCACATGCCAGCCCCGCATTTTCCGCAGCTATAGTGCCTACATTTGTGGTGTTAACAAATACATTATTCGCGATGGTAGAGGGTCCGAAATACAGTATTAAGTCTTGACCGCCCCCATAGATTGTATTGTTAACCTCCGTAAGGGTAGGCAGCGTTCCACTATAAGGCCCTGAAATGTAGATCTGATTCGAACTCAAATGCCGGGAAGTGTTTCCATAAAATAAGTTATTGCTTAGCATCAGATTTTTGACAGAGGTGCCGATTTGGTGTGCGTATCCGGCGCTTTGGGCGGTCTCGTTGTTGCGCACTATGTTTCGCTGAAGCAGGAGACTATTTGCTCCAAACGGATAGAGATGTGAGTTGTCCGATGCGACTGAAATCCCGGCACCCGTGGGATTGCCCGAATCTTGTAGCGGATCGGTAATATTCTTCTCAATGGTGTTTCCAATGAGCTTCACATCTCCCGCTTGAACGATCACGACTCCTCGATCAGGATTTGCCACAATGTCGTTGCCCGTCAGCAACGGACTCGCGGAATATTTGATCGAGACACCACAACCATTGTTTTTCGTTACGATGTTGTTCGTGATAGTCGGAGCGGAGTTGTCGATAGCAATTCCTCCACATTCCGGCGTTAACTTTCCGGGCTGCGGCGATGCACCTTGTCCGCTCTGGATCGTGAAGCCATTCAGGATTGACGCAGACGTTTCTCCCGTCTGAAAAATCACTGCCGGTCCAGTCTTCGTCCCAATGATAATCGTGGACGAGGCGTCGCTAAACGACTTCGCTCCACTTGTAACCGTAATGGCTTTTCCCTTGAAGTCCAGATTCTCGTTATAGCTTCCAGGCGCAACCAGAATCGTATCTCCGTTTTGTGCGCTATCGATCGCGCCCTGAATTGTCGGTATTCCTGAGGGAACGTGAATCGTGCTTTGCGCCACGCAGCAGGCCGACGCAAAAATAAGATTAAGAAAGAAAAGACTCCCGGCCAATAGCACGGACATCACAACGCGCGACGTGGAAGCCTGAGTCACCGAATTTGTGCCTCTGTTCCCGCAAGGCACAGACTTGAAGGAACTGTGGAGGCGTTGCGCGAGCCGTCGAATGAGACCTCGTTGCACGAGCTTCTGTTAGACGTGGGGATGATGGAAGGGGTATTTGTTTCTCGATGATCCCAACTCTGAATTCTGGAATATGGCGCTTTTGTGTTTGCCTGTCGTTCCCCGGAATGGAGATGTCGCCAAAGATGCCGCAGAAAGTCCGGAATGGTAACGCCCTGAAGTCTCTTCTCGGTGGCAAGATCGAGACATTTGATACATAGCGTCAGCAATGCGTCAGGATGAGACATACCAGACCGAATCGAGTGAACGCGAAGGGTTATTTCATCACCCTTCACGTCGCAACCGCGACATCTTGAACGGTCTCGACGCAACGTGCGCATACGCAGGCGTGACCATTCCGACTGAGGCGCTTTTAGTCTGATCGGGGATTGCTGTCCTGATCTTAGTGAAGTCGAAGAGGAGGCAAAGAGTACGACTGGAACACTGCGAAGAATGTAATAAAAACTGGTGATGATTTTCATAATTTCAACGTGTCGCTCGTCTTGACAAGAGATAGCCAATCGAGCTGAGATTAGGTTTTTGGATAAGACTTACTGAAGAGAGCCGCGATCGGATGTTGGCCAAACCATTTCAATGGGGCCTCATAGTATCGGTGAATTTATTTCTGCCGCCGAACCGATACACGAGGCTCACTGCCGGGGTATTTGTGACGGTAAATAACTTTGTCATTGGAAATCCCCCAAGCGAATAGGCGAAGTCCGGACTTTTATAGAAGAGGCCACGATATACTGCTCGAATGTCTAGGCGGTTTGTCAGCCTGTAATTCATTCCCACACCAAAAAACATCGCAGGGCGGATCTGCTTATTTGCCGGGGAGAGAGTTTGCGTAGGGAGAAAAAAGAGTCCGCCACCGCCGAACTGTCCGAAGGTACTGAATCGTCCGTTCCGCGGCCCCTCAAACACAGAAGCGATCGTGAGTTCATACATGTTCGTTCCGATTGATCCTTGAGAGAAGGAAGACCATGGACCAGATGGGGAGGATTTCGAAGGAACGTAGGCGGATCCTTGCGAGTAGTTTTCTGAAAACCGGGTGTAGCCCAGGTTTACGTTGTAGCCAAGCCATGGCCTGAATGATTGATGAAGGGTACCGAGGACACCTGCTGAAGGCGATGTACCTTGCGTCGTTTGGGTGGTTAGGGATCCATATTCATCACGAAGGCTCGTGCCTGGAGTGCGCGTTCGGGTCAACTGACCGAAGACGCCAAGCGAGACGTCAATGCTCGTCTTGGATTTGGTATGAGAGAGTTTCGAGTCTATGGTCTGACAGGTTCCAAGAGGAGGCCCCAAGAGAATGACAGATGCAACAATCGGAAGGGCTGCGGCTGAAATAAAACGATGACGGAACTGGAACGATGACAAGATACTCTCTCCTTAAGGACCTTCACCCATAAAGAGCAAATCTCTCGCGGAATATACCCTGAGGAACTCATAAATATTTCAGAAGCGAGATGGGACAACGCCTGAGAGACAGTTGGCCTAGGTTGTGTGACTTTCATTATCTTTAATGAAGACCAACGACCGAAGGTATGTCGATCCAGCGACTCGGTGGAATTCAAAAAATCATCTTGAACGACAATTGAATTGAGCGAGGTCCCCCTTGCTGGTAGAGGGAACCAGTGGGGCCGAAGCTTTGATTGAGCATTTTCGTCGAGCGTCCAAACAAAGTGTCGCTCAGAGATGGATCGATGTATCCGAAGTTTGGATGGTTAAGGACATTAAAGGTCTCTGCTTGTAGCTGTATCTTGAGGCGATCGAAGATAGGCATCTCTCTGCGAATCGCGATGTTAGCTTGAATCGCATTGAAGCCGCGAACCATATTTCGGGGGGTCATTCTGGTTGATGGCTCCCCTTGATGATTCGTCCTACATCTCGGGCCGCTTGGAGGCTGATGATTGCTCTGTCTTTTCCATCAGCTATTTCTTCAGCAGGTCTATCTCCTGTCGGTATCTCTGAAGTAGCATTAGGACAGATGGGTCCATTGTTGCAGTGCTAGGGATAGCTTCTGTCATCTCCCCGGATGCACCGTAAGGTAGGATGTCGAGCAAGACATCGTCTTCTTCATCCGTCGTTACCACATTGGCGGTCAGAATAGTAGCTTCGTCATCATGTTGGTGGTAGACCAGGGTTTATTTTCCCTTAGCCGCTGCCAACAGTTCTTGTGCGGCTTCTACCCTTCGAGTGCTCGGCCCTGGCCTCACGGCCAATTGAGCCAACTCGTGAGGATCTTCTAGAAGCCCTCCATATCGGTTGGACACACTAGCCATATTGCAGGTAAAGATCTGCATTCTTCTTCTTTGCCGGTGGACCTTCCTTGTTGCATTCTCCAAAAAGGTCAACCTTTCTAATACAGAAATTCTTTTTCTTTCTTCCCGCCGAGGGGCGGTCTCATCAGCTCTGGCATAGAAGTCATCTTCATGCCCATTGTCGTGCATTGATGACGTCATCTTTCTTTCTTCTTCTTCTTCTTCTTCAACTGCCATTGGTGGGTAGTAGTCTTCTTCAGCTGCGGCTGCCTGCAGCAGCTGTTGTTGACCCAGTGAGGGGTTTCCCAGACCCCTGAAGTAGTTCCTGACCATATTGGTCATCTCTTCTTGTCCCGGCCCTTGGTGTGGGACTAGGGATGACTGTCGACCTCCGACGTGAGGGATATAAGCAAGTCGGGCTCGTTCGGTGAGTTGTTGAAACCTTCTTCCCATTGTGGGGATGTCAGCTTGTCAGACGCAGGCCCTGAAACTTCCACGGCATGGAGGGTCCACAACCATCTCTTCCTTCCTTGGGGCCAAGCCCCTTTCATTCCTCACTTCCGCTCCGTCGCGTGCAGGGCGGTAGCAGGCTGGTGCATCTTGGTGAGCAGGCTGGATCTTCTTAGGGACCCACACCTGTTTGAACTTCTTCGGCCTCGGGGCCAGCTTCTCTTGGCCATGGCGGCCAGCTTCTTCTTTCTCAGCTCTCCTCCCAGCGAGGGCTTGGTAGGAGTTGCGAACAGGTACGGTGGGGATGACCCGATCTGGGACCACCCGAGCATTGCGTCAGTCTAAGAAAATGTAGACTCCACCGATCAGCATAGACTTGCCAGACACAGAGAGACGTCCGGTAGCAGCAGTAGTATTCTTCCAGAAACCCCTCCGTTGGCGTCCTCCGGAGTTCTTGGCCGGATTGGGGTGGGCCCTGGGGGTGATGTGGTGCACCAGACAGCTGGCGACCGAAACTGGACTCTTGAGCGAGCCCGCACAGCATGGAGCCTTCAGAGCCTCGATCTTCTTCATAGCCTCCTCAGCAGGTTCCGAGGACTCCACTTGCAGCATATCAATGAAGGCGAACCCCAAGAAGTTGGGGAAGCCCACGACAGTAAGAAATGTCCCGAAGATAGTGGGCACCGCCAGGTACCCATGCTCAGCGTGGCCAGCGATGATTGCAGGGCCAAAGTTGACGGTAGTTAGTCCTGTTGACGTCATCATTTGCCTGCAAGCACAAATAAACCAACGATCAGCATTCTTTGGGAGGGCCTCGGGGCCGTATATCTCGACAAAGAGATGAAAGGTGACACTGGTGCCACCGGGCGTGCCAGACTGTGGGTGCCTTTCTTTTTATTTATTTATTTTATTTTACTAAATTTATTAAATTTATTCATCGATCAACTAATCAATTAATTGATAATTAATTGACTAGTTTACCGCACAGGCGTGCCAGTCACGTAAGTGACAAATTTATTGTGGGCTCATTCTGACCCGTGTCGGGCGAGAGTGAGAGTCGGGTCTGGACCAGCAGTCCGCCATACCATAAAGGTTATGACGTTAATTATATCCCCCACAAGGAGAAAAAACTTTTGATTAATTGTCGAGATAGTGAGCCGTTCGAGGCCAAAATGAGATGCAAAGGATGCATATGACAGGGTTATATAAGATGCTTTAATCTATCATGCAAGAGAGGCATGGTTTATGAAGAAACTAGTGCCCCCCTCCCTTCTCTCTAATCTCTTTCCTAATCCTACTCCTAACCAAATCGCAGCCCTTCAATCACTCCTATTATCCCTCCTAGAGATAAAATCCCCCCTAGACTCTCTCCACCTTTTCAAAAAAATTACCTAAACACTAACTAATTTTCCCTCCACCCAAGTGGCCGCCCCCCCTCCCATGTCCCTCCCACAAACCAGCGCACGCCCCATAGCCCTAACCCTAGCCACCCGCTCTCCAACCTCTCACGTCCCAGCCCCGTCCAGCCCCCCTTCCCCCTACATTCCACGCCTCCACCAACTCTCAAGCTCACCCACAGCCACTCAGAGTCCACTATGTCGTCCTCCTCGGCCTCGCGTTGAAGCTTCATTGACTCAGCTGCTTGCAGATTTGGATAGAACCTGAGGTCCAGTTTGCAGGCTCCACCACGCCCCCAGACGACATGAACCAGCATCAACTCTCTTCAGAGAAGTCGTGATGCTTAGAGTCTCCTTTACTCCAGAATAGCCCCGCCCAGTTTTGACTTCGGCACTAATCGCGTCGACCATTTTCGTGCAACTGCGCCAGATTCACACCCGAACCTTAGTACCATTTGGTAGCAGCTGCACCATCTTCTACAGCACGAAGCAGCCCAAACTCTCTTCAGAAGAGTTCTTCCTCTTCAAGTCACCATCAATCTAGCGGTGCTCTCGTCCTTTTTTGAGGTCAGCACAGCCCGTGGTATCCGTTCTCTTGCGATTGCACCTGACTCGTGCGACCCAGTCCACCCAGAACCTGTAGCAGACTCTTCAGCCCTGCCACGCCATCCTCTGCTGGTTTTTACTCCGAGCAATCTTCATGAAAGTCGTACATCCCGACGTCCTAAAGCCATGCCAGGTGGTTTCGTCGTGATCTACATTCGGCGCTGCCCGTACCTCTGTGCACACCTGGCTGTGTCCTATTATTCACCCAGAAACCAGAGCTCTATCCCGGAAATGACCACAGCCAGCCCCGAGCTCCGATGCCCGCCAACTTGACTGGCACGTAGGTCTTCCTGTCCTTTTTCACCACGCAGGTCCTGCCTCATTTGGAGTTCTGTGGGGAGCGTATTGCCCCCTACACGTTGACTACACAGATCGAACCTGCAGGACAGGTTCGCACAAGTCGTCATCGGCGACCGACTTCGCCCTCTCACCACCTCAGAATGATGCCAAACTTCCAGGAGCGCCCCTACACTTCATCAACTTCACCTGGGTGCCAGCGGCATCCCGTTCTGCCCCCCCCCCTCGTGTGCTACGTACCATTCGAGCCAAGTCGGTTCTGCCTAGCTGGACAGACGTAGGGCAGCAGGCCCATCTTCCCCTTCCCCGCGTTCCCCCCTCCTATGTGAGGGATTGTATTTTGTGCCCCTCCCCTAGTTCCCCCTCTCTGTGTGGAGGTTTTTTGGTGCATGTACAAGTAGGGCCAACCACAAACTTCACCGACGTAGCGTGCTTGCCGGGTGTGCACGCTCCCCAGTGCGTCCATGTCTCTGACCGGAGCTAATCTTTCGAACAGCTAGGTACGTGCGACTGCCACTCCTTACTTGCCCTTTTAGTATCTGTTCCAACTATCACACCGGTGAGAGGAGTGCCCGATCCAACTATTCCACCACTTGAGTGATTGTTGCCGGTGAGTTGAGCATCCGATTGAACCGATTCCCTCGGTATCGGTCTGCTTGGTTAAATCTGGTGCCCACTACCATCTCCCCGGGTGGCTTCCACCACCCTCCACGCTGCTCGGACCGTGTCCGGCATCCTCGCGAGTCGCTGCTCGCCTAGCCATCACTACGAGTCCCGCGTGGAGTCTGCTACACGTGCGTGTGTTCACCTTGTTGCCTAGACATTTGTGCTCACTGTCTTGCTAGCTATAGGTCCCAGTGTCTTGACCGGGTTCGTCCCACGTCAGGTTCAATACACATTGGCTGTATGTTACACTATGAGTCATTGTGTGTTTGATGCATGATACACTATGTGTTTGCTGCATGTTGATTATGGTTTTCATGACACACTATGTGTTTGCTGCATGTTGATTATGGTTTCGTTCATTGCATAACGGTCAGTCTCATGCATGCATAAAGTCAACCCGAGGGAGCCCTGAGCCTGCCAGTTACTCTCGGCACCTCACCTAAAACCATTACGGTTATGGTGAACTTCATAGTGATCAAAGGTATGACAGCATACAATGCAATCTTCGGTCGGGGAATCCTTAGCTGAACGAAAGTGGTGCCCTCTACCTATCACCAAAAAATGAAGTTCCCCACTAAGCATTGGGTGGGGGAAGTCCGAGGCAACCAAGCATTGGCCAGAAGGTGCTACAATATCTCGGTTGAAGCCACGAGGTCAGACGGGAAAAACAAGGGCCCTCGAGAAATCGAGAAAAAACCTGCAACATCTGAGCCTGGAGGCGAGTTGCTAACAGTTTTCCTAAATGATGACCCGACCCTAGGAGTAAAGATTGGAGCCGACCTACCATCTGAGGTTCAATAGCAATACAGAGATTTCCTTTCTGGATACATCCGAGTCTTTGCATGGTCTGATGATCAGCTCCCCGGGATACCAGGGGAAATGGTAATGCATAAGCTCAACCTCGACCCGACCGTGAAGCCCGTACAACAACGTAGAAGGAAGCACGTGTTGGAGAAACAGACGATCATCAAGGAGCAAGTCGCCAAGGGACAAAAAACTGGTCTTTTTAGATCAGTCCTATACCCAACGTGGCTGGCTAACGTCGTCCTGGTGCCTAAAGCTTCGGGAAAATGGAGGATGTGCGTGGACTTCACCTACTTGAACAAGGCTACTCCGAAGGATTGCTACCCATTGCCGAGCATCGAACAACTGGTTGATTCAACATTGGGCAACGAGATACTTAGCTTCCCGGATGCCTATTCAGGTTACCACCAGATCAGAATGGACCCGAAAGATGTCGAGAAGATAGCCTTCATCACTGACCTCGGCGTACACTGCTACACCGGAATGCCCTTTGGGCTAAAGAACGTCGGAGCCATATACCAGAGGTTGGTCAACCATATGTTCGAGGGACAGCTCAGCCAAAATGTCGAGGCCCACATTGATGACATGCTCGTTAAGACCCCCAAGGTCGAGGACCACTTTGTCAACCTAGTTGAGACCTTCGACACTCTCCTGAGGTACAATATGAAGCTTAACCCCACCAAGTGTGCCTTGGGAGTAAAGTCTAGGAAATTCTTGGGCTTCTTGGTGACTCAACGTGGGAAAAAGGCCAACCCTGACAAAGTCCAGGCCATCCGGGACATGCAGCCACCCACCTGCACCAAGGACGTTCAGCGCCTCACCGGGTGCATTGCTGCGCTCAACTGATTCTTGTCCTGTGCGGCCGAACGATGCCTACCCTCCAAAAATGGCGTCTGTTGCATTCGTATGGGACGAGGAATGTCAAAAGGAGTTTGTTGAGCTTAAGGAGTTTCTAGCTTCACCCCCAGTGCTGTCCAAGCCAGTTCCAAGTGAAGCCTTACATCTCTACCTCTCGGCAACCCCATCCACAGTTAGCTTGACCCTGGTCAGAAATGATTCGGGAGTCGAGAGACTGGTCTACTACACCAGTAAGGTGCTCAACGAGGCTAAAAGAAGGTACCCGCAACCGAGAAACTCGTGCTAGCATTGTTTACCTCGGCCAAGTGCCTTCGGTGCTACTTCCAATGGCGAGAGGATCCTCGCTCACCCTGAAGCCACAGGATGCCTTGTCAAGTGGGCCATTATGCTCGGGGCCTACGATATCTCGTACCGGCCTCGCTCAGCTATCAAAGGACAAGCACTCGCCGACTTCATCACAGAGAGCACCATCCCGACTGAAGAGAAATCTCCATCTGAGCCCAGGCCAACCTGGGAATTGTTCGTCGATGGATCCTCCAATTTGGCCAGGAGCGGTGTCGGCATCCTTTTGAAGTCCCCTGAAGGAGCAGAGCTGCACTACGCCTTAAAGTTCAACTTCCAGACATCAAACAATGCCTCCGAGTACGAAGCCCTTATCTCGGGAGCCCGCATGGCCTGGCAGTTGGGGGCTGAGTGAGTCAAGATTCACACTGACTCTCAACTAGTCACCAGCCAAGTCAACGGTGACTACGAGGCTCGAGAAGACCCGATAGTTAAATACCTCCGGTTGGTCAAGACCATAGCGCAGCAGTTCAAGGGTTTTGAGGTAGTCCGAATAGCCTGGGAACACATTGTTCATGTGCACCGACTATGCTCTGACCTTGCTAAGAATGTGCACGGACATGAACACACGCAGACCTCCTATATGCACTGACTATATGCACAGACTTGCAGCAACAAGTTTGCATGAGCCTTTAACTAAATGCACTGAACATACTCAGACCTAATGCAATAGGTCAGACATTGTACCGAGCATACCACGCATACCAAACACAGGGACAATCATGCATAACAATCTCAAGGAACAAATGTGATGACTCATGAAGTTGCTATCATCAAAATAGCACATCATCATCAAAGCCCAAGGGGCACAACAAAACCAACTGAATGCCAAGAGGGCCCCTCCCTGCGGAACAAAATGAAGAAGCTGTACTCCTTCTCCAAGGAGAAGACTCGGGTCCTGTTTGAGTGGGCTAACCCGCTACAATAAGATTACACTGCTAGACCCAAAGAGGCTGAGGGATGCCAGGAGGAAAGATGATCCTTGCTTCTGCCCATACCATCGATGCTCTGGCACCCCATTAAAGACTATTACATCTTTAAGGATGTCATTGAAAGTCTAATAAAAAAGGGAGAACTGTAGATGGGTGAGTAAAGGTGGATACTCCGCGCCCGCATGAAATGCTCACTCTAGGGGCAACTATCAACACATCACTCAAACTCCAGCAGGACACAGACATATATGTATGCAAGTATGGCATGTCATTTTGAGTTGTAAGGAGACACTAGGAGAGGATGCATTGAGCTCCTAGAACCACGGGTAACCATCAGTAATTTCTTCAAGATGCCAATATTAATCTTATATGACAGTTATGAATCCAAGGGGGAGGGGTGTGACTCTCTGTTTAACACTATCAAATCCTCAATTTCATGCTGTTATAGACTTCAAGTTTCTATAAACAAGGTAATATTCCAACAATAGAAGTACATTGTTTACAAAGATCCTTTCATCTCTTGTATAAGTTAATCAATCATGTAATTAGAAGAAAACCAAGCTAGGAGATGACGGCATTTACGTTAAAAGCATGCTTCCAATGATTTGGATGATTCACTACCAACAAGAACTCTACAGGGTGAAACCACTGTACTACTTGTGTACAAAGCCAATATTAGACTTCCAAACGAGCAAGTACCTTATTCAGGTGAGGAGAAATTTTGACAACATCTCCCCTTAATCTGGAGACCTGCACAAAACCTAAACTGCCCCCAAAACACGGAAAAGAGGAGGAAAAACAGGATGAAACGAGTCATTACCTCAACTTAAAACAGACATTCATACTCTACCTAGATAGACCTCTTTACTTGCTGTCTTGGCATAGGTTCCTCATCTGAAACTCGCTGGGGAAGCCCCCCTTCTTGGTTAGCGATGTTGCTGTGGAAGAATCCCTGCTAGAGAGGCAGGTTAGCTTCATCCTTTCTCCCCTTCTTCTTGTTCTTTCTTTGCTGGAGACACCACTCTCTCACTGTTTTCCAGTCCTATAGGGAGCTCCTCCCCTATCCTTACCTTCTATTCTCTCTCTTTCCTCTCTCTCTCTCTCTCTCTCTCTCTGCTACTATCTTCAGCAGCTCTCTCTCAAGATCTCCCTCTCATCTTCTTTCTTTCTTTTTCTCATTTCTCTCTATTTTTCTCACCGCTTCTCTCTCATTTTCTCACCCTTAGGTGCTGCCAGTCTAGGTAAGGGGGAGAGGCATTGGTCTGGCCCTTCTGTAGAAGTTTAAGGAGGTGAAGGTAGCATCTATCAGCAAGGGTAGTAAAAGTGGCGGTTTGGGTTGAGGAAGTGGAGAAAGAGAGCCCCAAATAGGGTGTTGTGCAGCCCATCAATAAACCTACACTATAGGCCAGTCACAATCAGTCATGTTTCATTTTTTGTCTTTATCTCACTTAAGACATGGCAGCCCATTGTGTGCTATGCCAACTATATTTTATCAAATGATGTGGTTCCCAAGTAATGATTGATCAATCACAGCATGACACCACCCTAAAAGCATCACTAACTTCTTTAAGCCACACTCTAATCAAAGATTAAACCTAATTAATCTTAGATAAGAAAGTGGTTGGGGTTTTTACATGCAAATCCCTAAGAAGATTATCAATTAACAACATGAACAAGTTGTTAAAAATTCCCTGATTTTTCTTGTAGTGTTTGGAAGGGATTAGGGTTGGCGGTCGTGAGCCACCCTAATAATTATATTATCATGGTTTCTGACCTAGGGATAGGCTAGATTGACGGCATGGAGCTATCCTGTGCAAGGGTCTTGATCCCGAGTCTTGTGACTCAATGGCCGTTGGGTTTAATAGGTCTAGTGGACTGCCTAGATTCCGGTGGCATCGTGCCACTCATTTTCTGAGTTAATTCTGACGAGCTTGTGCAAAGCCTATCTGTATTTTGATGGTTTCCATCGAGAGTCGTTTACTTAGTGGCCCCCCACTAGTCAGAGCTTGCCTGGGCACGCTTGTGCCAACCTGCCTGGGAGTAGGCAGAGTGCTTTACATGGGAGAGATGATTTTTAGGCTGGTTACTGTAGGGCCCCTCATCTTGCAGCCATAGTCTGGGCTGGGGGGAAAATCAGCTAGAGGACCCAACTTAGGACGCATAGTCTGTGTGTACACATGTGGCTGGGGGCGACAGACCCCTTGCTGACCAGCGCGACCCCAGCTAGTCCTTATTCTGTGTTCTGTGGTTACTAGTTCGGTGTCTCAATGTCCACCTAGGGCGAGTAGGGAGACAACTGAGGCTCGGACTAAGTCGTTAGGGGATGCATCCAGCTTTACTTTTAGTGGGCAATACTCCCATCACGTGACGAGACTCTCGTGACGTGAGATTTTGTTTTCCCCTCTGTGACACGTGATTTTTGGCGATTCCCATGTGCTTTCTCAGAATAGAGGTTCAGGGTTTTTGGTAGGGTTTTACCATGGGTTTTCCCCAGACTATGTAGGGCTCACGATGGCAAGGTCGTGACCGTGTTCCCAGACCGCATGGTCTTGGGCTGGGCCTTAGTCAGCGAGGATAGGCCTCCACGATAGAGGTGTCGTGGTATTTCTTCTGACAGCAACGCCAGGGTTTTCTCTTCAGTCAGGTGGTCCCCCGACCGTGAGATCAGGGCATGTTTCTTGGTACAGTAGGAGTAGTTTATAGAATCGAGGTCGCGTCGACTACTGTGCTTCCCGTTACGACTGTTGCCCTCGTCGTTGTCATTGAGTTTCCTACTCCTGCTGTTGTTATTACTCTTACTACGCTGCTTGTTACCACCGTTATTTACAATTGGGGTTCCGTGAGGCCCCTACTGAGCTAGTGATAGGAGACTCACCCCTTGCTTTTCAAGTGTGGCGATTCTTCCTTGAGGTTCGAGGTTACAGCGCAGATGTTCGTAGTTGCCAACTTGCTGGGCCGAGTGTTCACTCGGCGTTGGGTACGTTCCCTTACTATAGACTGTACTTTATTTGGACTAGACTCTATAGTTAGATTATTGAATTATCATTATTATTGTTGTATTATCCTACTTTATTTCTTATTTCTATGTACTCAGCGCACACCTTTTAGCCCTTCCAAGCCCTCCGACTAGTGGGCTGCGGGCCAGGATTCGAATGGTATCAGGTTATTCCCAGTATTCGGATCTTGGGTCACTACACGTGGTATCAGAGCAGTGATTCTGGATGTACATGGGAATTCAAGATACTACAGTGATCAAAATCCATAAGATCCAGTACAATCGACAGTTGGCATAGGGTTTTGTGCTTGTTTTTCACTTTGCTTATCGCATGAGAGCTTGAGTGCGCTGAGTTGGCACTGTGAAGTTGGTTTCTGTTGTCATTGGAGTGCCAATGTGGGGCCTGAGGATCGAGATTGAGAACCTTCTTCCCTTGAGATGGTGGCCCCGGTTATGCTGCATTGGGCAGAGGTTGTCGGCAGGTGCGAGTTCATGGTGCCGCGTTCAAGGAATTTGCAGCAAGGTCAGGTGGTTGAAGAGGGTTGTCTATGGTTAAGTGGCCGTGAGTGTGCTCTGAGGGAGCTGTTGTTGGGTTTGGCCACTCCAGTTCAAGATTTAGCCAACCCTTGAGGTGTTGAGTGTTGTGCATGTGTGTGTGCACGCATGATTCCTGGGTTATGATGATGTTTGCTTATGAGCCATTTGTTGGATCTCCTAGTTGATTTTGGTTGCCATGTTTTAATGATGACAAATCTCGTGTGTATGTGTCTTTTTGATAGCCGTTGAAGAATGCTAACCAATGTGTTCAACCCTTCTCTTGCTCTGCTCGCTGCTCTACTCTTCTATGTCTCTTCTTTCTTCTCTTGCCCTTTTTTCGTGTCGTATCAAGCCTAGATGAGGAGGGTCCCTATTTATAGGGAAACAAGGGCTCTAGAAGCTTGATTCCAGCCTGTCCTTTTTGGCGCGAATCATGTGGTCTCCCATCAGATAACCTTGAGGGCACGTGGAGGGAACGTTCCTGCCAAAATATCTCCTGGAAAGAGGTGCCTCGTTGGTAGTCCACGTGTAAGGATAAAAGATGTTCTGTCCACGTGGCAGAGTCTCCAAAAGAGATCCCAATCTTGGATCACGTGCCAGCAACTTGGATCATGTGCTTGAGCCACGTGACCGAGCCCAGTGAAGGCGTGCTGCTTTTCATAGGTTGATTCTGGGTCCTTGTGACTTGAGTTTCTACCAATTAGAACAAAGTCAATCTGTCAAACACCTTATGTGCTTGAATTCATTTCTGAAAAATGCTAGGAGAAGTCATACGCTCAGACTCTCAATGCATATGCTTAGACCTGGTGCAATGTGTGCTCTGACTTTAACTAATCCTTTTATGCATGTGCTAGGACTTGCATGAATGTGCTTTGACCTTTAAAATGCATGTATGCTGACTTAAATTCATGTGCTCAGACCTTATGCATGCATGTGCGTAGACCTTAGTTATCAGACAATGTATGGACTAAGACAGGTGTGCAGACTTTGTATATGCACAAGGCACAATGTGCATAAACCTTAGAAGACGCGTAGACCTATGTGCGTAGACCTTACCAAGCACATTTGAGAAATGTGCATCGACCTTGGTGTGCCAGAAGCAAAATGTGCTTCGACTTTAATACGCACACTGCAGAATATGCATCGACCTTACTATGCACAAAGCAAAATGTGCTTCGACTTCAAGAGCATGTGCCTTGACTTGATGTTTTTATATGCACAGACTTGTATGAAGGTGCTTAGACCTTCATGCTATGAACATACGAAAGTGCACCGACCTTATGTGAAGGTGCTCTGACCTTATGCTGCACGCATTTGCACAAATGCTCAGACCTGAAGGATGCATGTGCTCTGATTTTACTTGCCATCACTGGCATGTGCACAGACTTCGGTCTATACATGTGCATAGACCTAATGTGTTATGCAACACAATGTGCCCTGACTTCATAGAACACTAATGCAAGTGTCTCAGACCTCATAGAAGACTGAGGCAAATGTGCTCTGACCTATCAATGCTATAATGTAGATGTGCAGAGACCTTTCTTTGTGCTAGCAAGAGGTGCACCGACCTTCTATGTGTGTGAACAATAACGTGCACAGACCTTATGCATTGCAATAAAAACATGCACCAACTTTATATGCACTGCCACAGTGACATGCATTGACCTTGTATTCAGTTTAGAAAACATGCTTCGACCTTCAATGCATTACTATAGTAACATGCATCGACCTTGTATTCAGTTTAGAAAACATGCATCGACCTTAAATGCATTGCTACAGTAACATGCATTGACCTTGAATGTAGTTTAGAAAATATGCATCGACCTTGAATGTGCATGAGGAAAAACTGCGCCGACTTTATATTGCTCGAAGGAAAAAGTGCATCAACCTTAGATATCAGATAGGAATGAGTTGCATTGACTTTATGGATGACAAACATGAAAGAGCTTCGACCTTAGAAAGTAGATGGGAAAACGTTGCATAGACCTTATGAATGACAAGCACAAAAGAGCGTCGACCTTAGTATGAACTATACAAAACATGCATAGATGCTATTAGCTTCAAACTAAACTATGTATTGACCTTACCTTCTAAAGAGAAGGAATATGCATTGATCTATAAACTCTAATGCAATTGCTACCTGGCGTTGACCTATTGACATCTTGAACAGTAGCGTTGACTTTGACTAGTAACAACCATGCAATTTGCCAGCAACAAGATATGTCAGACAATCAAACATGTTGCCAGCATCAAAATCTTAACACATATAAGGGAGACAAACCATTCTCCCCTTTAGCCACTCATCAATAACAGAAGAGACACAACATTCTCCCCCTTTTTGATGATGGCAACATTTGAATGAGGCATGATGCAATACTTCCAAAACACCTATCTCCTCTTTCTCGTATTGATTCCACAGAATCATGATCCCCACTGGTCTCCCCTTTGTTGGGTAGGCCATCCCCTTTGCAAGTCTAGCTCCTTCAATCTCCCTTATGATAGACTCCCCGTCCCCCTCACACTTGAATTCTTAAATTCATAGGATGTCAATCTTACATCTTCTCACTAGTTTCTTCACCGCCCTCCTCTTCTCTCCCCCTTGACACCTTTACATTCCAAGAGACGATTCTCATAGGGACAATGGGATGTCCCTCTCCTCCCTTCCACCCTCATCTTCCATTTCCCCCGCTTCTTAATCTTGGTGAAAGTCGCCTTCAGATCCTTCTCTACCTTACATAAATAGATCCCTCCTTTCTCATCCACGTCCCTCAATCGAGCTGCCGAAATATTATGAACCACCCCCACTAGCTCCATGACTTCCTTCCCAGGGTCTCCTGGTCAGTTTAGCCTCTCCTTCAGACTGTCCATCTAACACCCCAACCTCTTCATCCGGTGACTCTGGAACCACCTCCTCTCCTCTTGAGCCTTGCTCGTCCACTTCATCTTTGGCATTCATAGCCCGGTCATCCCTTCATGGTCCGATAAGAATCTCCCTGAGGTGCATTGTCTGAGACTCCTTGCTAGGAGACATCAGTCGGGTTGTGACAGCTTCCGGAGACCCCAATACAAGGTGGGTTTGCAACTCCCGATCCCCTGCTAAGCTGAGGTAGAAGGGGTTGGCTCTGCCTGCTAGTAGTGTCAAACGGCTATTGTAGACAGAGAGGGGGTCCTCCTCTGTTGTTTACCACCAGCCATCTTCTTCTGTTGCTGGGCAGGGCGACGAATGAAGCTTAGTTCTTGTTGGTCGCTCAAAGAAGGTCGCTTTGCTAGCCTCCCGCCGATAGGAATCCACTGGTGGGAGGAACAACGGGCTCTTCTCCAGTTGGCGAGGGGGGTTGCTGGTGATCTATAGGAGGTTTGCCGGAGGAGTCCTTGCCACTCTCCGGCCATTGGGGGTGCCCCAGGCCATTGGAAGAGGCATTGCTTGCCTCGTCAGGGTAATCGTGAGAGAGAGACAAGCTTTATCGTGTCCATGTGGGACTTGTAGATAGTGCGGCCTGGATTTGAGTAAGTCATCAGGTATCGGGTTGCCCGTAGATAGGCAGGGACCACTGGGTTGCTCCATCATGCTCTTTCTTGTAGCAATTGGGCCAATTTCAAATTCCTGTTTGCAGGCCAACTTGACGGGCGACCCATCCTTGGGGGCAGGTTGGTTTGAATTTAAGTCGCCTGCCACTTCGTCGTCTTCCACCTCTATCTGGGGCGAGTGAAACCCTAGCCCTTGCTGAGCTCCCTGTCGCCAACCCTTGTTCGTCGGACGAACAATAACCCTGACAATGTAATCCGTCCCTTCGATGGAGAAAGCAATGATCAACATCACTGCAATGGTTACCGGAGTGGAGATGAGGACCTCCATGATGTTGACTCTACCCTCAATGATTATTTGTATCGCCCTGGGCTCCGCCTTTTTGAAAGATTCTACCAAAAACCGATCCCATCGTCATCACAGAGCCAATTTGGGACTCCGATAAGCTTAACCCAGCTTAAATGCTTGGTGGGGTGGTGAAAGTTTCTCTGTCCGAGTTCCAGGCTTGGACTCACTTTGTGGTCTTCACTATCGCTCACTTTTCGAGTGCAACCAAGCTCAAGAAACTCTTAATTAAGATACTATGTTGGTATCTTTCTAAGAGTCAATACCTCTAGGATAGCAGCAGTCGCAAGGACGAAGAGTCTCATGACAGAATTGCAGCCGCTGAAAAGCATGCCTCATTCCTTCCTTCTCATACACATTCGAAGCAACATTTGATCATCAACATTAGAGAGTTTTGCTTGTCCTTCCACAATTAAAACCCTAGCCTCCACCATACTCTTCTCACCTTCGACAGTGGATGCAATGCCTAGGTAAGTGGTCCTAAGGATCTTTCAGACGTCCCACAGTGCCCTAGCTCTCCAACAATCATCTAGCAAGCCCTTGGCCTTTTTCGTGTCCATCACACCTTGAAGCGGGGACATGCAGACATAGCGAGAGAGCCATTCTAGTCGGAGAGTAATACTGACGCAATGTCCGGGAAAGTGGTCCTATGGATCTTTCGGATGTCCCACGGTGCCCTAGCTTGCGAGCAATCATCCAGAAAGCCCTTGGCCTTTTCCGTGTCCATTGCACCATAAAGTGGGGATCGACAGACATAGCGAGAGAGCCATTCCAGTCGGAGAGTAATACTGTCCGGAGCAATCTCCCCTAGGTCCAGGCCCTCTCTCCAGACAGGCTTATGCTCCATCGCAAGTCTGGACTTCACTGCATCCGCATAGGAAAGGGACTATTGACTCCCTCCGGCTCCTGCCACTGCTGAACCACCGAAGCCCTATAGGCCCTCTACAGGTGACCCCTCTGCTTGCAACAGTAGCAGACATGGGGCCTAAAGACTCCCCCCTCATCGCCGACCTACCTCCTCCACCAGAAGGTCTCCGGCGAGGGTCCCCCTGCCCCCGTATAAGGGAATGGTTCGTCCCAAAACGTCTAACCATTTCCAAAGTTTCTCTCTAGAAAATGTAGGGTTTTCTATGTTTGATATTAAAATCATAATCAGGTGATGAACGAAGACACTTGTGTGCTTGAGGATTTACAGGTGCTGTAAGATGATAACATCATTGCTGGAAGTTGTAAGCATGATGCACGGTAACTCTGTTGATGTGTACTACGAGCTGTTGCCGGTAAATCTATCCTTTTACCAGCAGTCAACTGCTAGCATTTTGCCATCACTTTTCGTTTTGGAGGAAAAGGTGTGGATTGCACACACCAATTTATTAAAAAATTGAGGTAGTACAACCAGAAGGTGCAGAGGAGAGTTTCTTCTATCACTTATTTAAACATGGGCAGCAGCTAAACAGAATTACAAGTTATTAAGAACTCCTTGCCATGACTCAACACTAATTTCAGGAAGATATCTAGACCAGAAATGAGTATATTGTAAAGATTGCAAACAAATATTATGAATATACTGTAAGGGTTGCAAACAAGCATTCTCCAAATAGGGTCGACTTTTCTGGAAGATGGACTCATTGTGCTGCTTCCAGATGCTCCAACAGATGGCATGTGAGATAACAGACAGAATCTTGAAGGCAGGTCCCACAATGTGCTTGGATTGGAATATGTGGAAAGCCTCCCACATATCTTTAACATACTGAAAAGAGAAGTTATGAACAGTCAACTTGCCAAACACTTGCCATATTTGCTTACTGAACTGACAAATGAAGAAAAGATGATCAACGGTTTCTGGCTTCTGTCGGCAGAAAATGCACATGATATCACTATTCTGGACCCATTTACTACGATGGACTCTAGTAATGACACATCTTCGAGATAGCACCCACATGGAAAGATCTAACTTTAAGTGAAACTTTTACTTTTCTATGTGGAGAATACATATGATTTGAAGGTGAGTGTTTCCAGTTTCAATATTTGGTTACAAAGTTTTATTTGTGGCTCTACTCTTAGTTGGTGTTTGAGCAATATCCTTATGTAGATGCAGCATTTTCTACTCATTGTAGAGACTGTTATAGTTTTTGCAAGAAAACATCTTGGTTTTCTAAGTTGAGATTGGAACCAGCTGAGTGAAGAACCTTTCCTTCTGCAGTTTGGCATGCTTATTTGTCTCCTTGGGGATCACCTAGTGCTTATGAAACTGGATGGCCTCTTTTTAGTGGGTTTTGTTTTGAAGGGTAGGGAGAGTCTTACCTCCTATGCAAGTAGTGTTCATTCTGCAGAGGAAGAAATGTTTTCAATTTACTGTTTGGGGCAGAAGATTGCCATCTCATTTCACCTGTAGATGGAATAATTTTGCAGAAAAAGGGAGAACGGGGAAAAAAGTAAACAAAGTGAAGGTGAAAGTATTAGCATTGGCAGTATGGTTGTGTTTACGCACTGATGCTTGTGTTAAGACAAGGTTTGAGTCCAAGACAAGGCAACGTGCTGCTAATAATGTGAGGGAAGAGTCACCAGGTCTCCGTGTATTTACGTTTGGGTGTTCATCATTTTGGGGAATATCATTGGTTAATTGGACTTGTATATCTCAGCAAAAGGTTCAAAATTTGAGGTGTTGGATGTATATAGATTGGAGATGATTCACTGGCGGTAATCATGGTGCTTAAGTTTTATCCTTCCATAGTTGGGTGAAGTGTCTGTGGAGTTGTGTCCTGTATTGAGTGGGAATGTGATCGGTTCCTAATAAGTAACCTCTATGGCAAATGGTTGGAGTCCACATAAACCACGACAAAGTGAGTTATATGTTGCTTCACTCAAAGCATAGCCATCCATTAACCCTCAAATGCAAAAACTTCTAGCTGAAGTCCTCTGAGGATTGAACTTCTAGTCTTGGGAGGAATGTCAGCCATATAACCAAATCAATTATCCATTTGGCATCATTGGAAACTTGGAGTTCCTCTTCATCTATGAAAATATCCCATGAGCTGTTAGGCCTCTAATCCTTACCCCAATTTCAGAGGTTCACAATCTCATTCATGGTGAACAACACTTTAGCACCATATACTTAGATTCTCCTCTCACATAAAAACATACCGATTGAATGTTGAGGTGGGCATAGACAATTTATCACACGTAACAGATTTTATTTTTACTTCTTCTTTGTTTAAGGGTACAAACCAGCATTGTGCTGCTTAAACATTAGATGTCAGTCACACCAAGGATGGTATAGGGTATTCAATTTTAGTTTCCCACTTCCGGACTTTAACTTCCAATTTCTAGCAATAGACCAACATGCCTCAACCAAGCAAGTCTCCAGTCTAATTATCTAGTTTCTAGCCTCCAACTTCTAGTTTCCAGTGACAGGCCACTATGCCTCACAGGCAGATCAACAACAACAACCACATGAACAAATCAAGCTACCTTACAGAGTAGCACACCTTAACGATCGGCCAGTGATAATGCCTTCAGCGGTACCTCAGTGATCAGACGATCGTGACTCCCAGGCAATATACCTCAGTGATCAGCGAAGCAAGGTTCCTAGTCGATACACATCGGCAGTCAACCAGCACACTAATGGGTACCATCCACCACATATGCAAATTCTATCAGGGGTAAATGATAGTCCCAATTCCCCCTCCATTCAATACTGCATGCCCTCAGCATATCTTCTAGAGTTTGGATAGTATGCTTGGATTGCCCATCGGTCTGAGGATGAAATGCCGAGCTAAGCCACAACTCTGTCCCCATAGCCTGCTGTAAACTCTTCCAAAACCTCGCAGTGAATCGAGGGTCCTGATTAGAGATGATAGATAAGGGTGCACCATGTAACCGAATGATTTCGGCGATGAACAGCTTCGCTAAGGATTCAATGGGGGTCTGTTTGTTGATGGGTAGAAAGTGTGTAGTCTTTGTGAATCTATCCACAATTACCCAGATGGTATCATGCTTCCTTTAGAAACCTTCTCCCTCTGATTTTAACCTCAATAGTAGGGATCACAAGCTTGGTGTGGACTTGTTTCCCAGTCGGTGTACTAACTACCATTTCCCCGAAGAATGTGGCATGGGGTCGGTTCTTCAGTTGATTAGCAAAACTAGTGGATATAAATGTGTGTGTAGCCCCTAGGTCGAACAAGACCTTTGCATAAACATTATCCACAAGGAGTGTACCTTTAGCCACGGTAGGGGTATTGTCTGCCTCTTCTTGCATCAGTGCATAGACCCGCCCTCTGTACTGAATCTTCTCCTACTGTGGCACTAGCGTTTGCTGGGCTTTCTTAGGGGAGTTCCTCGTAATACATCCAGCCTCGCCACATTCATAGCACTTGCCCTTTGTCCTCCAGCACTCCTGCCCCAGATGGTTGCCCCCACAATGGCCGCAGAACGAAGCCCCCGACCTGTTCCTAGGCATTGGCTCTTGGTGTGCCACCTTTCCCTTGTCCTACCTCCCTCCAGCCTGCATAGGCCTTTTACCCATCTTCTTCTGCTCCTCGGTGAACCTACACATGAGTGTTTCTTAGAGCTTACTCTATACATCTGTTAAATTTTATGGTTTCGATTATTACCTTGCATTCTCTTGCTCGAATAGATGAGCAAGCCTTAATGCCATAGTGTAGGAGTCAGGGTCTTGGATAGCCACATAGCGTCAGACGCTGCCACGCAAACTGTTGAAGAGTTTCTTCACCTTTCAACGTGCCTCATCGAATATGTGTGGAGCATACTGGCCTAGAGCAAAGAATCTGGCCTCATAGTCTGCTACTGACATGCTTCCTTGTTCAAGGCTCAAGAACTCTTGCTCCTTAGCCTCTCGTACATGCTCAGGGAAGTAATTTTCTCGAAAGACAGCTAAGAATTCTTCCCATAGTATGTCTCCATTGTGCCCTGCAAAGGTGGTCCTCAACTTGGCCTTCCACCACAAGTCGGCTTGATCTTGCAATACGTAGGCTGCCAGATTCACTTTTTCCTCCTCGGGACATTGCATCACACCGAATTTCTTCTCTATCTTGCTGAGCCATGACTCAGCCACCTCTGGACAGATCTCCCCCTTAAAATAAGGAGGTGCCAACCTCTAGAATAGATCAAGCGTCGACAGGTCATGACGTGGCACGGGTGCGGGCTGCTACAGCATCTGTTGCTGCGTGGCCTACATAAGGCCTTGGAAGCTCTGCATGAATACCTCCAGGTTAACCCCTGCATTGGGCACTTGTCCGCTGCCAACTGTCTGAGCATGGACAGCCCTGTCGTTCACCCCATTTGGGTCATCCACCCCCGATCCCCTCTCATTCGCCTAGGGAAGATCTCTTTGACTTCTTGGTGACATAGTTATGAGAAATAAATAATTATTAAGTAGAGGTAAATTATTTGTATTTTTTTAAATTTATAGATTTTTTAGATTTTTCTATAAATAACCCCCCACCCCCTCTCTTTCTCCCATTCTCTCATTTCTCACTCTCTCCCTCGCTCTTCTCTCTCACGCTCTCCTCTCACTCTCTCCTCTCCGGCGGCCGACGGACTGAGGTGGGGCAACGCAGGCGAGGAGGACGGTGAGGATGGGTCGAGGATCGAGGGACGAGGGCATGGTGAAGTCGGTTTGCGAGCGTGGGACACCGGCGGGGTTTCATAAGGCGTTTCTTTGTGGATCGACATCCACGACGTGTGAAATTTTTGGTGGAAGTAGGGGGACGGATTCTTAACCTATGTACTTCTTTTTTCACAAGTTTTGTAGGCCGTGGCGAGCCGAGCGAATTTATTTTTACATTTTGGGGAAGAGAGTATGTTTTGGGGTGTGAGCCCGATCTAGTGATTTGACCGTATTTTTGGGATTTAAATGGGTCCCTCTCAGTGCTAGAGAGGTAGGGGACTAGTTTCCCCTTATTTTCCCCTTCACATGGGTGTGAACGGTGCGTGGAATGGGGTTTCCCACCGGATTCGCCATTTTCGGGTTCAGGACGGCCTAGCGGTCCTTCCAGTGATCGCTAGGGCACCGGGCGGTCGTGTAGGGGACCGCCAGGGTCCCCCGCATGTCGGTTCGAGCCTTGCGATCGCGCGATAGATCACTAGGCTATGCCTTGCGGTCCGATGGGTGACCATTTGACCGTAATTTGGTCGATTAGAGGTCGGTCGGGTAGCGGTCTTGTGACTGACTGCTAGGCATCGCCTAGCGGTCAGGCAAAAGACCGCCACTCTGCCTAGCGGTCCGAGAAGTGATCGCTAGTGGTTGTGAGTTCCTGGAGCTTAGCGGTCCAGGGGTAGACCGCTAGGCTCCCTAACGGTCCAGGGGTAGACCGCTAGGCAGTTTTTAGTGTTCGCCGTGTCCGTTTCGCATTGCGTTGGTCTCTGGTCGACCCGATGGTGACCCAGTGGTTGACCTTCGGCCTCATGAATGTCCCGGACACATTGGGACCTGTGTTCGTGTTTCTGGGGGTGTCCGAGGTGCCGCGTTGTCTCGAATAGCATGCCCATATGTTTAGAGGGTCTGAGTGACCCCGTGCGCGTGTTTCGAGTTCCCGTGTGGGCCATGTGTGAATGGCTTTAGACAGTGAGTCCAATTAACCAGCTTGGGGTTGGAGGTTTTTCGTGTGTCCCTTAGATGAGGGATCAACTCGATGGCTTGTGAGCTACCTCGAGAATGGTGTCACCGTAATTTCAGACCTAAGGATTAGGTCAAATCGACAGCTCTGTGCCATTATGTGCAACGGTGTTGACCCTGAGTCTTGTGACTCAAGGACCGTTGGGTTATTTAGTCTAGTGGGCTGTCCAGAGTCTGGTGGCTTCGAGCCACCTGTTACTTCGCGTTACTCGCGATGGGTGCGTGCATGGTTTCAGTGTTCACGTTCTGTGAGCCCCCACCGGTCGTAGCCTTCTTACGGCACACGTGTGCTGACCCACCCGGGAGTGGTGGAGCGGCTTACCCGAGAGAGATGATTTTTAGGCTGATTACCGTAGGGCCCCCACGCGCAGCCAAGTCCGGGCTTCGGGGGAAGAACCAGCTAGAGGACAGGCCTAGGACATATGGTCTGAGTGTGCACACGGGGCTGAGGGCTTCGGGCCCACGCTGACGAGCGCGAACTCAGCTAGTCATTGTTAGTGGTACTGGTCACTTTAGTGTCTTTGTCTCTGTCTGGGGCATTGTAGCGAGACACGGGGGTGCGGTGTAAGACGTCAGGGGACGCATCTGGTCTGTTCTTCTGGTGGGCGGTACTCCCATCACGTGACGTGAGTTGTCGTGTCGCAGATTTTCATTTTTCGTTTACGAGACGGGGTTTCATGTGTAGTTCGGGCGTTTTCCCCGAGTCAAGGTCTAGGGTTTTCGGTGAGCGTCATCGAGAGCTTCTCCCTAAACGGTGTAGAGTTCACGGCGGTGAGGTCGTGACTGTATTTCCAGATCGCGTGGGTTTTGGTGTGGGCCCTTGTTTGTGAGGACAGGCCTCCACGATAGTGGCATCGTGTCATTTTCCTGGTAGAATTGACAACACGATACACCCTATCGACAGAAAAGATAACTGAATGAAACAGAAACAGATACCTTGGAAATAGAAGGCTGACTTTTTGTGTGGCATGAAATAGACTCGCTTGAGACGGCAGTCAACCACGGTGCCATAAAGTTCCACCCAATCCATGCCTAGAATCACGTCGTACTCGGCCAACTGTAATGCGTAAAGTCTCGCTGGTAATTTTTGACCACTGACTAGAATTGGAGAATTTTTCAAGCACAGAGGAGTGGACATGTAATCGCCAGACGACAACTCCATAAGCATCTCACAGGAAACTTCATTCATCGGCCCTTCGACACGAGTAATAAAATCCTCAGAGACAAAAGAATGGGTCGCACCCGAATCGAAAAGAACATGTGCTGAACGACCATAAATCGAAATCGTACCTTTGATCAGATTTGACGCCAACGCCTCCGCACGAGTGATATGAGTAACCCTAGCTCTCGACGGATGGCTAGCTGCAGACGACTGCTGGGAAGGAGCGGGAACTGGTGGGTGGAACGGTTGAGGGTGAGGTGGCAAAGGAAGACGAAGCTGCGGCTGGGAAGTCTGCAAGAATTACACTGTCTGCGGCCTCAACGGATAGTTTCGAGAGATGTGCCCCGACTGATCGCAGCGATAGCAGACAATCAGCAGAGAACACGGCACGCCCAGATGGCTGCCACCACACTTGGAACACAACCTTGGCTGAGAAGCAACAAAATCCTGACGCGGTTGAACAGAGGAAACGGACTGCTGACTCGGATCAAATGCTGACTGATCGAACCTCTTTTTCTTGGACTTCTTAAATCGGAATCTCTTAATCTGAGATTGCGGGAAGGAAGTACCATCGGCAGCAGAGAAAGTGGGAGAAGCTCCTGGAACAGACGACTGGTGGAGCGGCTGATGCTGCACGGCCGACGGAACCATCCCAATCTGAGGAAGTCCTCGAGTCCTCGCCAACTCTAACTCTAGTGCGACGGCGGCTTGGTACGCTGAATCCAACTTAGCCATACAGGTAGTGAACAGCGGCAGGCTCAACTCTGCTTTCAGTCTGCGCAGAAACTGCTGAGTCCTCACAGTCTCATCGGTAAAGATGTAGGGTGCATACCGGCCCAACTCAATGAACTTATCTCAATATTGCAACACTGACATCTCGCCCTGCGTCAGTTCTAGAAATTGGTACATCTTGGCTAACTTCAGGCAGGCTGGAGTATAGACACGTTCGAATGCAGCAACAAACTCCACCCATGTGATCTGTCAAAGCGAACGGGAATGGAAGGCAACCTCCCATTTCGTGGTCCACCACGTGCGTGCAGTACCTTGAAGCTGATGAGAAGCCAACATAACCCTTTTGTCCATGGTGCACTCCATGCATTGGAAGACGCATTCAGTGGCATCCAACCACTCCCTTGCTGCCTCCGGGTCCGATTGACCCTCGAATGTCGGTGGATGGAACAACAAAAATTCTTTCAGCGCTCATCCACGACCACCGGGTAACTTCGCAGGCGGAATAGGAACAGGTGCAGCCTGGGCAGGAACCGGTACAGTAGGAGCAAGTGAAACACTAGCCTCATTCTAAGGAACTGGGGCTCTTCGCCTATGAGTTGGCATCTTGAATCTTGGGAAACATGATAACGGAAAACACATTAGCAATCGCAAGAAACACCCTAAGCCAGCAACGAATGACTCAAAGGGACTTGCTCTGGACCAAAGCGGACTTCAATTCCTGATACAATTCTCCAACACTGCTCTGATACCATCCGTAACGACCCAGAGCTAAGGGTACCGATAACCCGATACAAGTATCGGACTACCGCTACCAAGAACTAGGAATGCCACCCAAGAGGCTGATGAGGCCCCTAAAGGGTTAGTGGGGTTTGTCGAGAGATTGCATTAGAAATTAGAATTCATAGGCGCGCAATGTTAATTTTTACAACGATTAGTTAAAATAGTGTGAAAGTTGTTGTCCCAGATGGAGATGGCGGACAAGAAGGGGGGTTGAATTGTCCCCTTTGTCGAGATGACAGATTTTAAAAACTATTCTAACAAATTAAAGCGTAATTAAACTAACAAAGATGATTGGCCTAGACAAGGTGAGATTAACTGCCTAAGCTAGGCCTCTAACTAGTATTCCTGCACTAAAGGACGCTACAGTTGGACCGGGGGCCTACAGAACTAGCTTAAGAATCGTAAATCAAGAAAGTGCCCAGCTACAAGAGCCGTCATGTCATAACGTGATGTAAGGCTACGACTAGTGAAGGCTCACAAGACACGGAGACTCAAAACACGGGTGTGAAAAGACAGGCAGGAGAGCACTATCGCACGTACTTTGAAGCACCAATGGCAGCACAGCCACTGTCGACAACTCAAGACAAGGCAACTAGACCTACTCACATAACGATCCTTGAGTCAAATGACTCAGAGGCAAGATCGTCACTAATAGCAGAACCAGTTGCCAATCGGTCTAAACCTAAGCCAGAGAAAATGACACTGGCGAAGAAAATGACACGCGGAGACCTGAGGGAACACTAAGACCCTCAACACACCTAGACACGTAGAACGAGGTAAGATGATACCTCACTACAGCCAGAACCATGTCTCGAACTGGATAGAACCATCGAGACACACACAAGGTTACCTGTCAACCACTGGGTGACACCGGGTTGACCAGAACCAGACAATGACGACTCAACAGTAGGAAAGAGAATCCTACCACAAGCAAGAAGGCTCCTGGCTACCTTATAACGTAGTCTTGGCCCTCATAGGATGTCAAGAGACATCCACGGGAACACGAGCAGACCACAAGGCTAAGCTAAGATAACGAAAAATCAGAACATAGAATATGACAATGGCAGTTCTAGATTGAGTCATTAGGGAACTATCGCAGTCAGGGAAAAGACCACACCCAGTCACCTGAACCGACCTATCCAGAAACCACCAACACACAGACACCGCCCTAGAACACAAACCTGAGACAGACGGACACGAGACAAGCCATCACGGCCAACATACAAGACAACGGACTCAACTGGAAGGGCGGTCAAAATGTGGCCGCACACGGGGATGAACGGTCTAGAACTGACCACACAACCCAGGATGAACGGTCCGGACTGGACTACACAACCCAGGGTAAACGGTCCGAACTGGACCACACAACCCAAGCAGAGATGAACGGTCACAAAGGGACCACACAAGAGGATATGTGGTCTATCAGGTGACCACACAACCACAGGGATGGACGGTCACAAAGTGACCACACAAAGGAATGAACGGTCCGGACTGGACTGCACAACCCAACAGGGATGAAAGGTCCAAGATGGACTACGCAAGGGGATGAGTGGTCTATCGGGTGACCACACAACCCAAACCGACACAGGATAAGCGGTCTGAAACCAACTGCCCAAGGGGGATGAGTGGTCTATCGGGTGACCACACAACCCCAACCGACTTAGGATGAACGGTCCAAACCCAGCCGCCCATACACATGTGCAACCTCTAGTGCGACCGTTCAAGCGTTACGGCGAGCAAACCCAAGGGTTCATCCGATCGTGGGATCTCCACGCCCCGTTCGTCCCGAAACGAAGGGTATACATTGGTAACCACCCTGGCAATCACATAGACTCCAACCAGAGACAAAACGGCGCTCGAATCATGAGAAACAGGCGATTCTAATGAAATCACCCAAAAAGGGTATCCGGACTTCCCAGAGCCCTACCGGTCAAACAGGACCACCAATCGACACGAAATTGGTATCAATGGAACGCTGATGTTCCCAGGAGTCCATTGACTCCAACCGATCATAGAACCGTCGTCATTTTCTAGCGAAGCCTACGAAACCCACGAAACTACGATTTAGGCTAAACGAGCCCAAACTCGGCCGTTCTCCCACCAAACGACGTGCAATGGCAGAGGAAACGTGCAGGAGGGAGTGGTGATCCGTATCCCTACCTCCATCGAAGAAATCGCACGCCAAAGTGACTAAGCCACGCCGAAAACTGCCAGGAACGCGATTTCGGCGCCTTCTCGGAATCCACCGAGGGATCGCGCCCGCCACGCTCCAACTGCCGCTCTATCCCGCGAACCGATCTCCCTGACGCGTCCCTGCCTTGGCCAGCTCTGCAATGGTGCGCGCCCTATGCCGAGAGGACCAGAGATGTGAGACAAATGAGAGAGAGAAGGGAGGGTGAGAAATGAGAGGGGAGAGAGGGGGTTAAGGGTTCCCAAAAATGATCTGAAACTTATGGATCCTGATCCGAAAAATATCCAAAAAATCTGAGGCATTACAATGTGCGTAGATTATACTAATCTTAACAAGGCTACGCCGAAGGACAACTTTCCCATGGCACGAATCAATCAACTAGTCGACGCGACGGCCGGGCATGAAATGTTGAGCTTCTTGGATGCCTATTCGGTGTATCACCAGATCAGCATGTACGGACCCGACCAAGAAAAGACCGCGTTTGTGACCGACCACAGCTTATATTGCTACACGCGCATGTCGTTCGGATTGAAGAATGCGGGGGCTACTTATCAACGCCTCGTCAATCATATGTTCGATGCACAAATCGACCGAAATATGGAGATTTACATTGACGATATGCTCGTCAAAAGCCTCCGGACACCCGAGCATCTAGAAGACTTGGCGGAGACATTTGCTACACTCTGGAGGTATAATATGAAGCTCAACCCCAGCAAGTGCACGTTTGGGGTAAGATCAGGTAAGTTCCTCGGCTTTCTTGTCACACACAAGGGAATAGAGGCGAATCCTGATAAACGAGCGATCCTGGAGATGAAGCAACCGACAAGGGTGAGGGATGTGCAATGCCTCACCGGACGTATCGCCGCCCTGACCCGCTTCCTATCCTGAGCAGCGAAAAGATGTCTCCCCTTCTTTCGGCTCATCAAGCAAGCCAACAAAATGCCGGAGAAGAGGGGACAAGTCAAATGGGACCAGGAATGCGAGCAGGCATTCGAGGAGCTGAAGCATCACCTAGCTACTCCCCCTGTGCTTTCTAAGCGGCAAAAGGGAGAGTAGCTATTCTTATACCTGTCAGTGACGCCGAGCACGATGAGCAATGTGCTCACTCAAGAAGAAGCAGGTCTCATGAAACCCGTCTACTACGTAAGTCAATGGTTACAGGGACCAGAGTTCTGGTATTCACGAGCTGAGAAGTTCACCCTAGCCATCATAACTACTGTCCGCAAGCTACGGCCATACTTCCTTGCTCACCCAATCACCATCCTCACTGACCAAACTCTACACCATATCCTCAAGAATCCTAATGCCTCTAGGAGGTTGATCAAGTTGACCATAGAGCTGGGTGAGTTCGACGTCAAATACCGCCTGAGAATCGTAATCAAAGTACAAGCCCTCGCCGATTTTGTAGCAGAGTACACCCTACCCACCGAGAACGTGCCTGAGCAGTCCTTGAGCCCAACATTACGTCAACGGATCATCCTGTGCGGCAGGTAGTGGAGCGGGATTGGTCCTACTGTCACCAGAAGGGGTGGAGCTACAGTACGCACTCCGCTTCAATTTCCCGACCACTAATAACGTAGCCGAATATGAAGCTCTCCTCTCGGGACTTCGAATGGCAAAACATCTGGGGGCAACCAGCGTCCGAGTGTATAGCGACTACATGCTCGTCGCCAGCCAGGTCAAGGGAGAATTTGAAGCACCTAAGGCGTCCATGATCAAGTACCTGGAGAAAGCCAAGGCTGTGATAGGAGAATTCTCCCACCTCGAGATAGTTCGCATCCCTAGGGAAGAGAACGTCCGAGCAGAAGCCCTCTCTCGTTTGGCATCGGCAACCACAGTCTCCAACTCAAGATCCTTTATGATCGAGGAACTATCAGCACCAAGCATAGATGAGACTGCACCCCTCTTAGATTTTCTACTACAGTAACAACTCCTGAGTGACCGTGCCGAGGCTCACCGCACGCGAGCACGAGCGGCGCATTTCACAGTGATTGATGGCCGCCTGTACCGTTGGTCCCTCTCAACCCCGCTTCTATGGTGCTTATTCCCCACGGAGGCCAAGCAAGCCATTCGAGAGGTCCACTAAGGACTCTGCGTAAGCCATGTGGGAGGACGAGCACTCACGCGGACCTTAATCCGGCAGGGGTATTGGTGGCCCACCCTACAGCAAGACTGCCTCGAATATGTCCGGAGGTTCCCCCAATGCCAGAAGTTCTCCAACTTGCACCATTAACCAGCTACGCAGCTACAAGCCCTGATGGAGCCTCGACCATTTGCTCGGTGGGGGATAGACATACTGGGTCCTTTCCTTGAAGCTCAAGGGAGGAAGAAATTCCTCATGGTCGCCATCAATTGTACCCCTCACGACAATCCTTTATCCCTTTAGGGGCTTTTCCGCCCTTGGGAGGCCTCGCGGGTTCCAAGTGATATCTGGTATACCTGGTATCTGGGATCCGGGACGTTACAACACCCCTCCACCTTTCGCAGGTGGGTCGACACAAGAGGTCGCTGGGCTACGACTAGTGGCTCCATCACGAGAGACGAAGAGACCAATCTATCGGTGAACTAAAGTAGGGTAACATAATACCACGCTTCAGAAACATAAGTGCCAAAGTACATACAGGCGAGAATGCCCCGCAACACGTACTCCGAAGCACCAAAGGCAGCACAGGAGACTGCCAACAGACTCAGGACAAGGCAAGTAGACCTACAACTACAACGGTCCCAGAGTCCTATGACTCTGAGTCAGGATCATCGTACACAATGGAACAAGCCGCCAATCGGTCTATTTCTAAGCCAAGGAAAATGACGCTCTGAGAAAATGACACACGGAGACCTGAGGGGACACTGAGAACCCTCAGTACACCTAGATACGTAAATCGAGGTAGAACGGTACCTCGAGGCATCTAGAACCAATGTCTCGAATTGGACAAGGTCACCGAGACACAACAAGACTTCCTGCCAACCACTAGGCAATCCCAGGTTGACCGGAACCAGACACGACATCGACACACTAACACATTCACCGCTACAACAACACAAACAAACAGAACCACCAAAAACATGAGCGACAGGTGATGACAACACTCTGGGCAGAGCAACTTGTCAGTCAACTGCTAGGGGAAACCCAACAGTCAAGAGATAGCCGCTGCACAACCAGAGACACGGACAATGATAGTTTCTAGATTGAGTCATTAGGGTACTGTCATAGTCTAGGAAAAGACCACAACCAGTCACCTAAACTGACTAATCCAGACAACCACCGACAGATAGACACTGCCCTAAACAAGGACCTAAGACAGACAGACACACAACACAGAACAGGCAAACGGTCAATACGGCAAACAGGACTATAACGCACCAGCATAGGGGCGCTATACCCACATAACGCACCATAAGAGGGGCGTTATGCCAACCAGACCGAACATCACATACAGATGATATAACGCACCCGCATAGGGGTGTTACATCAACATAACGCACCAAAGGAGGGGCGTTATGTCCAGCAGGCCCAAACACAAATGACACGAAGTATAACGGACCACAACAGGCACGTCATACAAGTATAACGCACAAGGGCAGGTGCGTTATACCCAATAGACACAAAAACACACTAACCATAGACCAAGGGCATATGACGGACCACACCCAATCCGTTATAGCCACAAAACATGCAGGGTGAGGCGTGTTAGGTCAACCGCCATACCCAGCTAAAACCATCAGTCAACAAACCATAACGGCTTTGCACCTGGGTGTTATCTTAAACATAACGCATGGGGAGAAGTCTGTTATGTCAACTGACTGACACGATCTTTGAGGCAGGCATGGTCGTCAAGAGGACTGACATGGTAGTCAGCCTCGAAAACCACGCGACCATAACGCACCAGGGTAGGGGCGTTATGCTCCACATAACGGACTAGTCTTGGTCTGTTATGCTCCAAGATCTCCAAAGACAAAAATTGATGAACGATGCAAAATGGTCTATCGGGGGACCGTTAAGCACATAACGACCTCTGGTAGGACCATTATGCCAATCCGACGGTTAAAACAGTGAAACGGCCAAATCGGCCCATTCCACGCCCCATGCACACTATAGCGCAGGGGAAATACATCCAAATGGTGGGAAATCCTTCAAGGATTCCAAAAACACCACATGCATGCCGCGAAACACTGTAAATCACGAGATCTGGGCAATTTTGACGAATCGACCCAAATCGAGTCACCGGGGTTCCCGGACTCCTACCGGCCCCAAATGACGACCAACGGACAGGAAACTGGTGGGGTTGGGATCCTGACATCCCAGCGGTCAGTTTGACACTAACTACATCGCGAAAGGTTGCCATTTTTCGGCCAACCCTACGAACCCCAAAAACTACGATTTATACTAAACTGGCACGATCTCCCCCGATCGGCCACCAAACTCCACACAGGGTCAAGGAAAACGTGCAGAACACAGAGGGGGTCCATCTCATTCTACCCCCCCCCCTACGCATGTCTAGTTCACCTATCCTATCCATGAGGGTCTACATGACGTCAACTAGAGAGAGCTCTCCGAGAGCGTGGGCTCGGGGGTCCACCATAGGTGCAGAAGGATGGTACTCGGTCCCCCTATGGGTGGGCATGTAATGAGACTAAAGGAAATGCAGAATGCGACTCTAATGAACGTTGACTACCCTAGACTCTAACAGTGCTCTGATACCAAATTTGATGCGGGACGACACGCAAAGACTCGACTACGAGACAGTGCAACGACTCCCTACTCCAGATGATGACGCAGTCAGCAAACAAGCACAAATGGGAGTAGCCAAAGGCCCGACCCCACAAGGACTCAATGGCTGAACACGTCACTGACAAGAAGATGCGGCGCGCGATCGTCCCTAGCGAGGGGAAACGGATGGATCTGCGTGGTTGACGAACCGCCAGAGTCAGGGGCTGTCACTCCCACTCGTACTATGGAGGAGACTACGAGACGGTCCACTCACGCTCTCCAGCGGTGATAGAATTTGACTGGCTAGGATTCCTAATCACACACGCGAGTAGCGGCAGACGAGCGCATATACAGAATGAGCAAGTGCCAGAAAAGGGAGTGGAACGCGTACCTCCATGCTAGTGCGTGGGGAAGACAACCCTGGCCAAGACACGCAACCCCGGTACAAAAGCAACAAAGTAATACAGATCTGAACCAATATACCCACTCCTCGCAGGGAGGTAAAAGGCTACAACGCGAACTTCGGGGTTGGCGTGCTCGGGTTGACGGGCAGCAAGCCAGGCGCTCAGGGATGCATGCGGGATGCTGGTCCGACCTGGGTGCAATTCTGGTCTGCAAAGATAGCAAGCTGGTCGAGGACGTCGTACGAAGCCGAGGGAAGCCGGGAACCTCCGCGGGAGCAGTCAACGCTGATCTGACAAAGAGGCGAGTGTAGCACGTGAAGGTGGCGATCAGGTGAGGGCAGGTCGGCCCCTTTCTGGCTGAATCTTGCGCGGCGAACAAGTGCAATCCGGATATGCGCAGGGAGGGGCAAACCACCAGCAGAAAAGCGACCACGAAACCGTGGCCTCCAGAGGGAATCCTCGCACGAAATCAGGTGAGGACGAAGGCAGGGAAGTCCACAACAAGTAGGGATGGTAGGCGCTCGCACTCTGTCCTAGTCTGGGAGCAGGGGCGGCCTGGTGTAAGGGACGTGGCCGGTCTGGTCACAGGTCGGGAGTGCAGGTGAGACAGCAAGGCGAGGGTGACGTAAGGTGTGTATGTGGGCGACCACGGTTGGATCTAGGGAATAGGAACTCGTGGACAGCGGGGTGTGGGCGTGTGGAGGCTGGTTGGGGCGGTCTGGACACAGAGGGGGCGAATTGGGGCATGGGCAAGAAGGAGGTGGAGGGGAGGTGGCAGGCTGACCTGTAGGTGCAGGATACGACCAACAGTGGGGGAGGTGATGTGGTGAAGGGGAGGGGATTGCTGGGCTGGTGGTGGAGGTTGAGGAGTGCAGCAGAGGAGGCGAGGGGCTAGGAAGATGGGAGAGGGGTAGCAGGGCACAGGGTTTTCAGACTTGGTGGCAATGCCGATTTTGCAGCGCGAGCAGCAGGGAAGGGTGGTCTGCCCAGCTCTAGGGAGATCTGCCCTTCCTTGGATAGCGAGCGGTGATGTTGCAACAGCGGAGAGTCGAGGAAGGGAACGTTGGCGAAGCGTGGCGCAGCAGCAACAATGGAGGGTGGAGGCGCAGGGAGGAAGAAGATAGGTGGGCAGGGCCTCTCACCCAAACCCTAGGAAGTCTCACCCTAAGCGCACCCGTCTCAGGCGTAGGCTCCAAGGAGGAGGAGGAGGGCGCAGCCTTCCAAAAGCAATGCTCATCAAAAATTCTCTATTCTAAAGTGTTTACAATAGTATTTATAGAAAAGAAATAAAACCCTAACCCTAATAGCATGTGGACTCCTACTTTGCATAATCATCTTCCCCTTGACTTGCCTAACCAAAGCAAATCCTAGTAGAAGGTGGAAAGGGAGGAGGGCGCCCAAGCCCAAGTCCAAGGTGGACCAGGAAGGGGGGCACTCCGTGCCCTTTGGGCCTAACCAAGAGGGCAAGAGGGAAAGAGTCACAAAACAAATATCCATGTTTTTATTACTTCCCCCTCTACAACTTTCATGAAGAGCCCATCGCCCAGATCTATCATCAACCCCTCGGTCAAATCATGTTCTTAGAAAACTCCACTTTCTGCTCTGTCGGTCCAAGATCTATGAACTAGCACATTATAAAATCACCCGCGGCCAGAACAGAGGATTATAAATTCCTGGCCCAGACTGGGATTGAAGATCTCTGAGAGAGCTTTCCAACGCTGCTAGTCTCGCATCATTTTGATGTCGGGGTTGAGCGTAGTGGCCATTCTCGTCGGACTGCGCAGGCCATTTCCAGAAACGAAGCAGTAGAAAGGAGCCCAAGATAAATCGTGCAACGACACGCCAGAGCTGATTCAGCCACCGCCGCTCCAGGTGGTCGTCCAGGGACTTGCTGCCGTCGTCCCGGTGGTCCGCCGCCTCCAGAAACCTTCCGGAGGATGTGGCTTCTTTACACATCCGTGAGTGCTATCCTGTCGACTAGCACGTTACCGAGCCGAATGCTACCACTTGCAGTCACCCGGGACTGTCAAAGTGCTGCCCGCCAACCCAAGCTCGGTGCTCCCGGAGTCTTTGTGTATCCCTTTATCTCTCTGTGTGGAGTGAACAAAATAATTTACTACTGTAATTAATTTTTCACTGCTGTACTGGGAGTTACTACCTTGGCCGGGATCATCTTCCCCACGCTCTGAGCGTGAAGGTACAATCGTCACCCCATTGTAGTCGTAGTTACTTTACTTTCTTAGTATACGTTCTTACTACCGCTGCTAGAGAGCATGTGTTAGGATCCTACCTCGTCAATCAAATCAATCACCACTGCGAGAGAGAGAGCGAGATCCGTCCCGTGACCCGACCCGAGCACGAGAGTGAGCATGACCACCCTTGACTTGCTGCTAGTTTCTCAACCGTACAAGTCTGACGCTTCCCTCGTTTAGGGACGAACACAAGCTTGCTAGAGTCCTAGGTGTGCATTTCAGATTGGTGTCGAGTTGCGTCTTCGTCCCGCATCAGATGGATAACCCCCATCAACCACTCAGTGGCACCCTGGCGGTAGTAGTGCGACGAAATCACGGCCCAGCGACCGTACCAGCTCATGACATTCTGCCTCATAACTCCGTCCAGCATGCCGTGATCATCATATCCCTCTCCAGCATACTACAAGCCCGCGGGCTCCAGCACCAATCCGGCGGTCCCCTCTGTCTCGGTGCGATGGTGATTGTGCAAGTCCCAGGAAGCAGGACCCAGCGGCTCAACTCTGACCCTAAATCTCTCCGCTCCACCAAAGAACCCCAGACACGCAGCACTAGGAAACTATCGTTGCCTCCAGTAATTCTCTGAGAAGCTAGGGTAGCGGTAGAAGGCTACGCCATGCAGGCTGTCCCTGCCGATCAAGATGGCCCGCTCAAGCCGACGACGGGCTCCCAGAATCCGTGAGTCCTCCTCCTCCATGTCAAGTGGAACGTAGCTCCGGAGAAACTCGAACAAGTGCCAATCCAGGAGGAACTCCAATGGGTAGCCTCCGCTCCAGTCGTAGGTGTACATGCCATCGGCCTCCAGTATCCTAGCCACCTCCATGGTCCCGAATCCAGCGGCTCTCTCGCGAAGGGGACCCTCAGCCACCACTGTATGCCCACTATCCAGCTACTCTATGCTAGCCGCAGTACCACTGGCGGGCCCAGAGGGGGTGGCTGTCGATTGGTCCTCCGCACCTAGTGATCCTCCTCTCGGGCCATCTGCCTCGGGACCCGTCCATCTCTACCAAAGCGCGCCATAGCTGCAAGACGAGGCGTGGAAAATGGTCAGAACACTAGCAAATCAACATACACAGCATAGCAAAAATAAAGGCACTAGAAGTGTCAAAATACAACCACAACAGCCCGGAACAGGGGTCTCACGGGCCGTACGCCCTCATCTCCCTCTGACGTACGACTCGTGGGGGGCATTTGTTATACCCGGACTATTTACCGGCAAAATCACGAGAAATAAGGGTTCAGACATTTCACCGAACACATTTCAGGCACGGGCTATCCAGCCCTTTCTACAACCCCGCAGGTCCCTACAAGGGCCCTGACCAGCTTGCCGTGACACACGGCGTTGATGTTGTCTGGAGGTGGGATAGCCACCATGTTGCAGGTGCAGCCACGAAGCATCTGTTCCAGCTGTTCCACGGTGATCTCCTTGTCCTTATGGAACAAGGTGAGCTCTTCCGGGACGCGGAGAGTTTCACCTTCCTTGACCTTCTGGATCATTTCTTGGACCCAGTCTCGGAGGTGAGCTCGTTTCTGCATGTCTTCCCACGGGATGTAGCTATCGAGTGGGATGGGCCTGGTAGGGCGAAGAGGAATGTATTCATCCAAGTTGTCGATGAGCCGCTGTAACCTCTGGAGAGGCGTCAGCTTTGCTGGGGACTGCAAGGCAGTCACTTGTTTGGCTTGCTTCTTGAGCCACCTTTTGAGATTCTTCCTTCTATTCCTTTCCTGTTTCTTGGCGATGGCCGTCTCCAGGGGAGTAGGAGGAGGAGGTACTAGAACCAGAGCTGACAGGTCCGCACGGGGATACCGTTGAGCTGACGAGCTGGTAGGGCGAGGTCGGTGACTCCTCTTTGCCTGGATCTCAATCCAGGCACCTTCCGATTGTTGTAGTTGGAAGGTAGCATTGATCGCCGACTCGATGACTTCGAGTGGTAGTTCCTGGTAAGCAGGGATGCTGGGACTGGCGTCCAAAGACGTGGACGCGGCTTGTTGCCTCTGCCGCGGTTGGTGTGGGAGTTTACTGGGAACCAGTTGACTCGTGCTAGCGTCCAAGGACGTGTGTGCGGTTTGATGCCTTAGCCGCGGTGGCGGGAAAGGTTTTCCCTGTTGAACTGGTGTACTAGGGCTGGTGTTCGAAGACATGTGCGTAGTTTGATGCCTTAGCCGCGGTGGCTGGGAAGGCTTTCCCTATTGAACTGGTGTACTGGGGCTGGTGTCCGAAGACATATGCATCGTTTGATGCTTAGCCGCGGTGGCTGGGATTTCTATTGAGGAGGGGCCTGGGGAGCGTGACCAACATCTTGCTTCACAATCGGACCCCTGTGGTCTGGCTGAGAACAGGGTCGGACGACACCTGATGACGTCTGGGGGCCTTGTTGCCCTTGGTAGCTGCCTTGATCTCGTGCGCCGGAGGGCCTTTGTGGTGGCGGACCTGACCTGCGAGCTGTAGAGAGAACCTGGTTCGGCGGAGCCAAGGTCTCACTCAACTTTTGCATCCCCTTTCTATCCTCGAGTGTCGAAGACAGAGATAGAATAGGGGGGAGACGAGAAGGGCTGGAAGAGTCCATCCTGGTCTCGCCTACCGGGACATCTTCTCGACCGAGAAGGACTCGAAGGAGTCTTGCAGTGTGTTCCTTGAAAAAGGGGAGAGACTCTAGCTCTTGCCAGGGTCGCCATTGTGCGGCTGGAGTGGCGGGGGCTAGTTGACCAGCATGTGGTGTTGGAGCCTCAGGAGAGGCCGAGGGAGCAGGAGAGTGGATGATGTTGCCCGAGAAGGTACTTAGTCCCGCCTCTTGGCTGGTATCTTGCTCCCTACGTCTCCGCAGTCGTTCGAGAGCCTCCCAATTATTGGTTCGGAACTCGAGCCATTCTGGAGTATGCTGGTAAGGCGACCCATGCCCATTTTCATGGGGAGGATTGGGCCACTCTGGTGCATTTCTGGCAGTGCTCAGGGTTTCTTCGATGGCTTGCTACAGTCAAACAAGTGCCATGGAATTTCCTTCGGCATCGATCTGCTCCCACCGGATCTGTTCCTCAATGAGGTATTGAACTTCCTCACAGGACTCGATCGCGTAACAGATTCGTGCATGAAAGGGACAATATTGAGGGTGGTTAAAGTCTCATTGAGTGTAGCCTACCATCAGATCACGGGGCAAGATTTGCGCCTGCTCGACGAGGATGTCAAAAAGTCACCGAGTTCTTTCTCTGGGGAAGGAGAGGAGCCTACGATCATGCCAGGGCCTCCACCCTGGGTACCAGATCGAATGCTCTCCCCAGTTGGTGTTGGGCTCCTTTGATTCATTATCAGAAAGAGAGAATGCCGCCATCATGTGGATCACATTGGCTGGGTGGTAAACCACATGTGCTGCTTTGGCTGGTCTGGACCACGTATGTGGCTGTGGAGGATCGACAAGATCACTTTTCATTTGAATCAGGCCGTCTCGGATCAGCTTCTGAAAATAAAATTATAATTTAGACCCTAAAATTATCAAAATTATGTTTATGTCTAAAATCATTATATATATTTTAACTAATTCAAATAGTCACCTAAAAATAGCTGAAAAATTCCTAAAAATAGTCAAAATTCACTGGACGAATCCTAGATCCACACCATTAAGTATCCACTAAACTACTGATGTTACACAGCGTCGTTGAGGAGCCAAACCGTCCGCCTTTTCTGGGAACGCCCCTTAGGGTGGGCAGGTGTCCCTAGTCTATCGAAGACCGAGGGACATTGCAGAGGAGTCTCCATCGTGGCATCTGCCTGAGGAGGACTCAGGGCTAAATATTGGTGGGGCCCGAAACGAGCCCATCTCTGTTTCCACCTATCTGAGCGAGAGGCGATGAGGGACTGGACGCTGTCAGATGACGCGGCTATAGGTTCAGTTGCTCCTTGCTTGGCGCGGCACCTTAATGCCCGAAAGGGATTGCTAAGGCGCGCCTCCTGGATAGCTTGAGCTTTCTCTGGGGTAACCCAGATCCTTCTCAAGTCAGATTACTGGTCTCCCTCATCCTTACTCCTTCGATGGGACTTGGGAGCTTGGATGCCGAACTGGCGCTGGTGCTTTTGGGCCGTTGTTGAAGCGTTCACCCACTTGAGTTCTGTCTTGTCTTCCCGCATTCAATGCAGGAGGCTAAAGCAGTTGGTGGTAGGGATCATCGGGATGACCCGTTCTGGGGATATAATGGGTTCGCCCCCATCCAGAGGAATATGTATGCCCCCGACAAGAATGGTCTTGCCGGAGTTGTTGGTGACAACAGTGGGTTGCTTGCCTTTACGGCTATGACGATGCTTCTTCTGGAGAGCCGAAGATGATTCCGCTCCAAGGTGGTAGGCCAAGAAAACCTAGCCTGCGGGTGCTGGCTACACAAGGCCATTCATCGGGAATACTAGGATGGGCCCCCAAGACGTGAGGTTTGTAGTGAAGGCCGGCGACCGGGATGCTCGAGTGTGGGCCTTTGCCTGAGTAGACAGTAGCATTGCGGATGCTGGTAGTGATGTGCTTGCACCCAGAGTTTTCAGTGCAGGGGGTACCGGGATGTCGGTGACCCGAGGCCCTGAGCCTGAACTGGAAGCTAGCAGTACCTGCTAGCGCAACAGAGGGCGCTACGTCCATACGGAGGTCATAGTGTCCCCTAAAGGCAGACCCACATTGGGGATCGACGTTGTCAAGTTGCGGGAGGGATGCTCCCGAGGTAGAGCCAAGGGATCCGAGGCCTAACGTGGACCACTCGTACCAGACGTCGTCTGTGGGAAACCCCGGAGTTTTACATCTGGTCTGGATGCTAGGACACCTCGTACCAGGGATTGGGGACTTGGGTGAGGTGGTCGCTCTTTTGGGGTTCGAGTCGGAAGGCCCGAATGGGGTGTTGGGGAGCCCTGCCCCCGGGTTAGGAGGCCCGTGCATGGAGCTAGCTTGGTAGGAGCTCGGGGTTGAAGGCCTGAGCTGAGTGCTGAGAAGCCGAACACCCTGGGGTGGAGGCCCACACTGGATGTCGACTTGGCTGGGGCTCGGGGTTGGAGACCCGAGCGAATTGCAGGACTTGGGACCGGAATCTGGGACGCGAGGTTGGCGTCAAGAGCTGGTCGAGACTGGGCCCGGGGACTAATGTCTACCCGGGCTGGGACTGGTCCGGAACCCCTACGGGCGCTGGTGGTAGGAGAGCTGAGCCTGACGCTCGGCCTGGCTATCAGGACTGGTGGTTGGTGTGGCGCATTGATGGCGCCAGGGGTGACAGGAACTAGCGGTGGCGGTGGAGCCGCCATAGGGACCACACCCAAGAAGTAAGGTGATCTGATGACTGGGGCGAAGCTGCCGAAAGTGGTCGGCATTGCCAAGTAGCCCACCCGTGTGTGGGTGGTGACGACGATGGGACCGTAGGTAACGGCTGCCATAGTTGGTGAAGTCCTGGATGAGCAGAGGTGACGGCCGTAGGCGGTCGTCGAACATGATCCGACAACTGGGAGACAAACTGGAAGCCGCTGGGAAGGGCAAACCGGTGCTTTTCTGCTACCTCTCCTGCAAGGACAGGAAAATGGTGCCCGAGCTTCAGGGCTGGCATGGGCTTGTCTCAAATTCCCGTTCCAGGGAAGGGTGGTGAAAGTTAAAAGCTTATCCTCGGCCCAGTCAGTGAAAGCTATCTCAGAGAAGATTTTGCCCACTCTATGGCCCAGCAGTCGGCCTGTTATTTGTGTACTCGATCTGGACTTCCCCTGGGCTTACGCACCCCGCAAGCCCGTCACCACACCGATTAATATTAAGGAGAAGCCCAAGATCCGAGATTCTAAAGGCTGGTCCATTATTCTGAAGTTAGGCTATCAACTGAGGAGAGGCCTTGGAGCACAACTCCAAGGATGCACTAAGCCAGTGCCCAAGGGTAGGAAAATGAACAGACAGGATCTCGGCTACCGAGAGTCAGCACTATCAATGATGGGTGATTCAGGCCCACTTACATGGGATTATTGTCAACATTTTGTTAGAGGCCCTCTCCAGCTAGGCACGTTACAGCCGCAATTAGCTCAGTCAGAGCAAAAAAGTACAGCATATGCAGTTGCCAGTCTGCCCCAGGTGCTAAAGGGGCCAGTTGATGATATGATAAATCTCAGCCAGACATTTTCCAGGTTGTTCAAAGAGCCTATGGTTGGTCTGAAAAAGAGTCAGGAGGTTCAGCTCATGCAGTGGAGGTCGAAGAAGTCGATTTGCCATCCTTGGGGACAGGTGAGCTCACCTGATCTTTCTATTCTATCTCCTTCCCACATAAGAACCCTCCTCCAACAGCTCAACCTTATTCCCCGATCGCCACCTCTATGGGTTGATCCTTCGATATTCCGGTCTCCCCTTCTTCCTAAGCAGCCAGTTGAATTCTTGATCATTGATTGTCCGTGTGGGCGCTACCCGCCGGTCGATCTCACCTCTAGGTGGTCCCCTGATGACCCTGCCAATCTCTCCGGCATGTGGTTTCAATCCACTGACCCATTATTCAGTGCCATCTTCTACTCTTTCTGTCCCAAAGCACTTCCTCCTCCTCCTTCCTCTTCTTCATCTTGCTGTATGATCTCCACCGAGCTCCAAAAAAAATGCCAATTTTAAAATGGAGATCTCAGTTGAAGATTATGCTATCTTTGATCCATCAGCTTCCCAGAGGCACGAGACCCCTGCTTCTCCCCTCCCAGTAGATTTGCTTTCTTCTAGGTTAGATGTAGGGTCTGTCGAGTCTAGGGAAGTAGGGTCTAGGTCTAGAGAAGTAGGCTCTTGCTCCAGGTCATCCACCCCGTCCAAGCCAGAGTCGCGCTTGCTTGCGCGTCATTCTAGATCCGTTCCTGATAGGTTCTTACAAGACCTAGCTCAGTGATGTCATGCTCTTTTAAAGTGTCCAGAATTTATCGCCACGGCGATCGTGATTGAGGAAGATGAAGAGGAATTTAACGGGGTGTGAAGCGATGATGGATTAGGTGTCTATGAAGTCATAGATGAAAAGGACCCGGTTGATTCTGAGGACGACGATGTAGATGACACCACCGACTTATATGTACAAGGTTTGAAGAGGTTCGATGAGCCATCATCGGTAGTGGATGAACCTACAAAAGAAATTAACTTAGGAATCGAAGAAGATCCCAGGCCTATCATTATTACCGCTAACCTCCCTTCAAGAGTAGAAGCTGATCTAATCAAAGTCTTAAGGGAGTATAGTGATTCTTTCACCTAGTCTTATAAGGACATGTCGGGTCTCAACCCCTCTTTGGTGGAACATCGTCTAGTACTTAAACCAGGGGCAACGCCTGTCAAACAGAAGTCAAGAAGGTTTCACCTCCACATGGCCTTAAAAATCAAGGAAGAGGTCGACAAATTGTACAAGGCCAAGTTCATCAGAGTTGTTCTATATCCTCAGTGGGTGGCAAACATTGTCCTTGTCATCAAGAAGGATGGAAAAGTGCATATTTACATCAATTTTAGGGATCTTAACAAAGCATGTCCCAAGGATGATTTCCCGCTGCCTCACATAGATGTCTTGGTGGATAATATAGCCAGATTCGAAGCACTATCCTTCATGGATGGTTATTCAGGCTACAATCAAATCCATCACGCTCCTGAAGATCAAGAGAAAACTTCTTTCACCCTGCCCTGGGGCACATATTGCTATGTAGTCATGCCGTTTGGTTTGAAGAATGCAGGTGCCACCTACGGGGGCCCTACGGTAACCAGCTTACTCACCGTCTCTCTCAGGTGCGCCACACCAGTGCTCCTAGTGGGCCGACACACAAGTGCCGTGGAAGCCACGACTAGTGGATGGGTCACCGGAAGTACAGACCCTCACGTCACGGAAACTGACTCCGAAAGTAAACGAGTATAAGGATCGCTCCTCGTACAACACCGATTCATGGTGACGTAAGCTGGCACGCCACACCCCGGGACCCCCACGGCGCCCCACACCTGGTCCCCACATGATGCCCAACATCAATCAGACCATGGGTCAACACGTGGATCGAGGTCTGCTCACCCGGGACTCGAATCGGCACGGAAGAAACTACCGGGTAAGCCTCAGACGATGAACGGTCCATCATTGGCCACTCACAGATGCACGACTAACTCACAGTCGTGTGGGGGAGAATGGACGGTCCAACCTAGCCGTCCATCACTCCCAACAGAAACCAGACTTTAACGTGCCTGCCTAGGGGCGTTATGGTGCTTAACGGACCAACAAGGGTGCGTTAAGTCCCAAGTCACGAAAGGGAACATAACCCACTCCTCCAGGGGCATTATGTACATAACGGACCAGACATGGTGCGTTATATCACGGAGTAAAAGAGACTATAACGCACTCCTCTAGGGGCATTATAGACCTTAACGGACCAGCTCAGGTGCGTTAAGTGGAAGGCAAGGGCGTTAAGCATAACGCACCTTCCCTGGGGCGCTATAGTACATAACCGGCCTCCCTAGGCGCGTTATGTGACCAGAACCCCCAACGGTCAAAAACCAACGGCTGAAAAATCATAACATACCAGCACCGACGCGTCATGTCTGACATGGCGGTCAGTCGTGGGATCGTTAAACCCACGAAGACCAGACTCAAATCATGCGAAGCATAACGCACCTGCCTGGGCGCGTTATGCTCATAACAGCCTCTAGGACGACCGCTATATCGTCCCGGCACTGAAACGGCGCATGGAACCCAAAAACGTCGACCACGCCCCCATACCTCCACAAGAGAGGGGGAAATCAAGGGGGAAGCTCCCCTGGGATCCCTAGCATACATCTAAGCCATCGAAAGGCCGAATCGTGACCTAAAATCATAGATCGGGCGAACTCTCCCTAAATCACGAAAAACCCTTCCCGGTATGAAAATCCCATCTCACGGCCTCGCCTCGGCCTACAAACCGCGAGAAAGGAACGCTGGGAGCTAGGGAGCATCGCCCTACCTCAATAGAGCGAATGCTCTGTCGATTTGACGCTGAAATCGCGAAGAACGCTTTTAGAAACCCTCGTTCCTTCACAAAATCTCACGATCTTAACGCGGCCACGACCGTCTCACCATCGCCATCATCGTCACGCCGTCGCCCCGCGCTGTCTGGAGCCGGTGGGAGCTCGACGCGCGATCAAACGGGAGAGAGAGAGGGGGGCGGTGCTCATGGTGGGAAAGGAAGAAGGAGGAAGACGAAAGAAGAATAAGAAATGAAAAAGAAACGGGATATTTATAGAAAATCTTAAAATTTAAAAAAATATCAAAAAATAGAAAATCACGTTCCCGCGATCCTCGGAACGCACCGATCGCAATGGTACCACTCACGCCCGGGTGAACGACCATGTTCACCCGCAACGGCGTGACGAAGGATTTGCCGAAAATCGGGTCAGAAATCGAAAAAACGCACGGAAAAAGTCGCGGAACGCCTCCGGGCCCCCGAAACGGCCTCAGATCGCGCCGATCCGAACACGAAAGATGTCTGAAATAAAATTTCAGACACGACAGAGCTGAGCGCTCCGAGAAAATAGATCCGAGACCCGAAAATAAAGATTCGAAAGGATCCGAGACATCACAACCCTCCCCCCCTTAAACAAATTTCATTCTCGAAATTTAAGAACGAAGCACAGGAATAAGGGAAAGACACAAGCAAACAAATAAGGATACAGCTGCTGCATCTCATCCTCATGCTCCCAAGACGCCTCACAACCAGAGTGATGCTGCCAGACCACCTTAACCAGAGGGATAACCTTGTTCCGCAGGTGCTGCTCTCGCCGATCCTCAACGCGGACAGGGTACTCCGGAAGGGACAGATCTGGGGTCACCTCGGGCCACACGGCATTGTGGTCTAGTGCTGTCATTGCCATCCTGTGTGTCAGATTTTGTTGTTATTTCTGTTGGGCCTCCTCTGGAGTTGTTCGACAGTATATAGACTGCTGTGAGCCGAATGTGTTTTGAATGATTGGCAACAGTAGAGTTGACAATGTTGACTATAGAGTTGATTTGGTGACTTTATCCTGACCATGATAATTTTGTGTACTTTGATGAATTTTCATATGTTGGAACATTACATAAATCATGTCTGCACCTCATTACTGAAACAAGTCATTTTATCAAATAGTTCGTATCATGAGTCTTCACGTTCATTTTAGTCATGTAGTCCATGCACATTTTACTTAATTACATATAAATCTGTGCATATGCTCACAAGGTCAGTGCATATTTCCGTTCAACGTCTCATAGGTCTGTGTATGTTTTAGCCTTTATGAAAAACAAAGTCTGTGCATGTTCATGTGAAAACCGCACGCATAGTGGGTGCATACTATCATCTGCACAGACTCATGTCGGTGCACGTTCATGTAGTTCACATATAGAAGTAAGTGCAGACTTCTATCTCACACACTTAAGGTCGGTGCAAGTTTTATCTTGTGCCTAGCAAAGTCTTTGCACATCATTTGTTGCCATTTAGGTCGGTGCAAGTTCTTGTACCGTGCACATAAGGTCCGTGCACATTTGCTTGATCTGAGTACTATAGTTTGTGCATGTTAGGCTTATGGCTTATAAGGTCCGTGCATCCTTGGCATCATGAACAGTCGAAGTCTGTGCATATCCCTGTATCAAGTTGGTGCATGTAGTGCTCAAGGCGTAATAAGGTCTGTGCATAGTCGTTTCTCGCATAACCAAGTCGGTGCATTTTTGCACATTCCTTGAATAAGGTCAGTGCACATTTCTTTTGTGTGCACACTGAAGGTCTTGCATATAGTCAGTGCACTCCATTATTCTAGTCGATGCATGTTCAGTCTTAGGCTAAGCATAAAGGTCTGTTCACATCACTGATTGAGGTCGGTGCAATTCTTGTTGATTGCATATTCAGGTCAGTGCATATTCAAGCCTGTGCATACAACTCAGTGCATGTATGAAGTCCGTGCATATCACTGTTCACCTACATATAAGATCGGTGCATATAGGCTCATTCTGCATACAATGTCGGTGCAAATTCTTGTTGTGTCTTAATAAGGTCTGTGCAAGTCTTGCATTGAGCATGATAAAGTCTGAGCATACTTTACCTTAGGTGTGGTCAAGTCTGTGCACATCTCTGTTGCACTTTAATGAAGGTAGTTGCACGTCTTATTCCTTGCACATGCATGGTCTGTGCACATCAGGTTTATGGCATATAGGGTCAGTCCATCTTTTGCAACATGCACACACGAAGTCAGTGCACCTCTCAGCCATACAGCCATAAAAGCTCTGTGCATGTTTTCAAGTCTGAGCATACTATCCACATATATTTACAGAGTCTGACCATGTTTGCCTTGTGGACAGGTTAAGTCTGTGCACATTTGTTCAAATACTTTATCAAGTCTGTGCACTTCTCATACTTATCTGACTGTTAAGTGTTTGACATATTGACAGGGACATTACTTAAAAGGCTCCAGAGAACCAGGAGAGATGATCGAGAACTTTAAGGAGGGCACGTGATCCAAGGCAAAAAGAAAATGGATGATCATGACACGTGGAAAGCCATCAAGCCCAGACGATGCCATGTGGCCAGTATAGATCAGATTTGGATAGAATATTAAGCGAAAATGCAATTTCCACACGCTCATCATCTACCACCACCTATAAGTTGACGAAGACTCAGAGAGAGTGAGGCTGATCGTCACAGAGATAGAACAGGAACAAGTTCTAGCCAGAAAGAAATACGATCCAGCAGATTTAGTGCCAACAATATCTGAGAAAGGTGAGAGCTGAGAGCAGATTTGAGAGAAGAGCATCTGTGATTGGTTGTTTTCGGTCTCTTGGCTCAGAACCAGGACGGATCTACTCTTCAGATGTAGCAACCTTGATAATTGAAGGAAAAAAAAACTAAAACCAATGACCCAACATATATATATATACTTAAACCATCAAATAAAAAGACCAAAAATAAAATAGCGCCTCCTCTTAAGGGGCCATCTACTGAGGGGGGCTTGGGTTGGGTGTGTCGGCGGAGGATCTGAAGGTGCACCGGCGAAGGCTCAATGAGTATACCGATGAGGGATGCTGGGAGGAGCGTACCATTGAAAGCATTGGATAGACGTGCCGACGAAAGTGTTGGAGGGGTGCACGAGCGAAGGACGGGGCCCGTGCAGGGTCCTCACAGAGGGATCAAAGTCCATGCATGGTATGGGCAAGGCCAGTGTACATGGGGTAAGGTCGACGCACGTACTGACTAAGTCAGTGCACGTGTGGGGGAAGTCAGTGTACATGCAAGGGAAGTTAGTGCACATGCAAACTAAGGTCAGTGCACATGCAAACTAAGGTCAGTGCACGTGCGGGGGAAGTCAGTGCACATGCAGGGGAAGTCAGTGCACGTGCAAACTGAGGTCAGTGCACGTGTGGGGGAAGTCAATGCACATGCGGGGGAAGTCAGTGCACATGCAAGGGAAGTCAGTGCACATGCAAATTGAGGTCAGTGCATGTGCGGGGGAAGTCAGCGCACATGCGGGGGAAGTCAGCGCACATGCAAACTAAGGTCAGTGCAGATGCGAACTAAGGTCAGTGCACATGCGAACTAAGGTCAGTGCACATGCAAACTAAGGTTAGTGCACATGCGGGGGAAGTCAATGCACATGGGAGCCAGGGTCCGTGCATGGTCCATGCACGTATGCAAAGGTAGGAAGGCAAGGTCTAGGCAGGGTCCATGCAGGGCTAGTGTTAGGTTCATGCAATGCAAACCAAGTCCATGCATATGAATGTTGGGCCAATGTAAGTCCATGCACATGGGGGCAAGGGCTAAAGAGGTCGGTGTACACGGAGGTAAGGTCAGTGGAGGGTGTGTCAGTGAAGGAGCTCAAGGGCGTGCCGACGAACGGTAGGATGGAGTGTGCCGTCAAGGGGCATTCAGGGTACACCGCTGAAAGGTCAGAGGGTGTACCGCTGAAGGATTGTTGAGAGGTGGTTGGGGTGTTTTAAGTGGCGTACCGCTGAAGGGTCATGAGTGTACCAGTGGGGGAGGCAAGTGTGTTGGCGAAGGATGTTGGAAGGGTTGGATTAGTGTACCGGTGAAGGATTGGAACAGGTGTACCGATGAAGGCCCACTCCTCCATTTCCCTTAAGACCTTTCTTTTCTTCTTTTAATAATAATTTTTTTTTGTACAGTTTCATACAAATTGTCCCTTCCTCCTCCTGTCATTACTCGGCCCAAATCTTTTTTGTGACGTCCATGGTTCACTTACCTCAGTTAAAGTGTTTTATTACTTATCGTTCCATTTGTTTGTTGCTCTCTTTATTTTGGTAAAAATTTGACAGCATCTCCCCTCGACCCGGGCGTAAGAGAGATGTGGGGAAAGCACCCACATGGAGTGGCGGAACCTAACAATAGGAGATGGATGTTCGCAGACGGTAACACCTTCAATGAAGCCTCAGAAAATGTAGAGGGGATGATGAGAGAGGGAGGCAACTCTCAGACTGGCTATGGATATCTGGGGTAAAGGGCAGGAGGAGGTGCACCGGTCAAGGGGCCCAGGGGCGTACCAGGGAAAGCACGCCGCTGAAGGCACCTGGGGTGTACCAGGGAAGGGTGGCTGAGGGTGTATCGCTAAAGAACTGGGAGGGACTAAGCGTGTCGCTGAAGGGGTGGCTAAGGCATACCGCTGGGTGGCAAGGCTGGGGTGTACCGCTGAAGGGGTGGCTAGGTGTGCCGCTGAGGCGAAGGCCAAGGGTGCACCGGTGGCAGGGTTGTTCAAGGGTGTACTGGCGAGGAAGGCCCAAAGGGGCTGAGGGTTTGGTTTGGTTGGCCAGAGGAGTTTTGGATGGGAGGAGAACTGGGGACTGGGAATTCAGGGACGTTTGATGGACAAAGATCATAGATGGCGTGGAGGCCTGGGGTTTTAGGGAGGAAGGGGGGGACTCCCCTCCAAGGTGAATGAACGGGGTGGAGGCTAAAGGCCCTTCAAAGGAGGGGGCTAAACCATAAAGAGGAGTGGAGGAATGTACAAAAGGAGACCCCAATCCGACGAGAAACAACGTAAATAACCAAGTTAAATAAATGACGCAGAAGATTCTATTCATAGCCAATAAGAATCAAAAGGACCATATTTAGCCCTTAACTTGGTCCGCCTAAACCCTTCCCTGACCCATCTTAAGCTCAATGGGAGGGGCATGCATGCAATCCAGTGCAGACAAGATCATCTAGACGCAGGCATACTCGCCTCCAGCAAGCAAGGACGGACGCAAGGAGCTTAGTGTGCATGGTTGGGTTGTTAATCGGCATACACACGCCGAGGGTATGTCACTCGTACTCCCCTCATATGGCATTTAGCCATGACACACAAGTCCATTCCCATGACACGTAAGGCGTTATGACAACGGCAAATACACCCGCCCCCTGGGTCTGCCCACGTACGAAGACCTACAACGGCCACGTATATGCCATGGCGCCACACCTACCTCCGTCACGGAACCGTGCACCCATTGATCGCCACCCACCGCTCTAACCTCTGATTCGAGTGACCCAGACCCTAGTCCGGGAGCTACCTTCCCAGGACCAACCTCGATTTTCCCAGCATGGAGATGCTCGCCCCTTTGGGATTCACACCCGACTGCTCGCCACGAGCCTCATTCGACCTTTGCCCAGTCACCGGCCAGTATCTCCCCTGGTTACCCAGTCTAATCCTCCCTCGGTGAGTCAAGTACATCCCTCGCATCGAGGAGAGCCTCTGTAAAACATGCGAATATCTGCCTTATCATACATTGACCTAGGGACTGACCCATGCGTTAGAATTGTCCCATGGCTTGCACCAATTGTAATTTGGCCTCTCCGGCCCACTTGTAAAGCCCATGTGGGTCTCTGAAAATATGTTACCACCTGAATGCATGTCTCCGCGCTCGTAACCAAGTCCCAGCCCTCCTCCGCACCACCCCGTGTGTATCCAGTACCCCTGACTCCAGCAAACTATACTTCCCAGTCCAACGAGCACCTATATCTGCGAAATGCCCCCGGCCCTCTACCCATGGCTTTAGATATATACAGACTTCTCTTCAACATGGAACAAAGGTTTTCGAATTCAATCTGATGTAAATAAACACCGACTACTTGCATTCAGTGAGAAAAGATGTCTAGTACATGATTCCCCATAATCACCTGCGTACTCGCACCTATGTAACCACCCTTCTCTCCATGCGTCACCCGATCTCCCGAGCCCACGTGCCGCGTCTTGGTGACGCTTCCCAGTCAACCTTTGATTCCATGGGTGGTTGTCAAGAAATTGACTGGCATGCCCGCACCCCGACTTAGTTACCCTAATCCTGAAAATTTCCTATGCCATTCGATTCTCTCTCGACTCTCCGTAAAAGGCGAGTGTTCTGTACCACCTTGAGAGGGATACGGCTACAAAGGGGGGATACTCGAGATATATCAAGCTCCCCTACTCCCCTTCACCGCTTTATCCCTTCCCTCAGTCCGGTGACCGATCCCCCGGAATGAAACAAAAAGGATGGCACGCCCAATGGGACATCTCTCGCCTTCCTTCTTTTTGTTAAAGAGAAGCCTATGCCAGCCCTGAAGCCCTGGTGCCCTTTTCCTATCCTTGCAGGAGAGGCAGAGGAGGGGTACTCACGCACAATTCCCAGTAGCTCACAGCTCGCATTCTGATTGTTGGACCACCCCTGCTGACCATCAATGACCATTGCCCCCACAGCATCCAGCGTCCCAATCACCATGGCGGCCATCACCTATGGTCCCATCGTCATCGCCACCCATGTGTGGGTCGGCTATTTGGCGACGCTGATCGCCTTTGACTGCATCGCCCCAGTTGTTGGATCACCCTATTTCCTTGGTGTGGTCCCCATGGCTACTCTGTAGCTACCCTTAGCACCTGTGGCTGCTAGCGCGGGAGACACGCCGCACCAGCTTCCAGCATCAGCAGCCCGCTAGAGTGTCATGCCTTCCACCATCGGCCCCCGTAGGGGTCCCAGATCAATTCCTACCTAGGTCAGCGTCAGCCTCCGGGCCCAGTCTTGACTGACCTTTAGTGCGGGCCCTGTGCCCTGATACGTACAAACCCACCGTTTAAAAGTTGTGCCACAATTTAAAAATTTACCGAACTCACTCACTTAAAAATATTTTAAAAATGAAGTAAAGTGGTGAATACGGGTCGATCTAACGGAGAAGAAATATTTTCAAGAGAACATGGTGAAAAAATCGTACCGCTTGCGAATTGTAAGCGCATGCAGTAAAAAAATTCCTAAGAAAAACCGCTCGGAGGGTTGCGTCCGGAAACTTAACTAGTTTGTCATCCTTGGACTTGTCAAACTCGGGGCGCACACGTCTCAGAAGACATCAGACCCGGCGGCGATGGCAACGCGACCTGTCTCCATGAACGCCGTCACATGCTCCATCGATTAGGTACAACTGCTCTCTGAGAATTCGCAGCCCGTTTAATTAATCTGCCGTGGGACATCATCCTCATCTTTGTTCAGATTTCCAAGAACAGGTGGGGCGCGTCAAGGAGGGAAGGCGGTAGAGGAGAGAGATTTTAAGCGAGACCGCCATTGATTTGCTTTCTGAGGAGGTGGTGTAGCTAGTTTTTCCCCCACTTGCTTGGCTCGAGCATCTCTATTTAAAGCTGTACGTACGTACCCAGCTAGCCCCGCCCCTCCGGCACCCTCCTTCACCAGAGAGCCGTCCCCATCGGCCTCTCTCTCTCTCTCTCTCGTCTCCCAAATTAAGGAGGATGATGGGAAAGCTTGAGGTGCTGGTCGCCCTCGGCGTGGCCACCATGCTGCTGATCAGCTGCAAGGCGGAGCAGTGTGGGAGGCAAGCCGGGGGTGCGCTGTGCCCCGGCGGGCTGTGCTGCAGCCGCTTCGGCTGGTGCGGGAACACCGGGGAGTATTGTGACCCTGCCCAAGGGTGCCAGAGCCAGTGTTGGGGAACGCCGACCCCGACCCCTTCCCCGCCGAGCAGCAGTGGCGTGGCCTCCATCGTCAGCCGAGCCCTGTTCGACGACATGCTGAAGCACCGGAACGACGCCGCCTGCCCCGCCAGGAACTTCTACACTTACGACGCCTTCATCAGCGCGGCCAACTCCTTCCGCGGCTTCGGAACCACCGGCGACCTCGCCACCCGCAAGAGGGAGATCGCGGCTTTCTTGGGACAGACTTCTCATGAAACTACCGGTAACAAAACTAGAACGTTGACGTTGGCAAGTTATTAGTTAATTGTCATTCTGTCATTTACTCCAATCCTCCGGCTTGCTCGATCCTTGTAAACGAAATGGAAACTTGCGTTGTTGGTTGGCTCGCAAATTAGGTGGGTGGGCTAGCGCACCCGATGGTCCTTACTCATGGGGATACTGTTTCAAGCAAGAGCGAGGCAACCCGGGGTCTTACTGCGAGCCGCGCCCGCAGTGGCCATGCGCGCCCGGCAAACAGTACTACGGGCGAGGGCCCATGCAAATCTCATAGTAAGTCTCTCTCCCTCTCTCTCTCTCTCTATGTATACACTACCCCTTGTGGGCATGCTTTGATTCTCCATCGAACTGCTGTACTGTCCCCATGGATTGTGGGTTCCTTGAAAGGTTGTGAAACTTACCTTCTAGCTATACATAACACCGCATTATAAGGTTATTGCTTGGGGTTTTCCTCTATATGTTTTTGATTGGAACGCAACTCCATCAGCAACTACAACTACGGCCCAGCCGGGCGAGCCATCGGGGTGGACCTCCTCAACAACCCGGACCTGGTGGCCACCGACCCCGTCGTCTCCTTCAAGACGGCTCTGTGGTTCTGGATGACCCCGCAGTCGCCGGAGCCGTCGTGCCACGACGTCATCACGGGCAGATGGACGCCGTCGGCCGCCGACCAGGCCGCTGGACGGGTGCCCGGCTACGGAGTCATCACCAACATCATCAACGGGGGGTTGGAGTGCGGCCGCGGGACCGACGGCAGGGTGGAAGACCGCATCGGGTTCTACCGGAGGTACTGCAGCATCCTCGGGGTGAGCCCCGGGGCCAACCTCGACTGCTACGGCCAGAGGCCTTACACTGGCTAGGCGCCCGGCACCATCTCCTGTTGCCCAGATAATCTCGTGAAATAAAATTGAAGGGGCTGTGTGTGAGTGAGATAGTAACACAGCTCTACTGTTTTCCTAATTATCGACTCAATAATTACACGCACTCCCTCCCTCTCCCTCTCTCAAAGTGGCTGTGTGTGACAAAGGGAGTGTTCAATAACACAGCTCTACAGTTTGCACCATTATCAATAAATCTCTCTCTCTCTCTATATCTATACATCTCTATCTCTATCTATTTATATATATAGCTTGGCTAATTTTTCTTTACAGTTGCCGGCAGTGTTGCTACGATAGTTGGACTAGAGGCAGTAGCTGGCACCGTGACATATTCTCTTTAACCTTCTTATTCTGGTCAATTTAATCTTACCAAACAAAAAAACGGAGCTGAGACAGGATATCTCTGTCCTATTCCCGAACCAAACCAGACACTACAACCCACCCATCCCTGACCATCCTAGTTACCTCTTTCCTCTCTTCTTCTTGTTTCTTCTTTCCCAACTCCCATGGGTGGCGGCAGTCGTGGATGGGTGAGCGGACGGTGCCTCGGCCGCGGCTCCACTGCCGCAGTCTACCTGGCCTCCCCCACCTCCGGCGATGGGCAGAGCTCTTTCGCCGCGAAGTCTGCCGAGCTCTCCCGCTCGGCGCCCCTGCACTGGGAGCAGCATATCCTCTCCACACTCTGCAGCCCCTACATCGTCTCTTGCTTGGGATCAGACGGCCGGGTCCTCTTCAACCTCTTCATGGTGTACGCCCCCGGCGGCGACCTCGCGGAGATAGTTAAGCGGCAGGGCGGTCTCGACGAGCACACCATCAGGGTGCACGGCAGGGGAGTCGTTCACTGCGATGTCAAGGGCCACAACGTCCTCATCGGTGAGGATCAGATGACTGTTAAGCTCGCCGACGTCGGCTGTGCGAGGTGGGTCGGCGATGGCAGCGACGTCCATGCGGTTATCAGCGGGACTCCCCTGTACACCCGCCAGAGGTGGCCAGAGGGGAAGAGCAGGGGACGGCAGCGGTCATATGGGCGCTCGGGTGCGCGGTGACTGAGATTGCCACCGGGGGGCCGCCATGGCGGGGCGTCGAAGACCCGGTCGGCGCCATCCACCGTATCGCCTTCTCCGACGACGTGCCAGCATTCCCCTGCAACCTCTCCGACGATGCCAGGGACTTCCTTGGGAGATGCCTAGCAGGGACACGAGTAAGCGGTGGTCGGCAGAGGAGCTGCTAAATCACCCCTTTGTGAAATGTTCCGAAGAGCTCCGCATGAACTGCATCATCCCAGAACCGAAGCGGACCTCCCCCAAGAGTACTCTGGATCAGGTCTTCTGCCACTCATGGAACCAGGAAGACGGCGGGGAACACGAAGCTGAGAAGCACTTGGAGGAGAAGCAGTCATTGGACTCTGCCGTGGAACGCCTCCAGCAGCTGGTTGTCGGTGGTGCCTCACTGAGTCAGTCGGGGGCCAACGCGACTTGGGTGGAGAGCTCTTGGATCACGATCAGGAACAGCGAAAGCTTGAAGAGGGCAACTGGGGAAGAAGACGAACCATGGACCACTGCGGGCTTGTTGTGGTGGGTGGAGCCGGCGGCTCTTGCTGGTTACAGTGGTAGCACTGTAGTTCCCACTGAAGGCTACCTGCCCTCCAAACCTCCTGTTATTCACTCCGTCCTCGTTAATGTCAGTGCTACTTATTCATGTGGTGAAGCATATTTAGGTGAGGAATATGATCTTGTAGAAACCCACAATTTTACTGATCAGGCCCACCGGCAACAGACGTTGTGCAGTGATCAAGAACATGATACGTGTTGTGATCTCCTCTTGTTACAAGGAACGAAGGGCTGTAGTTTGATTTCTTTCTTTCGTCGAGCTGTGCATTTTGCATTCTTGCTTACCTGACCTTGCCATTCTTTTATGTCCTCCTTGGGACGTCTATTTAATTGGGTAATCAGCTGGTGGATAATTAAGAAGAGAGTTTGGTCGGTTAGTTAGACGCTTTGTCTCATGAATGGATTACTTTACTTAGGCCTATGTGTATATAAGAGAGAGGAATCATCACTATCAGTCTGTTTACAGCACGTTACAGGTATTAGGTTAGTTAGTTACTGGTTATTTAACAAGATAGGCGGCGGATGATCCAGTACAGTAGAGGAGGGGTACGTTTCCACAAGGAACATTTCCATCGGGTGGGGTTGTTGCCGCGAAGGTGGTCATCGAATTGTGGGTAGTTGTTGTGTGGTCTCCTCCCCCCCCCCCTCTCTCTCTCCAACCTCTTGCCTTCTACTTTACACAAGCGAGGCCAAAACAACCAATATACAAACTTATTAGAGTGTGGATGATTGTTCCTTCTAGACATGGGATTGTCTACGATGGTAAAGTGGGCTGCTCTCGCCCTCGTAAGTCAAGCCTCAGCGTGGTCACTCAGAGCTATTGCCGAAGAAGGAAATCCAGGAGGGGATCCATCCAGGAAGGCTCGTAGTCGATGGCATTTACTTGGGGTGCTAGCTCGTCTATGCTCAGTGCTGTCAATTCCTCTATCAGGATTGAGCATGAGTTGGAGACTGCGGTGGCTGACTCTAGGCGGGACAGCGCGTCTACTCGAACATTTTCCTCCCGTGGGATATGAACCACCTCAAAGTGGGAAAATTCTTTTGTCGCATCCCGGGCCTATTCCAGGTATTTAATCATGGACGGCTCACGTGCCTCAAACTCTCCTCTTACTTGGTTGACGATGAGCATGGAATCACTGTATGCGCTCACGCTGGTCGCTCCTAAGTGCTTCGCCATGCGTAGCCCTGAGAGGAGTGCCTCGTACTCAGCTACGTTATTTATGGTCGGGAAGTTGAACCGTAGGGCGTACTGAAGTTCAAGCCCTTCTGGCGAGAGTAGGACCAATCCTGCCCCGCTTCCCGCGGCACAGGATGATCCGTCGATGTATAGCTCCCATGTGGGTCCGGAGGGCTACTCAGGCGAGCCGTCAGTAGGTATAGTGCATTTGGCTACGAAGTCAGCGAGGGCTTGCGCCTTGATTGCGATCCTCAGGCGAAACCTGATGTCGAACTCTCCCAGCTCGATGGCCCATTTAATCAGCCTTCCTGAGGCGTCGGGGTTCTGGAGGATTTGTCGTAGTGGCTGATCAGTGAGGACGACGATGGGGTTAGCCAAGAAGTATGGTCGTAGCTTGCGAGCAGCCGTAACAAGTGCAAGGGTGAACTTCTCAGTTCGTGAGTATCGAAATTCTAGGCCTTGAAGTGCTCGGCTAACGTAGTAGACTAGCTTCATGATTCCTGTATCTTCCCGTGTGAGGACGGCACTCATGGTGCTCGGCGTCACGGATAGATACAATAGTAGCTCCTCTCCTTTTCGCGGTTTGGCGAGGACGGGAGGGGATGCTAGATAGAGTTTTAACTCTTCGAACGCTCGCTCGCACTCCAGGTTCCAGTCGATGTGCCCTTTCTTCTCTGGTGCTTGATTGGCTTGCTTGATCAGTCGGAAGAAGGGAAGGCATCGTTCGACGGCTTGGGACAGGAACCGAGTCAGGGCGGTGACGTGACCAGTGAGGCATTGCACGTCCCTCACTCGGCCTGGCCGCTGCATCTCCAACATTGCTCGGATCTGGTCAGGGTTGGCCTCGATTCCTTGGTGGGTTACGAGGAAGCCCTTGAACTTTTCTGTCCGTACTCTGAATGTGCACTTGGCTGGGTTTAGCTTCATGTTGTACCTCTTGAGCGTGGCGAAGGTCTCCGCCAGGTCGTCTAGGTGCTCGGCGGCTTGGAGGCTTTTGACCAGTATGTCGTCGATGTACACCTCCATGTTGTAGTCGATCTGTGAGTCGAACATGTGATTGACAAGGCATTGGTAGGTCACCCCCGCGTTCTTCAGCCCGAACGACATTCGGGTGTAACAATAGAGGCTGTGATCAGTGACGAACGTGGTCTTATCCTTGTCGGGCCTGTGCATGCTGATCTGGTGATACCTGTGGATGACGAAATCACCACGTGATTTGATTGAGAGGATTGGAGAGAGGAGAAGAGAAACGGCCTGACGCGCTACGGGAGGTGAGATGCGGGAAAGGTTGGGCTTAAGGTAATCTAAAGGAGACTTCTTAATGGAACATGGGGGAAGCTAGACTTATCCAATGTCCGGTACACGTTAGAGATAGGGGTCTGAAGATCCTCTCACGCAAGTGTGCTATCTTCCAAATAGGCATAGCCTATCGTTCTGATAACATCTTTTGATATACCGGGTGTGGACGGACGTCACGCAGTGAAGCCGAGAGAGATGGGAGAGATGAGATGAGAGAGACGGGCACTCAAGGAGAGCACGTGGAAAGATTCCTGGAGAGGATTGTCTCTGGCGGATTTGAACGGGAAAACATACGAGACGAAAAAACACACGGAATGAAAATATACACCAAAGTGAAACCACCGCGAGGAACTTGTTCCATTCACAGGATTGGAACAGTTACAGAATGGAACCTCGTTAAAGTCTAGGTTTGTAGTCGGGTCTGCATTCTGACATTGCAATGTAGAGTGTCTAGGTGCGTGCATTAGTTTTGCATTGCAACAATGGCCAACCCATGCCAACCCATCCAAGGCAGCAAGTCCGTGATTGAGTACATTAGGGACTTCAATGAGTATCGGTTGCGATATGGAGTTGGAGAGGATCAGTTGCGATATGCAGTTGGAGAGAAGAGCATCATAATTGAGTACATTGTCAAGTTGGGGGCTTCACTTCCAGTTTGAATTACTTTGCCGCCATGTGACCACTCTGGCGTACTCCTATATGGTCACTCTAGAGGTCAAGCCACTTGAGTCACGGTTTGATGCTGCCATATGGCGAGCAGATGCTGCCCTACGGTGAGCATCTACCCATCAGCAGAGTGTTGACCCAGTTGGCCAATCGTATGAGCCCACGAGGCAGGACCCCCCTGTCCCATAAACACATGAACCCACGAGGCAGGACGCTCTTGCCCCACTGCATCACCCACCTCAGCCAGAGCTACATGTACCTCTAATGGGGAAGCTATACATAGATGAGCCACTTCTTAGCTGTCTTAGGAGAGGCTTTGTCCCTAGGACACCGTGCTACCGATCCATGGACCACGCACTACCATTAGTACCCGTCAACTCATTCCGCACGACTTTCCAGTCTAGTCACCATGTTGATACATTAGATGACCTTGTTAAGGGACTAGATTGGCAAATGCAGTTGACGTGTATATTGGCCCCAGGCTTCGACCAGCCCACGAGTCGTAGCTTCACGCATCCCGCATTAGGGTCCATTACCTCCATGTATACCGTGGGCCATGTCACCACGGAGGTCCTTTTGTTCCTCCCCATGCTGGACGAGCTAAGCTTCATTCCACTTATCCCGAGGGAGGAACCATACCTCCTATCTATGACCACCGTCCCACCTACTACAACGCATGAAGGTGACCATTAACACCTTCTAGAATTCCACACATGGGACCATGAGATGAGAGAATTCATATCAAGGGGTCACAAATTATTTGATCCCTTCGATCCCTTCCTCGAGATTAGGGACTCTATATCGCGGGGTCATACATTCTTTGATCCTTTCAATCCCTTCCTTAGTGGGCCTCTTTACCCACAACCCCCAGTCCACATTGTTAGGGGAGTCCCCTATCACACCCCTCCCACTCGGGCCGACCCATCTCTGCTCATTAAGACTGGACATTGGCCCGGGTCACACACATATAGGGGTAGTGTAGAAAGTGAATTTGGCTCTCCTGGCCCACCCACATTGCCAAACCCTCTCAAACCTCCCACATCCAAAGGGTCGTCAGTGCATGAGTGGTACATTTTGGGATGTCTAGGAGTCCCCGATGAAGTCAACCTTCGTTTACGCAACATGCATGCATGGCACACATTCAAGTGTCCTGGTCCACCATTGCATATGTATGGGTCGGACTAACATTAGGTTTTGTTTAGGGTCATGTGTGAGTCCGTGTTTCTCTTTATTGCCCAGTGCATAGCGAGTCTACATGCATCGAGTCGAGTTGGTCACAAGTTAGCTCACAGTGTTAGTCCCTTTCAAGTGTGAGGCAAGTCAGATCTAATGCGTACGCTGTAGACTTGCCAAAATTTGGGATTGGCTCAACCTCAACATATCGTATATAGTCACCTACAGGGACCCAACAGTGATACCTTGTACGTCTTCGAGCTGTCTCCTCCCCTTTAAGAGTGACCCCACCCCGGAGTGTCCACCACTAGCCTCGTTCCCACAGTAGCATGTGCATATCGAGTATATACAGAATGAGCAGGTGACGATTACTTGGAGTGGAGTGTAGCGCTACCTGGCACAGTAACGGATCCGCAGGCGACACACGAGCAGCTGCCCCCTCTACTCGACGGGGTCAAGTTCTTCTCACCTGGGGAGAATTGATGGGAATCAACACCGGGCATTAAGTTTTAGTTTACATTTGTGTCCTTTTATTTAGATTTATATCCTTGGGAAAATGGGTTTGTAATTGTAAGGTTTTATAAGCCAATTTGTTAGTCCTTAAGGATGTTTGGATTTATATATAAAATGCCAGTAGATCCTACAGGGTCCTCCACCCTCTCCCCCATTAGTTCGGCGAAGCCACTTCATTGTTATTTATTCTACTTATTTGTTAGTTCCTTTTGCATCATTGTTTCCCCCTCTTTTATTATCATTGTTATTATGTTAATTCTGGTGAAAATTTGACCCCATCTCCCCAGGACCCGGAGCGTAGGGGAGTAAAAGGGGAACACGCCCACAAGGAGTGGCAGAACCCAATAATTCGAGGTGCGTGCCAGGGACAATGACACCCTTGAGGAAACTTCAAAAAACCCAGAGAAGTCAGTGGGCGGGAGACACAGGGCTGAGACAGATTGGGGATGCACCGGGTAAGGAGAGGTGGCAGGCATGCCAAATAGGAGAGCTCACGGAGCGTACTGGGCTGAAGGGTTGGGGGGTGCACCAGCAAGGGGATAGAAAAGTTGTGTTGGGCTGGGGAGTGCACCTGTCAAGGAGAGGGGGCTGGGTGAACCGACCAGAAGGGCCAAGGTGCATCGGGCTAGCTGGTCCAGGGGTGTGCCGGGTAGGAGGGCTCAAGGGTGCGCCGGGCAAAGACGGGCCAAGCATATGCCGGCCAAAGGGAACTGGTAGGTGTGACGACTGAGCAGGGTGACGAGCGTACCGGTCAAAGCACGATCGAGGGTGTGCCCGGGGGAGTATGGGCATGTGTGTGCCAGGGAGAAGCCAACAGGGGCGTGCCGGCAAGGCTACGCTGGGAATGCACTAGTTGGAGTGGAGTGGGGACCTCATCGGCCCATGGGTAGGGGAAGTGCACCGGACCAAGAAACAGGCCAAGGTGTAACGGCTTAGATGGCTGTGTTGGATAAAGAAGCTGGGACCTCAGGAGGTCTACGAGATGGCGGAGGGGCTTGGAAAATCGACGACCGTAGGACCCAGTTCAGACCGGAGGGGGGCTTCTCCCATGAAGCTGAGGGGATGACGACTGAGGGGAAAGGAAGCAAGAAATCAAACTAGGCTAGAAGCGAGTTCCTCCCTAGAAAACAAGCCACAGGACACCACCCATTGTATTGGATGGGCCATGGCTATTGTCTCCCATACCGTTGAAGCGTGGGGAATGGAAGCACATAAATCCATGAAATAGTAGCAAGGAACGCACAGGAACGCTCATACGCCATGCGTGAAAAATACTAGGAAAAGGAAAATCATTTATTCCATTCTCTTTTTTACAGAAAGGAGCATAGAGGCTAATACATTGAGAGAGAAACAGAAATGACAGAAAAGCCAAAGTAAACAAGGTGGGGAGGGGGAATGGAGCACCAGCTCCTCCTGCTACACTTAGAACCCCTCTTTCTCTCTTCTTCTCTCTTCACATAGACGACGGTGGGTGGCTGTGGAGGCTCTTCTTCTTTTCTTCTTCTTCTCTTTGCACGGGCGGCGGTGGTCGGAGCGGCAGGCTCTCCTTCTCTCTTCTTCTCTTCTTTCTTCTTCTCTTCTTTCTTCTTCCTCGTTTTGCCTCTCTCCGGAGCCAGCCTGCGAGAGAGCTTCCTTTGTGTGTCCCCCTCTCTGTTCTATTTTTTTTGGTTCACTGTGGAGAAGGGGGGATTTTTATACCCTCAACAGCGGGGGCGTTGAAGGCGGGAACATCTGACGTTGACGTGCATTAAATGAGAGTTGACACTCCCCCGCCCTCTGCTGCAGGGCGTAGCCAACCTGCCTTCATGAGGGAACGACACCTCAGCCAGCTATGCCCATTCCCCATTGTGCACCAAGGATCATAGGGCATGGTGTTACATTCGTTCTGCCAGTTGCACCGAGTGAAGAACCAACCAAAGCGTGCCGCTAGAAGGCTAGAAACCTGTGCCACTGGAAGGCTAGAAACCTGTGCCACTGGAAGGGCCTGCGGGCGTGCCATTGGAGAGTACCGAGAGTGTGCCATTGGGGCACTAGGGAGTGTGCCGCTAGCGGCCTTGGTAGTGTGCCATTGAAGGGTTGAGAAGGTGTACTGCTGGAGGACAGCAAGGGTGTGCCGCTGAAGGGGGCAACCAGGTGTGCCGTTGAAAGCCTTTGAGGGGTGTGCCACTGGGGCACTTTAGGGGCTTCTTTTTCTTTTTTTCTTCTTCTCATCTTCTCTTCTCTTTTCTCCTCTTCTTTATTCCCCTGCACGTAAACATGGGGTGAGAATTTTTTCTTCCTCTGTACTCCTCCCAGACGAAGGTCGTCGACCATGACATTCTATCGATGACGACCTCAGCACTACCCCACGACAACAATGGCCACTATGCTCACGAGGGTCGGCCTACATCAACTCCAGCATTGAACGCTCGGCTACCTACCTCCATGGTTGGCTGACCAGCTCCGGCATCGCCACTACAACGCCTCCATAGGCCAGCTGCTTAGTTCCAGCACCAGTTGCCAGCTCCAGCACCGCGGCTACAATGCCTCCACAGGCCAACCACTTAGTTCTAGCACCAGTTACCAGCTCTGGCGCCGTAGCTACAATGCCTCCACAGGCCAGCCGCTTAGTTCTAGCACCAGTTGCCAGCTCAAGCACCGCGGCTACGACGCCTACATAGGCCAGCCGCTTAGTTCCAGCACTAGTTGCCAGCTCCAACATCACAGCTACGATCCTCTCGTGGGCCAGCCGCTCGGTTCCAGTGCCAGTTGCCAGTCCAACAGTCAAGCTACAACGCATCAGAGCACCAGTTACCTAGACCCGGTACCAGCATCCAGCTCTAGTTTCTAATCCTACCTTTCGGTGGTGAGGCCTCCGAGGGCCATTCGGCTAGCTCAGCTCCATTTCCCTAAGCCAATGTGAACCACATTGCTAGCTAATGACATAAAGACAGTCAATACTAACTGTCACCCTACAACCAAAACATGCCAGAGTTAATTCCTAGCCTTAATCCTGTGGGCCCCCATGTCCCGAGGGGCCTACGCTAACCTTGCACAACACGGGTTTTCCCCTTCTTAAGGGGCTCACCCCCAGCACTCGATCTTCTCCCATATTTCCCAGTACCTAGCACCCAGCCTCTAGTATCCAAAATCCAGTTACACCTCTCCCCTTTCCCAGTCCTCTATGCCAATACCCTGAAACTGGGTAAGCCCAGTCTCCTGCCCCCTACACCAGTACATAGTGGAGAAAATGAAGCAAGACTAATAGTAAGTGATCGCCAGTCCCTGCACTCAACACTGTTCCATAGAATGGGAAGTGAAATAACCCAGCAAATAACAACATCAAAGTTCACAGTTTGTCATTGATTCTCTATAAAAAGGAGCCCAAGACATACCCCTAGGGTGACAAAAGACATATAGTCCAGATAACAAAAAATAAAAAGAAAGAGGGGCGATACAATCAGAGCCCAGGCTCACTCCCCTCCAGCGCTGCCAGACGAGACTCCACAGTTGCCAGCTCTGCTTTCAAGGTCGACGCAAGCTGAATGCTAGCCTTGGTCCTAGTCTTGGCGGTCCACCACTTGACCTCAGTGAGCTCTATGGCTCGCCGCTGCTCCTCCAAGGCCTTAACTCTACCTTCACCTCATTCAGCCGCATGGAGTGGTCCTTAGCAAGTGACACGATCGCGTCAGCATGTCTCCTCTTCTTGGCTACCACTGACGCAAGCTTAGCGCACTGCTCCTCCGCCTCTCGAAAGGCCGTCAGTCGCTGCGCCCTCTGCTCCTGAGCCGCTAGAAGCTGTAGGTACTCTGCCCAGATGTCAGCCAAGCTAGACCTCTAGAGCTCGCGTGAGAAGCCAAGGCCGTGGTAGCCCTGGGTGCAGTCCCGTAATCACTGCCTAAGCTGCTCTGGAGAAGGAAGGGGATCGCCTTCTAGGTAGCCTCGGGCCCGCTGAAGCAAGGCCGCGCCCACACTCGCATCCAGCAGTGGCTCTGGTAGACAAACTGTCACGTTCCGAGTGCGGAAGATTACCCGGGGGTATGTGACGAGTTTATATCATTCATGTCAATCAGAGCGTAGTGCATTCGACACATACACAGAGCGCATAAAATAGCAATAAACCCAATCTTTTATTCATTCATAATCATCCTTATTACATGCTCTAAGTAGTTTTAACCCAAATAGGAGGAAAATTACAAGATTGACTTAAGAAATATAAGAGTAGACAAGACTGTGGGACTCTAGACACTTGGATGGCTCTATGACTTCACTCTTGCTCTTCCCCATCCGTGTTCGTTTCATCCTCATCGGTCTTACCTGAAAAGGAGGGGAAAAACTATATGAGCGAAAGCTCAGTAGGTACTAGATCTCAAGTACTAGCATGCTTTAAGTAAATTACCAATTATCATAAGCCACTCAGACCAAGTCAACAACTTCGGTCAATCAATAAGTGCGATTACAACAAGACGGCTCCCTCTAAAGTAATCAGACACTTACCTAGACAGCTCCCAGCCGCTGTGGGTGCTGGCTCTCCTGCCTATCCAAGCTCTCCGCCTAGTGCCTCAATCGGGGCCTTGGCCCCCGATGCCTTTGCCCCCTCTACACAATCTGGACGGTCACGTCAGTGATCGGAAGAATGTAAAGTCATGACTCACAATCAACATCACAAGCCCTTACCTGAACGGGCTCCTCCCGCACCTTCCCATGACTCGAAGTCGGGGAAGGCCTTGACATTGGGCGCCACCTTGTCCATCAGCCGGAGAAAACTCTTCGTGTCAATCTCACACTCAGCTCCCTCCACATAGGGAGGGTCCTCCTCCCGAGGGGGCGAGAAGGTCGCCTCCACCCTAGCCTCCACGGGGGCTGCAAGACACAAACCTAGCAAAGTAGGATTAGCCCATCACCATGGCTAAATTGACCAGAAGTAAAGAAGGCAAAGTGACACTTACTCAAAGCTGTCTCTGCCTCAACTGCCCCACCAGTCTCGGTTACCGCAACCTCTACTCGGGGGTGTTTCCGCCTCGGCTGTAGACTTCCATCCCCACTCCCCGAGGACGCCTCCGTGGAGGGGTTATCCCCCTCTGTCACCGAACCTGTCAACAGACACAACATCATATAATGTTAGTGTCATAACCAGAAAGTAATAAAAGAAAAAGGGATGGAGTATCCCAAACAAGGCCGTACCTAGAGCCCCGAAGGGGATCGGTGGCAAGACTACCAATTGCTCTGGCTTCAGTGCCAGCACCTGGGCCGCATTCGCCACGGCATCCCGGATGTCCCGTAGAGTGCGGGCACACTCAATCTGGGACAGGAACTCCACGGGCCCGGCGGACCCGATCGCGTGGCCGATGTGTCACCGCCAATCGTCAATCGCTGAGTCGGCAAAGCTCCCATGCGGGAGCTCCCGATCCAGTGAACCCCTACTCTGAAAGTCGCAGTCGGCCAAAAATTGGGCCCACCAGGCCTTAGGTGCCCCTGGCTGACACACCTTCACTCTTGTTGCCACTGCTCTTGTTGAAGCCTGTACCAGGGGCTTCAGTGCCCCACCACTACTCTGGCTCTTGGAAGTCGAACCCCGGCCACCCCGGGGCCACTACTCTATGACCCACTCGATCTCTCGGTGGACCTGAGCAATGCGGGTCCTCAAGTACCTGTCATCCAGTGCAATAGGAGGCAAATCCTCCCTTAGCAAGTGGCTCTCCTTTGCCTTCCGAATCGTAGAGGCCTTCTGCGGGTACAGGTGGCTGTGCTCGAACCACCACTTGGTGTAGTGTACGTCGAACCTCCCTCGACGTCCCTATCCTGGCATTAGGAACTACTCCGGCTCCCGACGACTGTAGAAGTCCCACCATGCCGCCACAAGAAGGTGGGTGTCCCTGCCATGGTACTGCCTCCTGGTCAAAGGGAACTTCTGATTCGGCGGGATCCCCTTGTCGTACCCAAAGTTCCTCATAAACTGGTGTGGGTAGTATGGCTCCAAGGAACTCATCGCTGACCGGCATAACGTCAACACTGCCGACCGGGTACTCCATATCCACTCTGTCTGTAACCTTGTCTCTGTCACCTCCTGACCAGCGTTGGCGGTGGTCGCCCCTCTACCTGAAGGCCCCAGGAAGAGAATGGAATCCCTCGTCACTGTCAAAAGGAAGCCCCTCCCCGCCCCTGGCGAGCAGGTAACAAAGGGCTCTCCTAGCCCCCTCCAGCTGCATCTCTGCATCCGCGTCAGATTGCCCGGGGAAGCTAAACAAGAGTGGTGCCGTCGGGTTCCTCACTGTCCCCTGCGTCACCAAGCCCAGAAACAACAACTAGGTGATGGGGACATCACCTCCCTTGCCCACACTCATGGCGCGTCTCATTACCTCGGACGCATCTAGCAAGGTCAAGTTATCTATTTTGAGTCATATGATGTATTTTCTTATTTTATGAGAGTGATATCATTATATTTTTCCTTTTATTTGAGTCATGTACCTAGGTTAATGAGTCATTTACCTATGTTTGGTGTCATTAGGGTGATTAGATTAGTTGATGCCCCTGACTAGGGCGTTAATTATAAAAATGCACAAAAACTCCATATTATGTAAATATCGAAGTCCAATTTGATTGTCGCAAAGTAACATGTGATTTAGCCAACCTAGCGTCAAATTTGACGTGTCTACAATGGGCTGACGATTGAAGCTCGACCGGCGGCCATCCTGGGCAAGCATCTGCTCGTCGCCTACTATTATGCCGAAGGATGGGGGATGGACCACCTCAACTTATTTTGCCATCAGTCTGCCAAGAAGCATGCGGACTTAGCCACCCTTGCCGATTGCTGCCAGACGATCGGGGATGTGTTCTGGCTGGTCCGAGAGGCCACCCGCCGTGATAAGGAGCCGTCCCTCAGTTACTGGCCGATATCACTGCGGCTCTACACCAGCCCACACGGTATTTGACATTTCTTTTTATTTGCGTTCATGGCTGCCTCTTTCAGGGTGCTGGATGCTAATCAATTCTTCACTTTTCTTGTCCTTCCTCTTCACAGACCATCCGGACAGCATGCAGATGATGACTTCTCGCAACCTCCTCTGGCAGGCAGAGAAGTCGACGCATTTTGAGGCGGCACCACTGGCCCCAACTACAACTCCCTTGCCTCCGCCCGCAAAGAGGTCCCGGGCAAGATCACCCATGAAGAAGTCCCTGGACGAGGCAAAGGCTGCCGGGCTACGGGAGGCTAAGCGTTGGAAGACGGAGGTCGCCAAGGCTGCAAAGACCGTTCCCTCGCCACCTCTGGTCCCGTCATTCGAGGAATTCGAGGTTGGTTGGATTGAACCGAGCCAACCCACAGGTGAGACTCCTCTGTCGAAAGCGTCTTCCAGGTGGAGTTTTATTTTTTTGTCAGAACGGGTTGCTTACACCTGGATGCTTTTACTTTTTGTCCATCAGTTAGGGAGGAACCGATGCCCTCGCCGACCCCCAACGCAGGTGAGGCCTGGGTTGGGTCGGAGCCACCGTCCACTCCAACTCCCTCACCCAAGGCCACCGAAGGACCTCAAAAGGGGTCGCCCGTAGAGAAGGCGTTGCCCGCCGCCAAAATAGCTGGGCGAAAGGAGGTTGAGCGGAGGAGGGTGGAGGCTATTCGGACCGCTTCAACTTCCCCTCCGCCTTCAGTCCCTTCTTTTGTGCAATTTGCCGTGGCCCGAACTGAACCAAGCCATCCCGCAGGTAAGGTTCCCGGGGCACCGATATTCTTCAGGATTTAGTCACCTCCTAGGGTGAGATCTCTATGCATGCATAACACATGCATTTCTTCCTTTCAACCAGTGCAGAGGAGACCGCAATTCCCGAGGCCGCAGCTCTTGCTGAGGAGGCCAGCCGCGAGCTGCCTCCTACCGTAGACATCAGGGTGGGTAACCATCTCTGCCACCCTAGATACCTTCCTTGATCTTTCAGGGACTCTCCGGCTCCAACTCGATCCGAATCTTGTTTTGTTTGGCAGGCCCTAACGCGGTCACTGAACCGAAGGTGCACCTGGGAGTTCGCCCAGAGGAGCGCATCTACGTGAGGAGGAGGCTAAGGTCTGGGACCTCCCCATTGCCAAGCCTGCGTGAGGAAGCGTCGGCTATCGACCGCACGAGGGAGACTCCCACGCAGGTGAGGGAAGCGCCCGCTCAGACCGCGTCCTCATCGGGCGAGAAGGTGGATTATGATTATTCCTCTAACGAAGTGGTTTCGAGGGAAGGTGTGCCTGAGGAGTCCGAACCTCCTGAGCCGCCCCCTGTAAGTGTGAGTCCATTCGCTTAGGGCTTCCCCCCATGACCATCCACTAATCTTGTGTCTACTGCTTCTTGACTTTCAGGAGCTACCCCCACTGGAGGTTGCAAAGGTCACTGCCCCGGGCCTATCGGTCAGCAGACTGGAGGGAGTCCACGTGGGCCCAGACAAGCTGGGGTCTTTATTTGAAGTTATTCGGTGGGAGGCGACTGCAGAAACTTTCGGTACCCCCGGGTCGATGGATGAGCCTCTGTCTTGTATATTTTATTTGAGCATGGGGACCTTTCAGCTATCCCTTTGTCTTATTATGACTTTTGGGCGATTCGCCTCAGGCAATGGGTGACTAACCTTGTCTTGTATATTCAGGAGGAGGCAGAGCTCCCAGAAGCAGAAAGATGCCCCCTTCATTTGGGACCCAAAATGCCAGATAGCTTTCGAGCAGATCAAGGAGTACCTTCTCACTCCTCCAGTCTTGGCAGCGCCCGTCAAGGGTAAACCCCTCATACTCTACATCACCGCCATGGATGCTTCATTGGGAGCTCTACTGGTGCACGTCAACGAGGAAGGTAAAGAGTAGCCGCTCTAGTACCTCAGCCAGAAACTGATCGGTGCTGAGTACCGCTACTCCCCCATGGAGAAAGTATGCTTGGCATTGGTGTTTGCCGTCAAAAACTTGTGGCATTACCTCCTGTCTCATCGGGTTGAGCTTATATCCAAGCACGACTCCCTGAAGTTCCTCCTCAGGCAACCCATTCTCTCAGGCTGACTGGGAAAATGGGCACTCCTGCTCATGGACTACGACATCACCTATGTCCCAAGAAAAGCATTCAAGGGACAGGGCATGGCTGAGTTCTTGGCGGCCCATCTAGTACCAGATGATTCTCCCTTCAACATGGAGCTTCTAGATGAGGAGTCTGTTGCTCTTCAACACCAACAATTGGCTAAACAGAGCAGAGATGTTTGCATTACTGGAAACGAGACGCCCTCACAGCCAGTCTACCTTGTTGGGAGTTGTACTTCGATGGCGCTTCTCGAGGTACTACCCGAAGCAACCTCAGTTCAGGCATTACGGCAGGTGCCAGAATTGTCTTCCTGACCCCTCAGGGCGGAGTTCTATACAACTCTTGCACCCTCATAAAGGCTCTGACCAACAACGAAGTCGAGTACGAAGCCCTGATCATCAGACTCCAGATGGCTCTCGACATGGGCATCAAATGCCTCAAAGCCTATGGAGATTCCCAACTGATAGTCCGACAAGTGCTTGGCATCTATGACGTGCGGAAATCAGAGCTGGCCCCGTACCACGCCGCCATCACTCAGCTAACCCAGAAGTTCTATTTCTTCAAAATAGACAACATTCCCAGAAGTGACAGCGCCCAAACTGATGCCCCGGTAAAACTGGCCGCGGCCATCAAGCTACTGCCGGAGGGTGAAGTGGACATCACAGTCAAGCATCGAAGGCTAATGCCCAGCTCACTCGAAAGTGACTCCGATCTTACAGTTTATGAGGTCCAAGGCTTCGACCGGGACACTCCTCCAGAAGAAGAAGATTGGCACGAGCCCATCGCCAAATTCAAGAAGGGATGGCTCCCCTCTGACCAGGCTTAAAGGGTCCGACTACTTCATCAGGCAACATCGAGTTGATCGGTGACTCCCTATACCGACTCGTCCACGAGAAGGACAAGTCCGTTCTCTTGAGATGTGTCTCCCCAGTCGAGGCTCAAGCTATCATATGCGAGGTTCATTCTGGGCTATGCGACGCCCATCAAGCCAGAGACAGAATGAAGCACAACATCAAACTGAAAGGCTTTTATTGGCCTACCATATACGCGGACTGCGTCCAGTACGCTCGTACAAGCCATCAGTGCCAAGCCTTTGGCCCAGTGCCCAGAAGGCCTCCCAATCCACTGCGTCCCACTGCCCCTACCTGGTCATTCGCCGAATGGGGTATGGACATCATGGGGCCTTTACCGCCGTCTTCCAAAGGCCACAAGTACATTCTGGCCGCCACTAACTACTTCTCTCATTGAGCAGAAGTCCTTCCCCTACGGGAAGTCACCGGCGAGGTCATCGCCAGGTTCGTCTGACACAACATCATTTACCGTTTCGGTACACCTAGCCGCATAGTCTCTGACAATGGGATGCCATTCAAGAACAAGGTCGTATACCAGTTGGCGGCCAAGTTCCACATCGACTAAAGAACCTCTTCGGTCTACAACCCACAGGCCAATGGCTTTGCCGAAGCTTTCAACAAAACTCTCTGCAAGCTCTTGGTTAAGATCGTCAGCCACCGGAAATGTGATTGGGGTGAAAAGGTCTCCGAGGCATTATGGGCCTACCGGACCATCTACAAAACTCCCACGGGATGCTCGTAGTTCTCCCTCGTCTACAGGGCGAAAGCCGTCATCCCTGTCGAAATCCAGCTAGCATCCTACCGCGTAGCAGTACACACCGGCTTGGCCGGCCCTGATGAAAATGAATACCAGAGAAGGCTAGAAGAGCTTCATCCTATATATAGGGTGCTTAACCCCCATCTCCCTCCGTCCCTCCCCAGTTGCACCCAACCTATTCCCGTGATTCCTGGTGGACAAAGTTAGGCACTGAAAGTCCATTCGGTGCCGTTATTGTTGACCATTTACCAACACTGAAAACCTTCAAAATTTAAATATAAGTTACATCAGTCATCACTCTCATACACACATTACACACTAATTAGTATCTGTTATCTCTGTATTGCTCGGCCAAAGTAATTAATCATCCATCCTTTTCCGCGCCATCTAGGGCATCTGATTCCCTTTCAGATGCTAATTGCTTTATTTCTTTGGGGGATATTATTATAACCACTTTTTTCTTTGGGGGAACGTTGCATGGTTAATCCAACAAATATCTTCCCTCTAGGTTATCTTCAGCGGCCTCGTCAATCATCATCACATTATCCTCATGATCCAGTATGTGGCAGTGGTAGACGTAACCCGGCTCGACCGTGGCGTTGAACGGGTAGACGACCCGGCTCGGCCGGAGGGGGGCGAACCGGACGAGTAGGGTCGTCACGTACCCGGGCTTTACCTTGAACACGTTCTTCCATCCCCGCTCATGGCGAGGCACCCTCGCCAGCTTCCCCCGGGCGTGACGCCGGACCGCGCACGCCTCCGCGTCGTTCGTCCACATCATGCACGCCTCCACGTCCACCAGCCCGCGCTGCTCCATCGCCGCCAACAGCCCCAGGTGGATGTGCAGCGGGTGGTTGTCGTCCGTCAGGTTGATCACCTCCCACACTTCGCTCGTCCCCGCCCTCGGCGTCTCCGTCACCGGGTCCTCGTAGGACTTGCCGTTGATGAACAGGTGGGTGGGTTCCTCCGTGGAGCTCTCGTACTCGTACATCACGATGTAGCGCCGCTTCACGGCGTCGCGCAGGGAGGGCCTCGGGTGGGCCGCCAACCGGCGCGGCAACCGCGAGGGATCCGGCGCCGTTGCCCGGCGCTCGACCACGAACTTCATGACCACCCCGTTCCTGTCGTCCGTCGGGTCCCCGGTCGGGTACGGATACTTGGCGTCGTTCGCAAGGAGCGCCGAGTCGGTGGTCGAGAGGGAAAAGTCCACGACCACGTCCGCGATCTCCGATGGCGCGAGCAGCAGCTTTCGCACCCGGACCGGCCTGTCCAGGTAGACCGAGTCGGACGCCACTTGAACGAACTGGAGGCCGTTGGTGAAGGAGAACCTGAAGAACCGAGCGTTGCTGGCGTTGAGGATGCGGAACCGATACCTCCGCCGCTGCACACGGAGGCGTGGCCATGCCTTGCCGTTGACGACGATGGTCTCGCCGAAGTATTCCGGCTGCCACTGCGGGTGGATGGACGGGTTGTTGCCGGTGGAGTTCATGTAGATGGAGCCGTCGGACAGGAAGCTCCGGTCAAAGACCAGCAGATGCCGGTCGAACTCGTCCCCCGAAGGCAAACCCAGCGGCGACTCCAGCGCCGGCTCGCGGACGACGTAGGCGCCGATGAGTCCGGACAGCAGGTTGACCCGGGTCAACCCCATGGCGTGGTCGTGGTACCACAGATTGCCCGGCTCCTGTACGTTGGGGTAAGAGTAAGTCTCCTGCGACCAGTTGGGGCCCTTGTACTTGTACCCGGCGGTGAACCAGGCCTTGGCGTTGCCGTCGCTGGCGGGGTCGGCGATAGCGCCGTGAAGGTGGACGACCGTGGGGACGCCGTTGCCGTGGCCGGGGAAGGCGGTGGGGATGTTGGGGTCCCAGGGAAGGATGTGGCGCGGGGGGAGATGGTTCTGCCACGTCACGCGGGTCTCGACGCCGCGGAGGGACTCGATGGTGGGGCCCGGGACCGTGGCGGTCTCGCTGTTGAGTCCGTAGGCGAACACCCTCGTCGGCGGCAGGTCACGGTGAAACTTCTGCGGCGAGAGCAGGAGACGACAAGCATCATTAGAGGCGTAGCAATGAGTGGTCGCGGTGGCGGTCGGGTGGGCCAGCCAACCGGGGCAAACATCCGCTAATCATGATTCCATTAGAATAATCATGCATTATATCGTCCACTAATTAATGACCATAATTTCTGATTTTTTAATGGTCATAGTGCTGATTATTCTAGCACGGTGAATTAGTGTGATCGGCTCCAGAATGGAGGACTTCCCGGGCAGGTCACCCATCCCGGTACTACTCCCCATTAAGCACGCTTAACTTTGGAGTTCTTTTCAAGAACTGAGCCGATACTTCAAAAGGCGCCTCAATGATATAGAGTACAACTTAGCTATATTTGAGGGTGTTACAGCTGACATCCACGGATATGGTGAATCGCACTCGGTCAAAGGCGGTAAGGAGCATCTAAGTACGCTTTGAACAATATTACCATTGTATATATATAAAAATGAGATACATGGAAAGGTTCGAGATGGCTTTAAAAAAAGGGTCCATCAAAGAAAGTACAGAGTAAACCAAGTCTATGGAGATAGGAGAAGGGTGGGAGGTCTGCGGTCCTCCTTGAAGCTCGATGGTCAGAAGGCCCTTGGCGCTCGGCATCATTTCTGCAATCAAGGTCAGCGCGCCCCTGGCTCCCTCAGTGATGGTCGGCTCGGGCACTACCCCACCTGTGTGGTAACTGCCTCGACCGCGTGCTCTCTCAAAATGGCCGGAGTTGGTGATTCTCTCTCCACGAGAGTAGAAGTGTCCTCGTTCCCCCCCTCCGCCACATGACTCTGATGAAGAAGGAGAGGTCGAGCCCTCTTCGTCTGAGTCATAGCATTGTCTGGGGTTGAAAATGAGCTCGTCAATAACTTGTTCTTGTGCCAGACTTGCTGTCTGCTTGAAGCCCTACATGAAACCTTTCCGCAGTCCACGCTGGTAGCCTGACTTGTAATAGGTGAAGGCGGTCTTCTTTAGGGCTTCGCAATATTCTTCCGAGCGTATATATCGCTCGATCGCCTTCGCCCAGGCTTTTGCTTCCTCCGCCTTGAGATCGGCCAACTTCACCTCGGTCTCAGCCAGCTTCACCTCGGAATCCCTCCTCACTCGCTCTACCTCTAGGAGGCAGCTCCCGAACTCTTCCCACTTGACCCCCCACTGCCTTAAGCCCACTGCGTAGGCCTGGTGCTCCTCCTCCAGGAATCTACTCTTTAGCTTGGTCGTGTATCTAACCTAGCATAGCTGCTCGGAAAGCAACCCTACCTTTTCTTGTCTTGCCCGATCCTGCAATCAGAGTGAGGCTGCTCCCTACCGAAAGACCCCAAGCTTAGAGGATAGTTGTCCGACCCTCTGGTCGGACTCAGCGCGAGCCCTGGCCTGGGCCGCCTCACTGCTCTCCATCTGTGCCAACTAATCGGTGATCTCGGCCCCTAGTTGGGCCACAAATAATCCTCCCTCCATGACCCTTTCGAGAAGTATCAGAGGGGAGCAGCATCGGAATTCATCTTGAAGGGGCAGAGTTGCCAATGCTCGGCAATGCTCATACAGGGAGGCCTGAAGGGTGAATCGCCCCTGCTGAAAGATGGGACTCCTCCCCGAATGGGTCGGCACCGGGATGTCCCCCTCTAAAGTTCCCAGGCTCGGGACTACGGCGCTTGGCTCGGCCGGGATCCTTGGACCGACCTCTTCCTCTCTGCACGCTTCACCAGGCTCGACAGGGTTCCTTCGGTCGAAGCCAGCGCCTCTGGTGGAGGAACTGGAGATGCTGAGTGATGGACGCCCTCGGTTGGAGGCTTCTCGGTCGTGTGAGGAGCCTTCATCTTCTTCCACCTGCTCCGCTCGACAGTCAGGGGCCAGGGCCTTCATCGAGGCCAACAGTAGCCGTTCCTAGGGGGCTTTACGCTTGGACCCCTGTCGCTCTAGCTCCCCCTCAAGAAGGACCCTCTTGCCCTTATCTCGGGCAGAGGAGGGGCCTTCGGGGATCGGAGGGGGTCTTGGGCAACCACCCCTGCCTGTTCGTTGACCTCCGTAGGCATCTGATGATCCTCGTCAGCTCTGCGGATAGGCTCTGTCGACCAAGGGAGAACTATTAAAAGAAAGTTGGCAGAATGATGTACAAGGTTAAGCGTCCAAAATCTTTACGCTCGGGAGGTAATGCGAGGTGTCCATAGTGCTGGATATTAGCCAGAGACATTAGCTCTGCGGTCGACTGCTGATTACTCATCTTAATCTCCTCCTCAATCTCTGAGGAGACAGCTAAATGTTTCACAGGGAATACGTGATGAAAATTAGGTAGAATGGGAAAATTCCAACTGGAATCACAGAGTCCAGTCCAACAGAAAGTACAGTCTAAAGCAGTAAAACGTACCACATGCCAAGTGAACACTCGGCCCGGCAGGCTGGCAACTAGGAACCTCCACGCCGCTCCCTCGAACCTCGAGGAAGAATCGCCACACCTGAAAACTAGGGGTGAGACTCCTATCACTGGCTCAGTAGAGATCCCGCGGAACCCCAACCGAAAAAATAACGGCGGAAAGAAAAGCTACGCTAGCTACAGAAGGAACAACAGTAACGACAGGAACAGCAACCCGGTGGCCGGTCAAAACTCGGCACTACAGCTACTCCTATCGGCAACAGAAAACACGACCCGGTCTCCCGTCGACAGACAACCAAGTCATGCACCCGACATCCCGATCCCACGGTCAGGGGACAACCAGACACGAACCACCCTAGTCACATTACTAGGAAAATGACACGACGTCTCAGTCGCAAAAACCTGCCCTCAGAGTAGGGCCTGAGCCGAAACCACACGGTCCGAAAACACAGTCATGACCTCGCTGTCTTGAACTCTGCGCTGTCTAGGAAAAGCTCTCGGTGACGCTCACCAGAAACCCCAGACCTCGGCAACAGGAACACTCCCAAAAATAACACCCAAAACCCCATCTCGCAGACGAGAAATAAAAATCCCGGACATGACAACTCACGTCACGTGATGGGAGTACCACCCACTAGAAGAATGACCGGTTGCGTCCCCTAACGTCTTACACCGCATCACAAGTGTCTAGCTACAACGCTCCGGGAGCGAGACTTAGACACACCAAGTAACCAGAAGTATCACGAAATAAGGACTAGCTGAGGTCGCGCTCGTCAGCATGGGTCCAAACCCTCAGCCTCGTGTGCATACTCAGACCATACGCCTTAGGCCTGTCCTCTAGCTGGTATTTCCCCCTAAGCCTGGACTTGGCTGTACGTGGGGGCCCTACGGTAACCAGCCTACTCATCGTCTAACTCGAGTATGTCGCTCCACCACTCCCGGGTGGGTCAGCACGCGTGTGCCGTAAGAGGGTTACGACTAGTGGAGGGTCACTGACGTGAACACAGAAAGCCACGCACGCACCCATCGTGAATGACACGAAGTAACAGGTGGCTCGAGGCCACCAAACTCTGGACAACCCACTAGACCTATTAACCTAACAATCCTTGAGTCACGAGACTCGTGGTCAAGACCATTGAACGCGACGGCACAACACCGTCAATCTAGTCTAGTCCCTAGGTCTGAAATCACGGTAACACGGAACCCACGGACACCTCAAAACATAGGCACGAAATCTCCGGGATGTCCGGGACACGCACAAGACCGGAAGTCGACCGTTGGGTCACAACGGGGTCGATCGGAGTCCAACACAACACTCAAACGGTCACGCAATGAGCCACTATGGCAAACCGACAACGCACATGGATGAGCGGTTATAGGAGGGCTGCACAAGGGATGCGTGGTCAGGGACAGCCCGCTCAAAAGGGGGGATGGACAGTCAAGGGCAGGACCGCCCAAGCATGAACGGTCCGGGATTGGCCGCTTAAGGGTCAGGTCCTAACGGGGATAAACGGTCAATGCAGAACCGCCCAAGGGGATGCGCCGTCAGCTCTTGGCCGCTCAAGCCCACGACCCAAAATAGTTCCTGGTCAAAACGGTCTTGACTGGACCGCTGAACAGAAGCAACTTACTACAGTGTCAGTCAAAACGGTCTTGACCAAACTGTCTAACGCGACCGACACTCAACAGTTGACCAAGGGTCAACAGGGATGAACGGTCAGACCCTGGCCGCTCAACCCAGACGGAAGATAGGCGGCTAGAACCTGGCCGCCTAAGGGGAGAATGGGAAGACCCTACTGGGCCGCACAACCATGTGCGGTCTATCATGGGACCGCACAAGTCCCAAAATCCAGCGATGATGAACGGTCCAGAGATAGCCGCCTACACCTTGGACGGGCCCTGGTTCGACCGTCCAACCATCACAGCGAACAACCCCAGGGGTTCGTCCGATCGTGGCCTTTCCACGTCCTGTTCGTGCCGAGATGAAGGGGATACAGCCACAATCACCCTGGCAATCACATGGACTCCGACCGGAGTCAAAACGACGCACGAATCGCAAGAGATGGCGTGGGGGATCAAGCTATCCCTGTGTCCGGCCGCCCTCTGCCTGATCTATAAAGCCCTGGGGGATATCAGCACGCATCAGTTCCCGAGGCAAGCCCATTATGTATGTCCCTTGCATTTCTTCAAAGCTTGGGTCTGTTCTCTATTTCCCGAGTTTGCACCTCGGGCTATCCAAGACTGGGGCCTGACGCCGAGGATTCTGGAGTTTACCAGCGCAGAGGCGGGTGTCACCTCGAAGAAGCTTTATGACCTTCGAGGCCGGCTGACAATAGTTCCACAAGAGGCCACCGGGACGATTTATTTCTGGAACCTAGCAGCACATTCAAGTCCGCTGGTAAATAACAAACGGAAGTGCAAGGATGACCAGGTTGAAAAATGTGCACCCCATCAGCCAAGCAAACGTCACCCGTCCGCTGCTGGAGCCCGAACTTAGAGACTGGACTCTGTCTATTCGCCCGAGCGTGCTGGCATTCCGAACAGGGGAGACCCTACTGCTGGAACCGTATTACCCCTTCCGGTTTGACCGTAACTTCGGATATGATCAACACATCCCGGTGCATAGCGCCCTGTTTGGTCTTGCCGCACAGAGTCTACGAGGGAGCTCAGTTGCAGAACAAGCGAGGGCCTGGTGGGACTTCTTCCACTGGGCGGATGCTGCTAGCTTTAGAGTGCCCGCTCCCGGTCGCATTCCTTGGGTGACCTTTGAATATGTGAAGTGGTGGAATGCCCGGACGGCCTTCTATCAGTCTCACAAGACAGATTGCTGGGATGGGACGGAGAGAAGATTCTTAAGCCGGCAGCCCACGCTCGTCCTTGATGTCGAGCCAGAGCACCTCCTGCGCCTATGGCATGGCAAAAGCAAGGACGTGGCCGACTATATGATTGCTCGTAAGGCGGCCCGAGAGAGCAGACCGGCGCCACAGGCCAAGTTGCCTTCGGTGGTGAAGGATGACTTCAAGAAGACTCTGCGGGACCTTTGCCACATCGGCTCAGACCGCCTGGAGCTGATCAATTATTCGCTACCGGCAAAAGAGGAGGGCACCCCTGAGACCAGTTGGCAGGCCGAGAAGGACTTGATTTGCCCCTACCACACCTTCGTGAGGAGGGACGAGCAGAAGCCACAGAATTACGTGGACACCACCTGGCTCTATGTCCTCTTGCGGGTGCATGGGCTAACAATCGAAGCTCGGTCGGTGGCCATCCTGGGGCAGCAATTGCATGTGGCCTATCACTACGCCGAAGAATGGGGGATGGATCACTTCAAGCTATATTGCCATCTATCGGCCAAGAAGCATGCAGATCGGGCCACCCTCGTCGGCTGATGCCGGACGATCGGGGATGTGTGTTGGTTAGTTCGGGAGGTAGCCCGTCGGGACCAGGCACCCTCCCTGAGCTACTGGCCAATCACGCTTCGACTTTATACCGGCCCTCATGGTAGGTACTACTGCGCACATGCATTACGTCTTCTTTTACTCCTGTCGGTCATTATCGAGCGCTGAATGGTAATTAACTCCTTGCTCCTTTTGTTTTCTTTCCGTCACAGACCACCCAGACAGCACCCAGCTGGCGACGTACCGCAATCTCCTCTGGCAAGTGGAGAAGCCGGCCTACTTTGAGGAGGCGCTAGCGGCCCCAACCACGACTCCGTTACCCCGTCCTGCGAAGAGGCCCCAGGCGAAGTCACCCGTGAAGAAGGCCTTGGGCGAGGCGCAGGCCGTCGGACGGCGGGAGGCTAAGCGCCGGAGGGCGGAGACCGCCAAGTCTGCAGGGACCGTTCCTCCACTGCCTCCCATCCTATCCTTCAAGGAGTTTGACGTTGGCCGGGCCGAACAGAGCCAACCCGCAGGTGAGATTTCCCTTGTCAAGATTGTCCTTCAGGTGGAGTTTACCTTCGTCTTAGCACGGGCTGCTCACACTCGAACGTCTTTCATGTTCATCAGCTAGGGAGGAGCCCCCGCCTTCACCGATCCCCGCTGTAGGTGAAGCCTGGGTCAGGTCCGACCCACCATCCACTCCCACTCCTTCGCCCAGGGCTACTGTAGAGCCTCAGGAGAGGTCGCTCGTGGAGAAGGCGCTTGTCGCTGCCAAGGCGGCTGCGCGGCAAGAGGTCGAATGACAGAGGGCGAAGGTCTTCCGGATGACTTCAGCCTCCCCGCCTCCGTCAATTCCTTCCTTTGCAAAGTTTACTGCGCCTCAGGCCGGGCCGAGCCATCCCGCATGTGAGACTCTTGGATACCGACGCTTTTCAGGGTCCAGCCGCTTTCTCGGGAAAATTCTTTGTACGTGCATGACGTGCGTGTTTTCTTCTCTCAGTCGAAGCGGAGGAGGCGCGTTCTGTGAAGGTCTCCGGCAAGGCGGTCAGCCTGCAGGAGCTAGAGCGGAGGAGGGCTGAAGCCGAGAGGTTCGTGGCCGCGTTCGCGGCTGCTCAGGCCGAGCCCAGCCAACCCACCGGTTAGAGATTCTTACTGACGATCCCACCTGACACTTTCTCGCCTTGTGGGACAAGATCTTTGATACTGGTCTCTTCTTCCAGCTCCTGCGGAGGAGTCGGCGCCCGCTTCTGCTCTGGACGTGGGCGAAGCCACTGCACCTAGGGTCGCGCCCTCTGTGGAGGAGACAATCCCCAGCCAGCTCCCGGCCGCGGAGACCGAACAGGGTAATTCCTTCCACTAGCGTGGCTGATGTATTTTCTTTTTGTTATTCGTTGGGAGCCCAAGGACTTTCATCTGACCCGAATGCCTCCTCATTTGGCAGCTCCCCTTGCACCCCTTCCCGAGAGGATACAGGCCCAGAGAATCCCCGAGCCAACGCAGATCTACACGAGGAGGAGGCTGAAGTCTAGGAAGTCACTGTCTCCTAGTCCGCGCGAGGAAGAGGCAGTCAATTCCACGACGAGAGCCTCCTCTCCGACAAGGGAGGACCCTATCCCGACCCAGTCTTCCTCAGGTGAGAAGATAGACTATGACTACTCCTCTGACGAGGCGGCTTCAGGCGAGGATGTTGTAAGTGTGGGCCCGTTCATATGGGGCCCTCCCTTTGTGGCTAGCTTTCGGCCCTCTGTCTCTTATCCTCCGGTCAACTTGCAGGGGCAAATCCAGCCAGAAACCGTGGAGGCGCCTATCCCGGACGCACCAACGGAGCGATCCGGGGGCGGCGATGCCGACTTGGGGAAGCTGGCGGCCTTATTCGAGGTCTTGTAGTAAGAAGTAGCCGCGGAGACCGTGTCAACGACCGGTGAGACTCTAAAGGAAGGAGAGATAGCACCGGAAGGTAGAATAGTTCCAGTGACCGAGGTAAAATGGGGCCTCTGGGACCTCTCTTATGTCTCCTCGAGGCTTGGGGCAACCTGCCTCTATTGATGGAAGGCTAACCCCACTTTTTGTGTTTCAGGAGGAAGGAAGGCTCCTCGAGGCACGCACCGCTAAAGCCCGCAAGGCCGTCGTGAAGCGGAGGGAGGCAGTGGGCCCTGCGGAGGTTGACGAGCTGCAACTGCTCTCGACGTTGGAGGTGGAGCGTTTAGTGTCGTTCCTACAGTCGGGGAGCGGACTGAAACTCATGGTTCCTCTTCCGCCTCCCCGACCGCTTATGACACCCGAGGAGGGACAGCTTCTGGGAAAGACGCTCCCCAGCCTTGCAACTTCTGGGGAAGAGGGAGCATAGGTGGAAGAGGCGGCGGGTCCTTCAATAGCGGTGTCTGCTTCAGCTCTGCTTCCTGCCCTTCCTATGACCGAGAGCAGGGTGGAGCAGTCCCTTGCGATGGCGGAGCCAGGTGGTTCAGTTGCAGCTCTACCAGCTCCTTTGGTGATGACCAGCCGGGAGTCGTCTATTGGGGTCAGGCGCCCAAGCGACCTAGCCGTTGGTCTCCCGTCCTCCTCGGGCATGGTGGACGTTGATCTGTGGGTGGCAGTGGATGACTTAGTCGAGTTTGACCCTCCGACCGTGCCCTCCATTGGTCACATCAGTTCGGATGCGTCGGTCCGACAAATGCTACTGGTCCTGCGGTCGATGATCTTCGTCGACCCTTCCCTCACATACCAGGGGGTGCACGTCGTAGTGGCGCAGCTGACCGGGGCGTTGCAAATGCTGGGTTGCCCTCTGGAGGAATGGTTACAGCGGGTCCTGTTACTGTTAAAGTATATCAACCGCCGCGAGTTCCTCGAGGCCCGGGCTCCCAATGAACTCGCCGCCATCAGTGCCCAAGAGGATGAATACCTGCGTGCGCTGGACGTGTGGCGAAGCAGTGAAGAGCAGCACAGAAGGGCCCTGGACTAAAACCAACGTCGCGTGGGTGCCCTCACGGGCAGCGTGGAGAAGTTGAGAGATCATCTCGCTGCCGTCGAGGTCGAGCTAGCTGAAGCTGAGGCCGCTGTGATCAGAGAGACAAAGGAGATTGCCATCGCCAGAGTCGAAATGGCGCCTGTGACGTCTGAGCTGGCGCACCTCGAGGGGCAGAGGAACCGGCTGCACGACATGGCAGAATTCCCCTATGTTGGGATCCTCCCTCTCGAGGAGATCTTCCGAGGGATAGATTAAGTGCCACTCTCCTTGACCCTCCTCTTGTACTATGCTTCTCTCTCTTTCTCGTCTCTACTCTTTTCCCTTTTTACTTTTTGACATGTAACTAGGGGTATGCCCCGAAGCACGTGTAGCCCTCCTTTTTCGAAATAGAAAATCATTCGCGCACATACTTTTGCATGCTAGCCCACGAATCTTCCCCCCCTTTTTTTCTTCCTTTTCTTACTCCTCGACGGGATGCGAGTTGCAGGGCAGACGACCACCGACAAAGCCTGGGCATGGTGGGACTACTTCCATCACTGGGAGAATGTGTCTTTCAAGGTCCCATCCTTCGCTCGTTCGCCCAGAGTGACCCCGGACTATATATTAAATGGTGGAATGCACGGACGGGCTTCTACCAGAACTCCCGCCGTAACTGCTGGCAAGTGACAGAACGCCGCCTCTTGGACTCTCAGCCAGAGCCAATATTAGATATTGATCTGGCCTATTTAAAGAAGCTAAAGTCCTGGACCAACACCGAAGTGATGGCGTATCCAGAAGCCAGGATGGTTGCGAAGCGCCAGTCGTCCAAAGTCGAACCGAAAATGTCTGAAATCCGGAAGGATGACTATGTGAAGACGCTTCAGGGGCTATGCCGTGTGAGTGGCGAGCAGGCGGTCCTTCAATAGATCCCTTTACCCGTGGAGGAGTCCCTTCCGGTGGTGGCTGACTGGCGTCCGGAGTCTGACTGCTTGCATCCGTACCGGACGTTCATCAGGAGGGAGGACAGGCGAGAAGGACTCTACACCGATACTCCCTAGTTATTTGCCCTGCTTCATTCTCATGGGCTTTCCATTGCTGGCTCAAAGCCATTCTGGGTCAACCCCTACTGATATCTTTTAGATATGCCGATGGATGGGGTTTGGACCACCTGGGCTTGAACTATCACTTGTATTCTCACGGCCATGAAGATCTGGCATTGCTTGCCGAGAAGAGCGAGAAGATCACTGTTAGGCTCCTTGGTCTTACCACCACACCCCACCCCAACCCATACTGGGTCTCATATCACTTGTATGCTGAAATTATATTAAGTTGGTTTAAGTAATTGAAGTATGGGTTATTTAAATGCTATTTAATGAATGGATTTAGCTTTGTTATGATGTTGTGTTAATTTTTATCTTAGCATGTGATTGCCATTTCTATTGCCTATCCCAGTATTTCGCGTTGGGACATGACAAGTGGCCTGTCGATAGACAGAGAGCTGTATGAAGAAGTCTACATCCCTGACTGGCTGAAGGATCAGACTGATGGTGAGGGCAAATATTTCATTAGCTTCGCCTATCGATATCTGATGAAGGCGTATCGCACCCTGTGGCAGTCAACACACGATACGTGGGAGGTGCGGAAGCCTGGAGAGAAGAGGCGTATGCGGATGGGCACATGGCTTCAACATTTCTTCGGCGGGGAATAGAAGTACGAAGACTTTCCCACCGTAGCTCTGACAGCAGTAGGGAGGAAGAAGAGGGTTCGTCGGCATGCGACTTCTCGGTCCACTTCGAGGGGAGGGTGACAAGGAGACCCAAACCCCACTGGAGTTGATGCAATCACTCACTGTATTGCATATTTAACCTACTAGCTTAGTTCATTCGCCCTCCCTCAGGGTGACGAAACTGTGATCAGGGCAGAAGCAATCTACCCTACATGCTTGATGGCCTGGGCCCCGAAGCTGTCCCTCTGTCCAGTGGCCTTATGTCTGACATACAAGATGCTGGGTGATCTGCATAAATCACGCATTCCTAGAAATTCGCTGATAGTTCGCATGTTGCACTTCTTCAATGCTCGGGTTTGCATTCTATTTCCTGAAGCTGCTCCCAGATCACTTCAGTCAGATCATCCCGTGTTGAGGATGATCGAATTTGCTGATGCCGAGCTGTCTTCCATGGCAGATCAGCATTATGCTATTTGGGGCAAATTAACAATGGTCCCCACAGACTTCCCCTGAGTTCTACATTTCTGGAGTCTAGTAGCTAGTTCGGGTCCACTCGTGAACAAGATGCAGTAGTGTCGCCTATTCGAGACTGAAGAATATATTCATCCGCTCGCTTGCACCAAGTGTATGAGGCCGATCTTGGAGTCAGAGTTGATTGATTGGTCACTGGCTATTTGCCCTAGTGTCCTCATCTTCCGGAAGAGCAGCCTCCTATAGTTGGAGCCGTATCATCCTTTTCGCTTTGGTCGAAATTTCAGTTATGACCAGAACATTCCTCCTTCTGCAGCACAGTTCGGGCTGCCAAATAGGCATCGGGCAGGGCAGACGACCACCGACAAAGCCTGGGCATGGTGGGACTACTTCCATCACTGGGAGAATGTGTCTTTCAAGGTACAGTCCTCCCCTCCTTTAAGAAATTTCATCCTCGAAATTTAAGGATCAACAAGGGTAAGGCAGGGAAGAACAACCCAACAATTACAGACACACAACCCAAGAAATAGGGTTCAGAGGAACAACGCCAGACTGTTATCACGGATACACGCTCAGGAGTGAGCATGATCTCCAGTGAACACAAGTCTGACATCTCTGAAACGTGGCAACGTCGCTTACGTCTCGCAAGACAAGAGGCACGACTACTCGAGTAAACAACATCAGGAAACGAATCGACAGAAACGACAGGCATAACCAACATCAGCTTACACAAGGAAACATAGTCATCTCAGCTGATAGCCTGACGGCATCATCGGCTCCAGTGCCAAAGGAGACAGGGAACACCTAGCACACAGGACGCCAATGACAATTACACAGAAGAATGATAGCAAAATCAACAGCATTGGACCATACACAGTAAGAAGTCAGTCCTCACTCAGATATTGTATCCGATCGGGTTGCAGGCTACTACACTAGGAAAAGGAGCACAGCCAGCTACTGACAAGACAATGGTCCAACACATAAATGTAGAATTGTCCAAAAGTAGCACTTACGGAAACACCGCTAACGACAACAACACCTGCAGGATTCTAGCTCTGTACAGCACCCAGAACTATGGAACAGACTGCAAGCAGGGTCGTATCAAGGCATGCGGCAGCTGAACACACGACTACCGGGGACGAGTCACGCATTAGACCGTTCACCAAGGAAAGACCTACAACCATTGAAGTCAATCACAAAATGGCAAGAAATTTCTCAATCTCGGGGAACGCATCTCGAGAATCACAAACATGTCTTGAGAGCACAACACCCACAAGAAAAGATGCATAGCAGAGAGTACTTTATCAGCAAGGGAGCCGACGATTTCCCCAACGCTCGCAAATGCCAACACTAAAACTAGAGGAATGACCGACAACAGCACGGTCACGACAACATCTAGGTACATGCAACCGAGACGGAGTCACATCGAGAAAGAGCAGTTCTCTCGATCAGACAGAATTACATGAAAAGGAATCTTCAGCCTGTGGGTCATTAGCCCACACGCTTCCGCTGCACGCTCTACAATGCACAAGGACATCAGAAAGATCCTTGGCCTTCGCATCTCAGCGCACACTAGGCACCATCGCAATCACCGAAAATCACAATTTGACATGCCTTGAGCACTGATTCAGCGAGCAACCAAGCAAAAAGAACCCGAGTGCAACGGGGGAGAGCAATAGCTTCAGCACGAAGCCCAAGAGAAAGTGCTAATCTCAGCCTACCTTTATGTCCTGTAGATGACAAATGAGCCTCACATCACATCAGTCGTTAAGCACGGCACGATGAAAATACGGTATGCAATAGCTTTCGACACAAGGATAAGGTCCAAAACCATGCTGCCGTAGAACAAGGAGATGATCAGACTCAAATTGAATTGTTCACACTTGAGCAAACACAGGACAAGGCGGTACTGAGATGGCAATTTCAAGGCCAATCTCACAAAGAGATCCACCGAACAACATGGGAAGCATCGAGCTTAACAACAGAAGCTCACTAAGAAGGGAAGAGCCTAGCTCGCTCGAACAGCTTCTCAGCCAAGTTGGTCCAATCGAACACTTCGACTAGAACAAAAATGGAACACGTCAGGAGCTGACCAGATTTAAGCTGGGGTGATCAACATATTGTAATAATCTGCACGGCCATCACCACAACTTAAATGGTCAATAGCACCCTGAGCAATCGATAAAAGAATCGAATACCAACAAATCTCGACTAAAAAGGGAAATGCTAACAGGAATATCACTAAAAAATTCCTTCACAGCACGAACAACACAAAGGACGGCTGTCGAGCAATAACACTGAACAATCCACGAATTTGGACAAACGGATACAACAAGGAAAGAGTAGAATCAACTACTCCACCTAAAAACACAAAGCACGATGTGGATCATTACACAGGGCTGTCAACACTACAGGTGACACACCACTGAACCCACACAGAAAAATAGACTTCCACGGGAGTCACAGGCGATTAAACAATCAAGCCACGTTAGCCTAGGATCCACCCACGAATCCTGCTAACGTCCACCTCATCCATCATTAAGGGCTTGGCCCCTTGACCCGTCATGAAGGTCACGGGAATAATGACAAACCCTTGCTTATCGGGCAAGGGGCCAAGCCGAACGGATGAATTAATCTGTTTGTTCGAGTTTAAACTGCAGGGGTAAAAAGAAAGGAGAAAGGACACAAGAATAAGTACTCAAACACACAAGTACACAAATCACAAGTGCCCAAAACAGGTAACAAATGTCATATCTATATATATCTGTCAAAGTGAGTACAAGTGTGTGGAGGGTGGAGGAGTACGAAACTCTCTCTAACTCTCGCCTCCACCCTCCTCTCTCTGTCTCTCTCTCTCTCCTCCCCTGTCGCCCCGATGGCGAGCTCGAGGTGGGGGCATCGACCGCCGTGCTGCACTTGGAGCTGAGCTCCGAACCTCCTCCTCTGCATGCTGCTGGGAAGAGGAGCCTGTTGCGTACGTCGTGCTGGCGAAGGCACTCGAGTGCCCCGCCGCCCGGGCTCGCTCACGTCCGCGCTGCAGCCGCTCCTCTATCACCCGTAGCTGCTCCTGGACTACGGCAAGCTCCATCCGGACGGCGATGAGCTCAGCTCTCTCCCGCTCCCGCTCCGTCCTCTCCCGGTCACGCTCCTCGCGCTCCCGGGCATGCTCTCTCCGCTCGATCTCGAGGTGGATGCGGAGGTCCTGAGCGTCCCGAGGTAGCTCCTCGCGCTGGCCCGCTGCAGTGGTAAGACGGGCCACCTCCTCCTCCAGCTCCGCGACTCGTTGGTCACGGATGACGAGCTCGGCCCTAGCCAAGGCGGCATGGGTGCTCGCGTCCTGTAACTCCGCCTCCTGCATTCATTAAAAGTCAACTATCAGTTCTGAATTTCATTTCGACATAAACTTAATTGAAATTAATGCTGTTGACTTACCCGTGCTGCGAGGTCGCACTTTGTCCCCCGCTGGCTCAGCATCCGCTCCAGCTCTGCAATCCGCTCATCGCGGGAGGTGATCTCTGAGCGCGCCGCTGATACCCGCTTCCTGGCCTCAGTCAGCTCTATCATCTGCATCATATCATCATATCATTAATTCAAAAGAAGAATGTATGGGCTACTGAGGCAAAATAACACTCACCAATGCGCTGCGGTCGCGATGCTGCCTCGCTGCACAGGAAAGCGCATCCTGGAGCTCCTCAGTCTAGACAAGGGCATAAAGAAAACCATAAGCTTTCATGAACAAATAAGGGTGTAATTGAACTTAAGGGCTTACCCAGGCAGTGAGATCATGTTCCGCCGCTTCCGCTCGAGCAACTACGCCTGCGAGCTACTCCTCTAAACCTCCGATCCCGGTGCTCGGTCCCCTCGAGCTCGAGGCACTGCTGGTCTCCCTCGCTGTCGCTCCCTGCTGCGCACGCTGCATCCAAAGAAAGATCGTCAGTGGCTAATCATCAATAAAAAAAAATAGGAATTCATTTGCATTTAATTTAACAACTCACCAGGGTCTCCAAGCTGCGAAGGTGAACCTAAGCATCCATCGCCACTAGGTCCCGTGCATCCTGCATTCATCACATCATTAGTTGCATAAATAAACATGCATCATATAGGAATAGAAATACATTTTCATTTACTCACCCCCAAGACCCTCATCTGGGGCCTACCGCCGTATACCTCCCAGTAACGGCGAAGGTACTCTGTGCTGTCAGGTGCCTGGGAGGTCACCCTGGTGCCGCCTCGCTGCCAATCCGCATACTGATCCGCGAATCGGACCCTCCAGTTAGTGGCCTTCGTCCAGCCACGGGTCTTCCTGTCAATCCCGCAAGGCTCCGCCACCTCGACCCACTCCTGGTGGAGGCCGAGGGTCCTCATGACCAGTCGGAGGCACAGGGGCTCAATCTCGTTCAGGCAGTGGAGCCAAATCTCCCTCCTGAATAGAGGTCGGCCTGCGGTCACCCAGGACTGACCCTCCTCGGTCATCCCCTGGTACGGTCGCCAGGTGACCTGCATTCATATCATTAAACTATAGTTAGTCAGATAAACATCGTAAGCATACATTCATATTCATTTAAGTCTTAGAAGTTGATGGGAATCGAGCCCATGCATCCACATTTTATTTTTACCTTTATGTACTTTTATTTTTATTTATGTCCTTGCATACTGGTGCAATAGTGGGCTTGTGTGGCGTATATGCCCATGGAAAATCTAAGTCCATCACAGATAGGACTAGCTTGTTGCTTGGCCAGAGGGTCGGCAGCATCTTGTTAGAAATGGCTTCAATAGAGTGTACCATAGAGATGCTCTTAACCTTTACCACCCGCCCCTGGAACGGGAACTTGAGGCACTGGTGGGCGGTAGAAGTACATCATGAAGGTTGTCGATCCACGGACGATCCAAGATGGCCTTGAACATTGGATCAATACCCAATACATAAAATTCTATGGGCATTGACAGTGGCCCGAGCTCAGCTTAAACCGTGATCACCCCATGGCACGCTCTCCTTGAGTTGTCATAAGCTGCTATTGTTGTTGGAGTTGGCTGAGCAATTCTTCTGAAATATTACAGGTGCGCAGGGTGCTGAGTGGACAGACATTTATAGAGGTCCCGGTGTCGACCAAAGCCACATCAATGGCCACCTTATTCAAGGTGATGGAGATGCAGAGCGGCATTTGGCATGCTTCAGGAGGTGCTAACTCGACCTCAGAGAATGTAATGGCCGGCCCTTTTGTCAGTGTTGCTAGGGCCGATGGTAGACTATCTATTGCTATGTCCTCGCTAACCATGACCTTTTGAAGAAAAGTTTTTAAAGCATCTTGGTGCAATGTGGATCATTTGATCAACTCTAAGACTGAAATCTTGGTTGGCATTCGGTCCAAGTGTTGTAATAAATCATACCGCATGCCAGGCAATGGGTCTGCTTCTTCTTGTTCAACTGTTGGTGACGAAACTTGAGGGTTGGGTGCAAGTGCACCAGTGGTGGGATAACTTCTCTGGAATAAACGTCCACTCCGAAGGGTAGGGTTTTGTGCCGACACGGCATTGGACAGACTCACACTGGGCAACTTGATGGGCCCAATGGGGTGAATGAGGGGTGTAGAAGTGGGGGTAATGATGGTAGAGGCAGGCCTAACGGACCCTGGTGGGAGGATAATGGGTGACGGGTTAGGTGAGGGGGTGACAATGTGGGGTGTGACGGGTGCTGGCATGAGGATGGGTGAAGTAGTGGGCAATACGGGAGGTATAATGAAGGGTCTGGAAGGAATAGCGGGTGTAGTGGAGGTTACAATGGTGGGTCGAATGATGGCGAGAGTAGAAGGTGGTGGGGTGTTGTTGTGGGTATGGTGGAGAGCCAGAAGGTGAGCGGGAGTCTCGTCATCATAAGTCCACCCAGTGTTAGGAGCCGGGTGGTGGACGCCGGTGTCGGCGGCTGAGGTTGTGGAGTAGGCGGGTGGTTAGGCATCGGATTCTGATGAATCCCTAAGTCTTGTGAAAGCTGCTGCTGTTGCTGAGGTTGGGGTTGTTGTGGCTGCTACTGCTGCAGCACCGACTGCTGTGGCCTCGGCGCCTGTCTTCTTCTCTCTTTAATCTCTATAATCAACTTATGCATCTCTGCCCCAGTCGATGCGCTGCCCCTCATGTAAATCATAAACAAAATCACGGAACTGGTAGCACCTCTCAATTGTGTGCCCGGGCTGTCAATGGAAGATGCAGTATCTAGACTGGTCAGCGGCTGGATTCCAGTTTGGGTGTTCCGAGGGAAGCTGGAGATCACCAGTGTACATGAGGGCTGAAAAGATGTCTGGAAGGGTTTCAGGTAGGGGAGGGTAATGAGCTCTCTTGGGACCCAGGCGAGCAGGTGCATAGCCATTTGGTGGAGGGACATTATGGTACTGTGGCTGCTGTTGTGGCTACTGTGGCGGTTGTGGCTGTTGAGGTTGCTGAGGAGCGAGGAACGATGGTTGGGCAGTGGGTGGAGCGGTGAACTGGGGATTGCGGGGAGGTTGCTGGAAGCGAGGTGGAGCGGTCAGGTTGGGGAAATGGATAGCCTACACCTGCTCATTTGTTTGGACTCCCTCGGTAACTAGGCCCTGGGATTTTCTGGTGAGTTTGGGCTTCTGGGCATCGAAAAGGGAGTCAATAGGGGAGTCCTTAAATTGGGTCTGTATAAACCTGGCCCTACTGTACAACTGGTGCATGTTGGATATGTCGTTCATGGCCAAAATATTTCGGAAGGTAGGGGTGGCATTGGAAATCAACAGCTTGACTTTCTCTTCGTTATCATTTAAATCATAGCCAAGGAGGGAGGTGTTTACAAAATAAGCCCAAAATCATGCTCGGGAATGGACCAACAAGTGATGAATAACTCGAGGCATTAACAAATTATAGTAAGAGAAATGACCCAACTCATTGGCAAAAAATGGGTGTCAACAGCGGTGCCGACAGTTTTCGGTTCCTTTCCACTGGTGGTCGGCTTCCCTAACTTCTTGGGGGTGGCCTTTGCTGACATGCTGGAAGTCAAGCTCCCAGAGCTCACCAAGGGGGACCCAGGCATGAAGATAAGGGCTTACAACGCCCGAAGCTGTAGGAGTTCGACGACAAGTCAAACTCAACTAATGGGTTGCATGGTGCACCATGTGGCTCAGGGGGCTCGTCCCGCTTAGCGCAACAAGCCTGGGAATCTACGCCAAAGGAATTCCCGCAGGGGAGCTGTTGCTCCTGCGACCAGACGACTGTCAATATACGGGAAATCTGTCCTGATTGGGGGCGTCCGGATATTCCTAGACGGGCATGAGGCCCAAGCAATTCCAGATCGGGTGGTCGCTGCTGTGCCAACCAGTAACTCTTTCTAGGCCCTGTCAGTAAGAAGGGACAAAAAGGAATAAGCCAGTCGCCATGACCAGAAGAAGCTGGCCCCAAGGCCAAAGACCTTCAAACAAGTTTGGATTCCAAAGAGGATCCAACTCGCTCGCCCCGAGGCGCAAGTCTATTACCACTCCAAGCCTACTGAGGCAATGGAGAAGAATGAAAGGGGCTTGGTCCTGAAAAGAGAAGAAATTGTCGCGGATCCTCCACGTCGTCTAAGTTTTAGGGCATGCGCCCGACAAGCTGATGTCCCCATGCTAGGGAGAAGATTCAAGCAACTCGCCGGAAGAGCCCAGCTGGCCTACCTCCTTCCGATAGGAGGTCGACAGTTATCCCCCATCCTACATCGAGAGTGGGGGCAAGAAGAGATGACTAGCATGGTCAGGAATTACTTTAGAGGTTTGGGCAACCCCTCACTAGGCCAACAACGACTGCTACAAGCGACCATGGCAGAAGAAGAAGACTGCCCCCCAACAGCAGTTGAAGAAGAAGAAGAAGGAAGGAAGCATGGCATCGTCAGTCGACGACAATGAGCATGAAGATGGTCAGGAGATCAAGGCCGATGAAGCCGCCCCTTGGCGGGAAGAAAAAAGAATAGTCTCTGTCTTTGAGCGACTGACCTTCCCTGGGCACTCAAAGAGGAGGGTCCACCGACAAAAGAAGGGAATGCGAGTCTTTACTTACAATATGGCTGGGGTGTCTGGCCGATATGGAAGACGACTTGAGGAGCCTCAGGAGCTGGCTTAGTTGGCTGGAAGGCCAGGGCCGAATACCCAAAGGGCGGAAGCCACAAGAGAGATAATGGCAGCAACTGGGGGAAAGCAAGTCATAGCTCACCACCTGCAGTATGACTAAGCCACCATTCTAACTGCCAATGTGGTGACGGCAGAAGAAGAGGGTGTACTGCTCGACATCCTGCCCGAAGGTGCACCAGGGGAAACAACAGAAGCTATCCCCAGCACAGCAGCCATGGACCCGATAGTGCTGATGACACTTCAAAGGCATCAGCGGGAGATAGAGCTATTGAAGTAACAACTAATGGAGAAAACGGAGCAGGCTTCAGCCTCCAAGCAGCCCGATATGTAGGGTGAATCATCGCGGGGAGTTGCCAACCCGAGCGATTTCCCACAACTTTACACCCTGCCCCAGCCAGCAGAGCCAAGTCTGGCAACAACTCAGCAATGCCTACCACAGCCGCTGATGCTGCCAGTGCTGTCGCGGTGCACCAAACACCCCAGGCACCTCCATTGCTACGTCCTCCTCCGCAGGAGACCACTTTGGTCACTCCGTACCTACAGCTGGCACATTTCTACCCAGAATCGGTCAATCCAACCACCATAAATAAGTTGATGGTGGAGAGGATGATCAAACTAAAGCTTGCCGAGTGAAGTGAAGGAGACTACATCGCATTTGATGCCTACCAGGTACCATACCCACTGCACCATGTTGCGAAGTGACTCCCTCCTGGGATCAGCAAGCCACCTAAATTCGACAAGTTCAACGGGAAAGGATCCCCGAAAGAACACGCTTAGTGGTCGACCCAATGGGCCGTCCCTTGATCCAGAACATCCGAGAGTTTATTGAAATTCAAACCATTAACCTTAGATGAGTCCTAATCCAATTTCGATCAATGTCATCAAAGTAATAAACTTCAAACCACACATTCAAAGGTTAATATGTTGAAGTGGATCTCACCAATCGTCCTTGTGTTGAGGTAAGCTTTGCCCACATTGTTTGTCCTGTCAAAAATAATGTTCGAATTAGATTCTTCAATTAATTTCAAATCAAGAATGCTTACCCTTGTCATGAAGTTCTTGAGCCTTCCAAACCGCCAACTCCTTAAGAGATTAGAACACTTCCAAAACATTAGAAAACCTCATTTTCAGTTTGTTTAGTCATCATCAAAATTCATAAAATATTGTACACGAGGAGGGGGTTCAACACATGGGTCATTCATTAGTCGCCATATCTCCGAAGCATATAAATTAAATTTAGAAATCATTCATATGTACCCCTCTCGGCCTCATCTGAGGTCGGTCCACATACGTCTCCCAGTAGCGCTGAAGGTATGCCAAGCTATCTGGAGCGTGAGGGACGACTGGGATCCCGCCTCGCTACCAATTTATGAACTGCTCCGGGAACCGCAGCCACCAGTCTATCACAGTTGTCCACCCTCGGGTCTTCCACTCGATCCCGTAAGGCTCGGCTGCCTCGACCCACTCCTGGTGTAGGCCGAGTGTCCTCATCGCCAACCTAAGTCATAGCGGCTCAATCTCGCTCAGGCAGTGAACCCAGAGGTCACGCCCAAATCGAGGTCGGCCCGCTACGACCCATGGTAGGCCCTCATCGGGCATCCCCAGGTATGGCCTCCATACAACTTGCATACATTCATTATATCATCACATTTTCATAAAGTCAGAAATAAAAGCACATGCATCATATTCACACACATACCAGTTAAGGGGGGTAGTCTCGGAACTCCCGTCTAAGGACCATCAGCTCGTAGGCATGAGGCACCCCGGTCAGGCACGGAAGCCAACATCGTGCCAGCGGGAAGGAGTCCGCATCTCCAGGTCGGGGGCTGACTCGGTCCATCGACATGTAGAGGTGACTCCACACCTGCATCCATTGGCATTTATTAGACATATGCATAATCACATTCATAATCATCATAAGCATTTAACTAAAAATGACAAAAGAGAAAATGCATACCTGAAGAAAAGGTGAAAAGTCGTTGACAGTCATCTCACGACCTATCCCCATAGACAGGTCGGCTATCAGGTGCGCAAGCAGGGCAGCTCCCCAGGCATACTGCCCTACTCCATCTAAGTCCCCCAGGATGCTCAAGAATCTGCAGTTGATATCATCTCCCTTCATCCCCAATAGTAATCTCTCGAGCATCAGAAATAAGAACCTCCTAAGATCCATGTCTGCCCTCTCTCTCTAAGCCAGATCCTGCCAGTATGCGACGCGGGCTCTGGTAATCAGCCACTCTACGTACTCTGTCAAAGACTCTCCCGACCTCTTTCGAGAGTCCCCCAGCCCCATGGCTCTTGTCAGGTCAGTGCGACAAACCATCCTGCATGGGGCCTCATAGACTGTATCTAAACCTAAGAGTCTCTGGGCTAGCTCGCCATAGTCCGGGAGGGCCACCCCACTCACAGCCTCACCGTCTACTCTCAGCCAGGTGATCTGAGCTATGTCCTCTAGGCTCGGCACCATGTGCCCCCACGGCATCAAGAATGTCCAGCTAGCCCTGTCCCATCTCTCCCTCCGCACCTGGATCAAAATCAGATCTGGACGTACCGACTCGATGCTGAGGAAGGGTCCGAAGCCCATCACCTCCACTCTCACCCTCTGGAAGTCAGGTAATCCATGGTAAGTTGCCAGCACCTGAACCCAGGAGATACTAGTCCGTATCAACCCCTACAATACAAGGAAATGAATGAACATATGTCAATGGCCAGGATGTCAACTTATCAATTAAACTAAAAAAAAATTCACTATTTTAAATTGGTGACTGTATAGTGGTCATTATTTTCTGAATTAGCGGCCTGATCTCGGTCGTCCATTCTTATGGTTTTGAATGAACGCCCAGGGTCAGAGCGCCAATTCTTTGGTAGATGCTAGTTATTCCAGGGTTTTAATTTTTACAAAAAAATAAAAAATCATAAAAACGTCAGGCCGCCTAGATGTCTTTAATTTTTTTTCTTTTTTTCTCATTTTGTTCTATTCTGTCATTTATTTAATTATTATTTTACTGACATGACTTTTTTGTGACATACAGGGTGTGATGAGGACCCGGATCAGCTGGTTCCTCGTGGTGGCAGCGTACCAGGGGCTACCAGACTTTCAGAGGGCGCGAGTGGACTCCATGGGCTTTGTGACATTCCTCCAGATCGATCCCTTCCCGCTCGACTTGCCCCTAGTCAAGGCACTGAGGGAGAGGTGGCACGTGCCGAGCCAGGCATTTCTGATGCCCTGGGGGCACATGGTGCCCTCATTGGAGGACGTGATCCGGATCATAGGGCTGCGAGTGGATGGTGAGGTAGTGAGCAGGGTCACCTACCTCGACTACAGAAAGAGTGCCCTAGAGCTGTTGGGGCTAGAGACCAGTGCGATTGACAGGGACAACAGAACAGCCGGGCGAGCCGACATCATAGAGGCACTGGGGTTTGTGGACTCACGCCAGCACGTGGGCGAGAGTGGGGCGGAGTTCCTGGCGCGACTAGAGGGAGCAGCTCGTGGAGCCTTCTGCCAGGATGCAGGTGACCAGGAGCGGGCAGATCAGGACCTGCGGTGCGCGGTTCCTTTTCTTCCTACTGGGCCGCCTGCTGCTAGGGATGAAGGGGGATGACATCCACTGCCGCTTCCTTGAGATCCTGGTTGACTTGGACCAGGTGGGGCAGTATGCATGGGGAGCAACCCTGCTTGCCCACCTGATCGCGGATCTGTCCTAGGGGGCAGAGAAGGAGACGACAGTTGGTGGTTTCGCACCTTTCCCCCAGGTAAGCATTTCATTTGTTTATTTACAGTGAATTCAATTTGATGTTTATGCGATTAGATGTGCTAATGACATGCCATGGATGCAGGTTTGGAGCTATTACTACTTCCCGATGGGAAGGGTGAGGTAGTGGGACCGTATGCTCATTCCCCTAGCGCGTCGGTGGAGGCTTGTGATGAGCATGGCTCCACACACCTACCAGCTGACGTCCCTTCGACGTGAGCTGACCGAGTATCTCGAGGCCATGGTATGATTTTTTTATTTATTTTTGATTTCTTGATTTTTGTGATTATTATATTTTTATTACTTGATTTAATATTGTGGCAACTAACATGATGCATGTATGGTGATGCAAGTCATATGGAGGCCCTACCTAGGCATGGCCGATGTTGGTTAGCCTTGGGTCGTAGCGGGTTGACCACGATTCGGGTGGGATGTTTGGGTCTACTGCCTGAACAAGATAGAGCCACTCCGACTCAGGCAAGCCATGAGGACCATGGGGCTTGCCCAAGAGTGGGTGGAGGTGGACGCGCCGAGCCACATCGGGTGGAAGACTCGGGGCAAGGCGAAGCTGGTGGACTGGCATACCCGCTTCCCTGCATAGTACCAGGACTGGCAGCAGGGCGGTGTCCCAGTGGTGTCGCAGCTGTAGGATAGCACCGACTACCTACAGCGGTACCAAGAGACATACACAGACCGCCTCTATCTTGGGAGGCCAGCAGGGGTAAGTATGAAACAAGTGTTTGTTTGTTTCTTTTTATTTTTGTTATGTTTATGAATGATCTTAACCTACATGCTGATGCATGCAGGATGCTCGTGATGCCATCATCACAGACCTACGGTCACAGCTAGCTAATGCCAGGCAGCAGCTAGCCGTTACCCGGTAGGAGCTGGACATCCTGGTGAGTTTATGGTGCGGACACCCGAGCACTTGACCGGTCCGGGCGGGCGAGCCACCGGTGCCGTACGAGGAGCACCATGCGATCCACGGTAGGTTCTATTTGGCTCGGAGACAGCCAGGAGGCCCCCCCATGAGTCTCATGATTTATGGGATTTATCTAGACTTTATTTGTGTGCTATGTGTATTTATTTCATTATATTCAGTTTGTAATTTAGATTGTATTAGGGGGTTATGTGCAAAATGACCATTGGGGGTCCCATGAGCCACCTCACCGCCTTCCCATTGGTCCACCTATGCCTTGGGCCCATGTGGGGTCGGTCAAAGCCTAGGTGGAGGTGCTTTACTTCATGGCCTTAGATATTATCATGAAAAATGTAGATAATCCCCTCAGCTTCCCGCCACTTCAAACGGCACCTCATTTGATTGAGGAACCGCGGAGATATTGGTGGGAGAAGTTGAGGGATTAAAAATGGCTTAGAGAGAGAAAATCAGTTTAAATCCTCAGGGATCGGGCTATAGGACGGTCTATCGATAGACCGTTTATTTAATTCCGCGGCCTGTTAGAGACCGTCCCATTAGTCGGTGATAAATAAAAAAGATAGCATTATCCTCCTATATTCCTTCGAACTGCCCGTGATCCACTGCGCGGGAAACTGGTGGTATAAACGGTTTTGACCGATCCGTTCCATAAAAAGGGAACGGCCATCATTGGACCGTTCTCTTCCTGCCGGTGGGAAATTCAAAACGCCGGGAAAATTCAAATTTCGTAGACTTGAGTGTGTACACGGTCTGACAAGGACCGCTTGCTTTCACGGAACGGTCATAATCCGGCCGCCCTATGGCCTGAAAACGGTCTATACCAGACCGCGTACACACCAAACCTGCAACCTTCAAATTTTGGGGACGATTATTGCTCAAATCATAGCCAAGGAGGGTGGCATTCACAAAATAAGACCGAAATCGTGCTTGGGAGCGAACCAGCAAGCGGCGGATGCCTCGGGACACCAGTAAATAGCGGTAAGAGAAATGACCCGACTCATTGGCAAAAAATGGGTGTCAACAAGGTGGCTGGCAAAGATTGCTCGTGGTTAAGTAGCCGTGAGTGTGTTCTGAGGCAGCTGTTATTGAGTTTGGCCACCCCAGTCTGTGGTTTGTCTAGCCCTTGAGGCGTTGTGATCATGGTTTGAGGTGGCAGACGGGCGCTCTGGTCGAGATGTGCTCGGATGAGTGGAGGATCTTCTTGGACTGAGCTGTGTTGGCTCTGGATTTGGTTCAAGATGTAAAGGCTCCGCGGCAAGTTCGGGGCTTGAGGATGAGCGTTGGCAGGTGCCGGTTATGGTTCGTGTGGTGGCTTCTGGCATGTTATTGGTTTCAAGATCAGACACAGGCATAGGTAAGGAGCGTGTGGCAGCGGCTAGCTTAACCGCTGTGACAGTATGGCTGTCTGTGAGAAGCGTTGCCCAGTCCCCTGATGTGTAGGGGTGTTTACGCTACTCCGAAAGGATGAGAGCCAGTTGGGTGCTGTTCATGAGAGTTTGTGATTGGTGTTGTGTTTTCCGAGTTGTACGTTGTGAATCGAAACTTGCGACGTTTCAGAGGATGAGTTGAGCATTAGAGGATTAGTTCCTCGGTCTGAGATTGTCTCGGTTGTGTGGAACGTATTTTTGCCGTGTCGTTGCTTGAGGCACTGTGGATTGTAACACTGGCTGGATTGAGAGTTGGGAAAATATGTGGATAAGTGTGCCACATGAGTACCCTGTTCTTGCATTGGAAGTTGTGCCCTCAAACGAGATCATGTTCTGGAGGAGAGATCTCCGAGAGATTATGGGTCTGGTTGGTGGCCGTGAGCGACTGGTGGGGTTGACCGAGCGGTCGACCATGGTGAGAAGTGTATTGCCTAGGGACCCGTGTGCATTGGTCGTGGCGCTATCTACCAGCTTGCTGCGGTGGCAGGCGACATTTGTCAGTTCTGGAGAAGTGTGCCATGGATTGTAAGAGGTTGTGTCCTGAGGCTCTGTGGTAAGAGCGGAGCTGGGATTGACAGGCGCCCATTTAGAGTGATTGAGATGAGATAGGATTCGATTGTGTAATGGACGATGCCTGTGTGTGGAGGTCTCTGATGAGACGTTGGCGTTGGATGGTGATCCCTGTTCGGTGACCAGCAAGGGAGGATTTCCCTGTAAGCCCGAGTCGAGTGATGTGAGGATCAAGGATTATGGAGTCTTGTTATTTGACTTCGTCGTGCTCCCCTGAGAGGGTAGAGTTGGCATGAGGCTCGAGATCGATTGCGGTGTCTGTGTGAGGTTTGGCTTGAGATGCGGTAATGGTCTGTGGAGGGTCAGTGGATGGCCTGTCGCGATTCGAATTGTGTCTGTTGGGCCGGTGGAGGTTTCCCGTTGACGAGTATCTGGTGACCAGTGGATGGTCTTTCACAGATAAAAGATGCTGGTTGTAGCGGCTCGGGAACCGGGAATCCCCATTGAGACACATGAGGAGACTCGCGTCGAACGGTGAAGTCCATAAATAGCACTATGAATAAAAGGGATGAATCTTAGTAGCCGGGAATCCCCATTGAGACACATGAGGAGACTCACGCCGAACGGTGAAATCTCGAATTAAGAATAAACAAGGGGGTTGTGCGAAGCTGCCAAAAGTCGGGAGCCCCGAGTATGTGTGTAGGTGATAAAGTAATCCTCTAGTGTTACTCAGAACGTCTGCACGTCCCTATATCTACGGTTCACTACCCATATAATTGCACTTTCACACTATAGAGGAGTAGTCTCGGGTGTGGATTGTAATTTATGCCATGCATATGTCCTACGCGACGCCCCCTTTACGTATGCACATCTCCCTTAGTTGTGATTCGTGAGCCGTACTCCGTCCGTGAATCGTGGGCGATGTCCTTATCCTATCCCTAATATAGGGGAACTATGCTATATACATATAGTCTATATGTGTGGTCAATGGATGTCTGCATGCTTGCATGAATAAAAGAATAAAAAGACATGTTTTCAGATAGGGCTGCACCCGTAGGTCCCGCTCACTCGTCCCTCATTCGCACCACCTACGGGTGGGGGGCATTTGTTGGCACCTAAAATAATAACGATAATAATAATAATAGCAACAACAACAATAATGACAACTATGAAATAATAATAGTAATTTAGAATATTTTACTTCCGTTAAAATGCCTTATTTTCGTTATATCTTATTTTCAGGAATAAAAGAGGAGAAGAAGAAAAGAAAAGACGTTCGGCTCCAATGGACGGCCGCTGAAACGAGACTCAAGTGCTCAGAAAGTGCTCGGGTCCATCCCCGAATGAACAAGATGGAAGCTCGGATATCAAGAGAGGTTAACTGATGGGTCAACTCCCACAGAATGAGAAATGGGTACAAGTGGGCCTGAACGGACAAGAATGGGCCAAAGGATGCTGAGAAAGGAAGCAGGCACGACCAAATCGGCGCGCAAGGAGCTTCCCGGCGCGCTAACCCCCGCGCCGGGAAGGTCTGGGCGCGCCGGGAAGCCTCCACGCCGAGAGGAAGAGGCCCAGGCCCCTTTATAAACCTTGGCTTCAAAAGAGGGAAAAGAAGATAGAGAATAGACGGGCAGATAGCCAGGAAAGACGAGAGAAAAAGAATAGGAGAGGAAAACAGTCTGAAAGAGAAGGAAAAGAAGAGAGCTAGAGAGAGCTAGAGCCCGGAGCGGTGCTGAAACTCGAAGGAAAGAGAAGAGAGCAGAAGGTGGGATATGAAGGGGAGGGAGAGGAGTCAATGCTCCGCCCTCCCCCATCATCTTTTTATATGTATCTGTGTTTTCTCTTCTCTTCCAATGTAACCACGATCCCCAACTGTGGGTGGTTGTCTTCTGCCGTCTTCGGGTTTGTTCTCCTGTAAGAGTGTATACGATGATGTTATTTGAATAATAAAGAGATCTCAAATTTCTTTTTCTCTCCTCTCTGAGTGATTGTTTTTTTTTGATAGCTTTGGTAGATTGACGGGCATGTGATTAGAAGTGTCCTTTGCCCGTTCAGATGGTCACCGAACGTGTTTTTTCCCCTACTTTCTCTCCGTCCCTCAAGAAGTCACAGCAGAGTCACGATCCTACTACATGGATCGTTGGACTCGACTGAACACATATCTCATACCCATGTGACCCTCAACCCTTCTCTCAGGCCTCTAAGCTTGCCGTGAGAATCCGAGACAGTCCATCTCGTGATCTCTCACTGTAAACGGCCTAATATGAATCAATGAGCCCTCACGATGGAATCGTAGCCCCAGAGGCTTCAGATGCGGGAGGGTCATGATTTCCCCCACGATCTCTTCAAATCCATACCCTCTTGGCATTGATCTGTTTAAAAAACTTCGAATCAACCTCCCTTCCCCTTAAGCTTTCCCACCATTCAGATCCAAAATCCCCGGAATCACCAATCTCAGAAAACAGAGTTTCGTAGCTTCTCGGCGCCAAAGTCTCCCGGCGCCATGAACAGCCCTCGGCGCGTGGGTTCCAACGCCGAGAGCTCCCAGGCGCGCCGAGACCCCTTCCTCTCTTCCCATCCAATCTTCCCGGCGCGCTAAATCAAGTTTTCATTGTACTTATAAGAGAGTGTCTTTTACTGTCTTAATACAGCATCATGCCTAGACGTCAACAAACACAGGAGCAGCAAGGGCAGGAGGATCCGGGGTGGGCCCACCTCACCTTAGTCGATGCTAAGAGAAGAAAGGTTAAGTGTAACTATTATGGTAGAGAGATACATGGCGGAATTACCAGAGGGCAGGAAGAAAGCAATAGGACCTGCGTCGATGCAAGAGATCATCAGGTCGATGCACAATAGGTAGGAAAGAGAATGCGATCTAGAGGGAACCACTATTTGATGGTGGCGGTCAAGGGAAGACCACTACTAGGTCGGTCAAGGAAAGAGAATATTGTCAACCAACCAAAGTCCTCAGACGACCTGGGGCATGGCTAGGCTGGAACAGGGTTCAGCCTACACTATCATGATCAATTAAGGTGACATGGGCCGACCTAACCAGGGTTGAGTCGACTTAGAACAAGGTTCAGTCATCTAGATAGAACTAGCACATCAGCTAGAACAGGAACAAAATAGATAGTAGAATGCGGTTCGCCCATGACCGCTACCTCATGGTAGCAGTCCCCTTAGGGCTGCATTCAGGTCGAGACAGGGTAGAACAATTACAACTTTGGACTGCCCAAAAAGAAATCCAGTCGAGTCATTGGGTTTAGGTTTTCAAGGTACAACCTGCCCGACATCCTAGTGGGAATCCCAAGCTTGCGGGGTCTTACGGAGACCTCGAGATAGTGGTTCTACTCTGACGGAAGGAGTATTTGGTGGAGAGCCCCAACTATCCCAAGAAATAGAGGTGTGAAATGTGAAAAATGAAGTGAACGGTAAGTCGCCACCACCAGAGTGGCGTGACCCTCAAGCAATACTAGTAAAGTAATCAACCAACAGTCAAATAGGTGATAGTGTCGTAGTAAGTACTAAAACCATGGACAAATTAAGCCACATTTAATCTACTTATTTGTAGGGCACAATCATGGGAAATTAATGATAATCCAGGGATCATGATGTGAATAAACTTTAGATTTAACCTTCTTTCATAAAGCCCTAATTATTACATGCATTTCTTGATATGAAAGGAGGGGAGATCTAGAAGGGGGGATGAATAGATCTACCACCAGAAATTACAAAATAAAAGGCACTCAAGCATTACACTTATCTAACACTAAAAAGGAATAATTCACCACATCGATTAATTCAGACAACCAAGCAAGCAGCACATACGCATTATTGTCCCGTTGAATTGGTAAGTAAGAGGGGGGTGAATTGGTTGCCACCAAATAAAAATTAATTGGATGAGGGGCAAGATCAAAAATAATCTTTGATAACAATGTTGACCCAAGGTAGTGCTAATAGATAGGAAAATGTGACACATGCACACTAAGACCCACCAATTGATCTCATAGATGTAAATGATGAACGTGTTAAGAGTAATAATGCCAGAGCGTAATGCACATCAAGCAGATACCACAAGCAAACACATAAAGAGGTAAATCACAAGAGACGATAATTTTTTAGGTGGTTCGGATGCACCCAAGTGTGATCCTACGTCCACCCCTCTCAACTCGAGAGGATTCCACTATCACCACACTGTGTAAATGCAGCAAGAACGCACACACGAGGTCAAGAACCCCAAAACACATGCACCTTCGCAAGAGTGACAAGAGATGCCCACACATGAAGACTATATCTCCACTCACACAAATATCTCTTGAGAGTTTATAAAACTAGATTCAGATGTATACAATAAGCTCAAATAAAATCACAACATGCATTGATAGAACTTCCCCCTTGATGTATCACTGAATCCTTGGCTTGGAGTGATGAGGCAAACTGGTCGATGAGGCTTGTTGCTGATGACAAGTAGATGATGATGAAGACCACACCTGGTTGAAGGATTTAATGAGGGGGCGCCTTCAGAACTCGAGTCCACAGGTTGGTTCTCCCCCTAGGCTGTGTTCGCGGTGCCTCTCCTTGGAATGGACGCTCTATATACGTGTGATGCCCCTCCTTCTTACCTTTATGGGACACCCTAATCATTGGCATTTATACTCCACATAAAAATTGTTGGGACACAGTGCTATGGATTCAGAGGGGGGGGTGAATGAATCACCCTCCTCCCTGGCAGCCTGACGATCCTAGGGAGACTGTGTTTCAAATCCAACAGTCAATGTAGAATCATGTTTATAGTCTATGCGGTCCAACGGAGACCGTTTACCATCTTCTTTCGACTTTCGACCGAACAGAGTCTGCAGTCCACCAAGAGACCGTCTAGAGCCTAGAGTGGTCGTTTGGATGACCGTTTACCTACCTGCTACCTTGGTTTTGTCTTCCTTGCATCACTCTACTCAAGTCTCTCTCTCTCTCTCTCTCTCTCACTCACCCGTATCAGTTTAGGGGTCGTTGTTAGTTGGTTAGTGTCAAGCATGCACACATTCATTCACACATTCATAACAGTGATAACAAGCCAAAAAACATATCATATCATAAACATCCATAATGTCCATATGTACATAAGTCATCGAAGTACATCAAGCCTGTCCCTCTGGGCCTCCACTGTCGCCCGTCCCCTCGTGCCTCTTCGATGGCGGGGCCATCGCTGAGCTCGACTCCTCCCGGTGCCGTCGATGCCGCTCCTCCTCCTCGTTCCTCCAGCAGTCGAAGGAACTCGTGAAGTATCCTCTGAAGGAGCTATGCGTGCCGTGTGTGCTGCCACTTGGAGCCCCGCTGCACTCCAGTCTCCAGCTCATCTACTCATATGCACGCACCTCTCCCCTTAGCTCGGCTGCCTCTATCTGAGCACGCTCTGCCTCTGCGTAGGAGTGCTCTGCCTTAGCTCGGTAGCGGTCTACCGATGCTGCCTCGGCCCGACTGCGCTGCAGCTCCGTACGGAGAAGCACCAGCTTTTTCGGGTCGACCGGCTGACTACGGGCCATCTCCTCTCTCAGCTGGGTAATCTCACTCAGGGCCGCTGTCAGCTCAGTTGTCTGCATGTACACGCATAATGGTCAGTCAATTGCATTTCATAATCATAATCAACTGGGAAAGTGTAGCTGTTTACTTACCCTCTCGGCGAGAGCGGCCTCGGCCTCCTTGGCCCGTGCCACCATCCTGGCGAACTCCGCATCTCGCTTGGCATGGTCTACGGAGGGCTGAGAGGAAGAAGATGGTGCGTCGGCTCCCTATCACTGGGTCCCCTCGGCTCACTGCATTTAGAAGTCTAGGTTAGTCAAATAAACATAAGCATATGCGCAATTAAGTCTAAGGTTTAGTGAAACTCACCAGGAGGTCTAGCACTTGTCGGAGCTCATCCCGCTGTTGGACGGAGGAGTGGAGAAGGCCTTGGAGCTCAGCTATCCGCCCCTAGGGTCGAGCTGCATGTAGGAAGTCAAGTGTCAGTGCATCATAATCATAAAACATATTAGAAAGCATAGGGTAAGAGTCATATCGGTCATCGAGTGCCACGGAAGACCTGGTCTCCGTAGCGTCGAGCATAGGCCGTCAGGTAGGCCTCCTCACTCTCGGCTCGGGCGTGTACTACTCGCCCGAGTGCCGTCCAGTCCTGGATCTGCTCTGCTGCCCAAATAGTCCAGTCGGTCTCTGTCGCCAGTCCCCGGGCATGTCGTCCAACGCGCTCCTCCGGCTTCTCGGGCGTCGGGAACTCAACCTCTACCTGGTGGACCCCGATGGTCCTCACCACCAGGCGGTAGTGGAGCGGCTCCACCACATTCATGCAGTGGAGCCAGATGTCCCTCCCCGTGTAGGCCAGAGTCACCACCACCCATGGCTGGCCCTCGTGCCCCACTCCCTGGTAGGGCGTCCACCGGACCTATCGAATAGGCAAAGTGCATCAGCATAATAAACATATACCTGCAGTTTTACATAGCTCAAGTTCAAGATCTTACCGAAGCATAGGGTAGGGTGTCGAAGTTGTCCTGGAATGCTCGGACTTGGCGACGCAGGGATCCTACCTCTCGAGGTGCCGTCCACCTTCTCGCGATGGGCAGCCAGTCCGGGTATGTCTCCACTCCTCTCCCCAGCCCAGGGAGGTACACATAGGCCTACACCTGTATAACATTGCACCAAAGAGTCAGCATATAGCATTTATAGAATTCATAAATTGCACGAGCATTTTAGGAATTGAGTCATACCTGTAGCAATGGGGATAAGCCACCGAGCATCGTGCATCCGCTCATCGAGCTCAGGGTGTCGAAGAGGAAGGCGAGGACTGTCACGCCCCATGCGTACTCCCTGATGCGGTCCACCTCCTTGAGCAGGGGTAGCAGATGGTAGCTTACCACATCCGCCCGGGTGGTGAACATGAGCTTCCCGAAGAGCAGCATCAGGAACCTCCTCAGGACAACGCCTGCCTCTGGTCCCAGTGCGGCCACTACCTGCTGTCGTGCCCACTCTGTCAGCCTCCCGAGGTGCTGCTCTGGGAGCTCCCCTGTCGCAATCCCCACTCCCCGCAAGCCGAGGCTCTCCTGCAGCTTCACCCACTGTAGGGTCGTCGAATGTCGCTCCGGTCGTAGCAGCTCTAGGCCCAACAACCTCTGGGCAAGCTCGCAGTAGTCCGGGAAGGTCCTCCCGATGACCGGTGACCCGTGCACGCGCAGGCCGGTGATGCGCGCCACGTCCTTGAGCGTTGGGACCGTGTGGCCCCACGGGAAGAGGAACGTGGGGCTCACCGGGTCCCACCGATCATGCAGGGCGTAGAGGAGGGAGGTGTCGAGCCGCGTGACCTCCATGGTGAGGAACTCGCTGAATCCTATCGCGGTTAGCCACTCCCTCTGGAAGTTTGACAGTGCGAGGTACACTGCATGAACCTCGAGCCACGAGATCTGGGTCCTACGCTTTCCCTGCATGACTTTAAACAATTTCGATTAGTCATACATTTCATAACAAATCATGCATCAAAATAAAAAAAATAATCTGTCAGGTTAACGGTCCCCACTGGGCTGTTTATATCACCATAACGGTTGGTTTCTGGCCGTCTTCATTTCTGAAAAGGCCCTCCCTCTGATTTGAAGCTGCACGGTCATCTGCTGACCGCGTTGATTAGTGGACGGTCTGTTAACGACCGTTCAATTTTATGGACGACCCAGTCTGGACTATTTATCCTTCATCTGTCTGAGCCAATGATGACTGTCCCCTAACCATTTGGGCACCCAATGGTCCCCATCAGCCCGTTTGACATCCCCCAATGCCCCTCGTGGATCTGAGTTTACACGGTCATCCCTTTGACAGTTTGCCCATTGGACGGTCTGTTGGAGACCATTTGGTTCTCAACGGTTCAACTTCTTAACGGTCCTAGGTGGGTCGTCTACACTATCAACAGTCTTCCTCAGACTGTTTTCGCTCCCACGATGACCCCGTCTGTTCAACTCCTATTGAACGGTCACCCATGGACCATTCTAGCCTTTGGGGCGGTTTGGTCTTGGCCGTGTCATTTCCAGACGGTTCTAGGTGAACCGTTTATATTTCCTAAGCGGTCACTATTAGACCGCGTTCTACCCGCCATTCCTGATGGTGTTCAACCCCCTCCCCACCGGTGGGCAACGGCCCTTCGGCCCCTCACAATCGCCCTAAAGGGGTGGTATGCCCCTTCCAACCCACCTAGGCTAACATGCATAGGCTTGGAAATGGAAGTGGAGGGTTCTAGGGGCCTACCTCAGAGGGTCGTGCCGGCCTCTCCACCATCGCCGTGGGTGCCTCCGGCGGTGCCCCTACGTTCTCCTCCCCTCTGGTGACGATCGTCGTGGCTTCCTCGGCCGTGGACGACAGCGCGTGTGCCTCCTCCAACGGATTTGATGACGTCGACGCCGGAGCCTCCTCCGGGTGGTTCGCCGATGGTGACGGTGGTGGGGCATTTTCTCCGGCCATCCTTTGACGGGCTAGGCGGCGTAGAACTTGCTTCTTGAATCGCATGAGGGGGATGAGAAGAGGGGAGAAGGGAGCTTGTGAGAATGGGAAATGGGGAGTGGGGGAAATGAAGGTGTCGGTGGTGAAGGTGGAGAACGTGGAGGGGGGATTCTGCCATCGATTACGGTGGGAGGATGATGGAAGGTCAGTTTCTTTTTTTCTGAAACTGATGGTAAGAATGTGGTCTAGTGATAGACCATCCCAATATTAGGCAGTCTAGCAGTAGACCATGTCAAATAATGAACTGATTGCACTTACACGGTCAGACAATGGCCGTGTACTGATTCAACGGTCGTACGATGGGCCGTGTCTCAGGCACCAACAAAATTTAAATTTTCTTAGCCTGAGCGGTCTCTTGTGAACCATTTTTTATTTTCAGCAGTCGTGGACAGACCGTTTCTTTGCTGGGATGATGAATAAACTTTTTAAGCTTTATTCTTGTTGTGTTATGTGCTCGATTGATAAATTTTGATTTGAGTGACATTATTTCATCATATATCATTGCAAACCCTGTTCATGGTCTCTTGCAGCATCATTCCATCTCCATGATCCATTTGGTAAGTCAGGTAAGTATTTCGATCCCTAGTCCCTTAATGCATTACTATATGGTATCTATGCTATATTATCTCGAGAACCGACTGGTTATTCACGTGTTCCAGGATCTGATGTTCCCCTCTAACAAAAATGATGATGATCTAGGTGCACGCGTTTAATCATCGGATAGGCCGTTAGGTTGGAAAAGTTGGGGGACGATGGTTCTATCTCGCGCGCTTTGGTTACAGATATTGTCTTGACTCTAATTACCCCGGTCTAGCAATACTATTCTTGAGTATTTTATATTTTATTTTTTCTTTACATTTATTTTTATGATTTCTTTTATTTTAGCCCAGCACGCATCATACGCATCTTTTAAGCATTCATGACTTATGGTTTGTCTGAAAGTGTCTCATTAGTGATGCATCTGCGTGGGCGGCCATTTACTGTTATCAGAGAAATTCGCGAGGCAAATGCAATGAACCGTTGCCTGGTTGCTGCCAGTCTCATGACTGTGATGTCTCTAACATCCTTCGCTCATGCGCAGATCGAAGATCCGAAGCCGATTGTCTTCACGTTTGATGTGAAGATCACGCTGTCGGACAAAGCGGCGATGCGTTTGAAGATGCGGAACGAGAGCATTGTGGTGTCGGCGGCTTATTCGGGTGAACCGAAGAAGGATGCTGCAGGACATGCCAATGAGATCGGCATGATCGACCTGGGCGTGGAGAACGTTGAGGTGATCGGCGCTGAGGGGCTGGTGAAGGTGACGGGCACGAAGATCAACATTACGAGGATGGACTGGATCAAGGGGCCGGTGATGCTGAACGTGAATCTGTTCTCGGGCAGGCATGCGAGCGCGGACAATATTCTGGCGTGCGACTTCTTCGATGGCAGGCTGAGTTCGGCGGTGCGGAAGACGCCGGAGCTGCATTGCTCGCTGATTGAAGAGGGTGAGAAGACGGTGCACAGGCATTGATGTGGCCTTTCGAATTGTTGTTGGCGGCACTAAAGAAAAGCAGGTCCCTCCACTGCGCTACGCTTCGGTCGGGATGAAACATTTGGGCGGCACAGGCGAAATGCGGGGGTTCCTCGGCTGCGCTCGGAATGACAAGTCTGTGGCGCTTTCAGAGAGGGCGTTCCGTGGAGACGTAGATGCCGGTGGCTTTAGGATCGAAGTGTGCTGAAAACTCTTGCTGCTCTGTCTTTTGTTCTCTCTGCGCTTCCCTCTTTTGCTGCGCCGGTTGCTCCCTGCACCGTGGTGCGGAAGATTCCGCACTCGACCTCGAGCTATACCGAGGGGTTCTTCTATCGCGACGGCAAGTTTTATGAGGGCACGGGGATGGAGGGGCGGTCGTCGGTGTTGGTGATGGACGCGGCGACAGGGAGACTGCTGCAGCAGCATGATCTTCCGGCGCAGTACTTCGGCGAGGGCATCGTGGACTGGCGCGACAATCTTTATGAGTGGCCATCAGTCCGAATATCAGCAGCAGGCTTGCCTCGAGCAGCAGCGGGATGGCATAGCTGCTCTGGAGTCGGTGTCGCCGGGCCCAGTTCACCGTGATCGCAGTGGTCATCGCACCCATGATGAAGGCGAGCAGGGAGCCCACCGCAGACAGCGCCAGCAGGGTCTTCCCGAGCGCGAGGTCATCGGCCAGGCGTGACACGATGCCGGTCATGTGCGAGGTGTACTGTCCCACGGCGAGGTACCCGCCCGCGTTGGTCGCGCCGGCGACGAAGGCAAGGAAGGCGCCGAGGCGGAGGTTGGCCTGCGTCGTGCGATCGACGTCGGTCCAGCCCCGGATGAACGCGAACATCGCTGGTCCGGTGCTCCTGGCTATTCGCCGTCCGGCAAGACGGCGTCGGCGGCGGCGCCGCTCGACTGGCCGGCCTCCTTCGAGACCGCCATCCCCGTAGCCGCCGGAACCGGCGTCTACGCCTTCGAGATCGCGACATCGGCGGGAACAGAACGGCTACCCTTCTTCGTCCGCCCGCGCCGCCCGTCGGCGCCGCTCGCCTTTCTCGTTCCCACCCTCACCTATCTCGCCTATGCCGACGAGCATCTGCCGGCGGACCGCTTTCCCTGGGCCTGCGACGACCGGGGCCATCGCTTCGCGCAGGCCAACCGGCTGAAAAGCCTCTACGACATTCACGAGGATGCCAGCGGCGTCAGCCTCGCCTCGCTGCGCCGGCCCAAGGCCAGCCTGCGCGACGATTACCGCTACCCCCTGTCGGATTCGCCGCATCTGCTGCCGGTCGACCTGCATTTCCTGAAATTCTGCGCGCGGCACGGCATCGCCCTCGACATCCTGACCGACCACGACCTGCATCAGGAGGGCGTCGACGCGCTTTCCCCCTATGCCGGCATCGCCACCGGCAGCCATCCGGAATACTGGTCGAGCCCGATGCGCGATGCGCTGACGCGCCATCTCGATGCCGGCGGCCATCTCGCCTATCTCGGCGGCAACGGCTTCTACTGGGTGGCGGCGGTCGACGGCGACGTCATGGAACTGCGCCGCGGGCGGATTCCGGCCGGCCGCACCTGGGACGGGCGGCCGGGCGAACGGCATCTGGCGCTGACCGGCGAGCCCGGCGGATTATGGGCCGAGCGCGGCCTGCACGAATGCGGCCTGACCGGCATGGGCATGACGCTGATGGGCTTCGGGCCGTCGCGGCCCTATCGCCGCCTGGAGGCGAGCCGCGATCCCGCCTGGTCCTGGATCTTCGACGGCGTCGGCGAGGCGCCGATCGGCGACACGGGCCTGGTCGGCGGCGGGGCCGCCGGCTACGAGGTCGACTGCATCGATTTCCGGCGCGGCACGCCCGCCGGCATCCAGCGTCTGGCGGTCGCCGACGGCTTCGACGCGAGCTTCGAATCCGACGCCAATGACTGGTTCGAGGGCGGCACGGCGGAGCGCGCTGCGACCCGGCGCGCCGATATGACGATCTACCGCCACGAGGGCGGTGGCCTCGTCTTCGGCGTCGGCTCCGTCGCCTGGCTGGGCGCCCTGCCCGGCGCCGGCGCGGATAATCCGGTCGGGCGGATCACCGGCAACGTCCTGCGCGCCTTCGCCAAGCGCGCCGGCCCCGCCCGGTAGTCCGGCCGGGGGCCGATCAGGCCGCGCCGCCCGGTCCGAGCATGCCCATGCCGTCGGCGATGTCGCAATGGATGGCGCGCACGAAGGCTTCTTCGTCGCCGGCCTTCAGCGCCGCCAGGGCCATCGTGTGCTGGTCGACCAGATTGGACGTGCCCATGCGCCCATAGACGACGCGCATATGCGGGCCGAATTGCAGCCACAGGGTCGCGATCAACTGATTGAGCGTCGTGTTCTGATGGGCGCGGTAGATCGTGAAGTGGAACAGGTAGTTGCACTCCATGTATTCCTCGACATTGCCGTTCTGGAGCGCGACCTCCATCTGGTCGTCATATTGTTCGAGCAGGCGCTGGCGCGCCCGGTCGAGGAAGGGCATGGCAAGGCGCGCCGAGATCGGCTCCAGCAGCAAGCGGCAGCGCAGGATGTCCGAGAAGCGCGCGGGTGTCATGGCCGGCAGTGTAAGCCGGCGCTTGGAGCGGATCTCGACCGCTGCGAGTGCGGGGGTGATGGCGCGATCGCGCAAGTCGTTCCGGTTTTTCAACGACAGGAGTTTAAGCAGGCCTGCGTTCCCTTGTTCGCCCTCGGCCGAAAGCACTTTTAGAAGCGTCATGACTGCGGGGGTGACTGCATGGGTGACTGCATGGGTGACTGCACGGGTGCCCGTGAGTGCAGGTTCGAATCGCCCCTCGTTTCGCTTCGGCGCGCTCCGCAGCGGCAGCACTGTCTGGAAATAGGTGCGGTCGGCGTCCGTGTTGAACTTCGGTGCCGGGGAATCGTTGCTCTTCAGCACCCGCAGAATCTTGGGAATCCCCGTGTTGCGACCTTCGCTCAGCTCCAGTTCCTTCAGGAATTCGCCGATACGCCGATTGCGATAGCGTCTGGGGGCCGCCTTGCCGCGTCGCAGGTCGGCGAGACTCACCGAGCGATCTGGTCCGGGGAAACTCTGGATGACGATTTGGTCCGGCAACACACGCACTTCGATAGGTTCGCGGTCGTCGTAGCCGCGATGGTACGCCGCGTTGACGAGCGATTCCTCGATGGCTTCGTAAGGAATACTCCAATACCGAGTGGCCTCGGCTCGGTCGGCGTGCTTTTGCACATACTCCGTGACGCACCGCGCTCGCAGGAAAGCGAGCGCCTCCGTGAGCATCGAATCCAGCGGCCCCTTGAAAATCCGCTCCTCCAGCGTGTCCCCCGCGAGTCCGTCCGGGTGGATGGAGACCTCGATGCGAGCCCCGGGGAACCAACGCGTCGGCTCGGCGGTGAAAAACATCAGAGCGACATTGAGCGGGTGCGGCGCTTCGGGAGGCCCGCCCAGCAGGTGCATGTCGCGCGCGAGTTCGTCGAGGGGGCGTTTGGCGGCGGTCGCCGCCAGTTCGCTTTTAACCCGTCCGAGGAAATTCTGAATCAACCCGATGCCGAGATCGCCGACCGAAGCCTGCATGTTCACGCGGTCGTCGAACGGAATCTTGTGCGCGAGTCGCATCAGTTCCTGTTCGTCCTCCTCCTTCGCGATGATGGTGTTCGCGTGGCGACGAATGTGATAGGCGTACTCCTTGCAGCCCTTCGCCAGGGAAACGGGCGCCTTGTATGGCCGTTGGTCTCCGCCGGGCGACCAGATGACGAGCACCAGTTTCCCCTGAACCGTCGTCGGTTCGACAAGGGGATGGAAGGCCGGTTTGATTTTGTTGCCTAGCTCGATGAGTTGTTTCTGCGCCTTGTCCACCGCCTCCGGTGTCATGCCGACAGGCGGAAGAATCGGGCGACCGTCCTTTTCGGCGACACCGATGATCAGATAACCGCCGCCCCAGTCATTGAAGTCGTTGGCGAAGGCGCACAGCGTGCGCAGCACCTCCTCCGGATTCCACGCGGCCTTAAACTCCACGCGTTCCCATTCCACCGTGTGGCCGGTGAACAGTTCGGAAATGGCGATGGGCAGGGGCATGGGGTGTGGTGGTGGAGAGTGCTACGAGAGGATATACGGAATCGTTGCTGAAAGATGGTGCAGAAATTCCGGGAGTTTCTCGTCGAGAATGATGGTGGGATGAAGCGTTTGGTCGGATTGGAATGCGCTTAAAACTTCCGAAGTCTTAGAAAGGGTGTTCGGTTTGAAATCCCCTTTCCATCGAGATCCATCCGGAGCGATTTGAAAAAGGATGAGTGCACTGGTCGACGCGCCTTCGGATCGAGGAGGAGAGCTGAAAAAGAAGAAGAGGGCTGTCGAGGTCGGAAGGAGTTGGCCCCACGGCCAAAGAAATTCAAACAAGTGAGGGTTCCTAAGCAGATCCAACCTGCCCATGAGGAAGCACCTGCCTACCTCTGCAATCCCAAACTAGAGAAGGTCGGGAGAAGAAGTAAGAGGGGCTTGGCCCCGACAGAAGAACAAATGGCCGTGGGTGCTCCATGCCGAGAAGCTTTCAACACCTGTGCCAGGTACGCCCATGTCTCACCTTTTGGGAGAAGATTCAACCAGTCAATAGAAATAGCCCGGCTGGCTTACATGCCTCCGGTATGAGGCCAACAACTATCTCCCGTCCTCCATCAAGGACGTGATCAAGAGGAGATGATCAATATGGTCAGGAGTTACTTTAGAGGTTTGGGAAACCCACCAGCAGTTCATGATTGGATTATTCCGCATCATTTCGGGTTCTTTCGCTACTTTCATGATACGCCGATTGAATACCAGATGCGGCTTTGGTTGATTGCCGGAATTTTTGCCGTGCTTGGCCACAATTACACCTGCTGGCTCAAATTCAAAGGCGGCAAAGGCATCGCCACGACCGCCGGAGTTTTTCTCGCGATCGCGCCGTGGGCGTTGCTCGTCGCGTTCATCGTTTTCATTTTGGCCGTCGCGCTGACAAAATATGTTTCGGTCGGTTCGATTGCCGCCGCGATTGCGTTGCCCGCGACCGTTTGGGTCATGCCGCCGCACAATTTATTTTTGAACCTCGTCACCACTGCGCTCGGCGTGCTGGCGATATGGAAACACAAAGCGAACATCCAGCGGCTCATCGCGGGAACGGAAAACCGGCTCGGTTCAAAAAAAACAGCTCAAACTTCCAATCCGGTTCAAACGACTCAAATGACTGACGGGCAGGATGCCCACGCCCCGAAAAAATCGGAGGATGCAAAATGAGAATCACCGTGCTCGGCGCGGGCGCGTGGGGAACGGCACTCGCGAAAGTGTTGCAGGAAAACGGCAATACCGTGACGCTTTGGGATCGGTCGGCGGAAGCTTTGACTCAAATCCAAAACGGACGGAACGAAAAATACTTGCCAGGCTTGGCGTTGCCGACGGATTGGAAAACGCAGGCGGATTTCAAAAAAGCCATCGGCGGCGCGGAGTGCGTCGTGCTCGCCGTTCCGTCCCAAGCGTTCCGCGAAATTTCAGAACGGCTCAAAGGGTATCCGGCTATTTTTGTCAGCGTTACCAAAGGGATTGAATTTGAGACTGGCGATACGATGAGCCGCATCTTGCGCGAAATCACGCCCGCAGATCGCGTCGTGGTCTTGTCCGGTCCGAGCTTCGCGCGCGAAGTTGCGTTGGGGATTCCGACTTCGATCGTTTGCGCGTGCGAAAGCGACGGCACGGCTAAAACGGTGCAGGGACTTTTTCATCGTCCGGAATTTCGGATCTATCGCAGCACGGACATTCTCGGTGTAGAATACGGCGGCGCGTTGAAAAACGTCATCGCCATCGCCGCCGGCGTGAGTGACGGACTTGGCTACGGCGACAATACAAAAGCCGCGTTGGTCACGCGCGCGTTGGCGGAAATGCGGCGGCTCGGCGTCGCGTGCGGCGCGCAGCCGGAAACGTTCGCCGGTTTGAGCGGCCTTGGCGATTTGATGCTGACGTGTTTTTCCAAACAAAGTCGGAATCGCGATTTGGGCGCACGTTTGGGTCGCGGTGAAAGCATGGAAACGATTCAAATGTCACACCCGAAACTCGCCGAAGGCTATCCGACAGCGCGGTCGGCACATCGGCTCGCGCGCGAAAAAAATGTGGCGACGCCGATCATTGATGAGATTTACGCGCTGCTTTACGAAAATAAAAATTCCAAACAGGCTGTGCGTGATCTGATTTCCCGCGCGTTCAAAGCGGAAGATTGAATCAAATCAACAGTTCAAATTTTCGGCGGCAAAATCCAGTTGTTGATCGGGCTGATGTTTCCGCAATCGAGACATTGCGTGACGCTGAATTGCGTTCCGCATTGCGGACAAACGGCTTGCGTCTGAAACGTATCGAATTTCGCACCGCATTTTCCACAACGCCAGAGTTCGCCGATTGGCGGCGCGGTTTTACACGACGGACAGGCAAAACCTTCGCGCCGCGGCAATTTGGCGAAACGCGAAAGCGCCTGCGCTTGTTTGAGCGCTTGCCAGCAATTCGTGACGACAAAGAAAGTGATCAAACCCATCCAAAGCGATTGTTCCCAAATCGCCAGCCCAACCAAACCTGCCGCGCCGATCAAACCAAAAATACTGGCGATCATCAAACTGTTCGCGCGGCCAAAAATGAACCAGAGCAGCGAACGCAAAATTTGACCGCCGTCGAGCGGAAAAATCGGCAACAGATTGAAAACGAGCAAAACGATATTGATGAGCCAAATGTTTTGAATTAGTTCGTAAGCGTCGTGATTTGAGTCATTCCAGCCGAGATGAGTCGCGGCATAGACCAAAACCGTGAACACGGGAAACAAAATCACATTCACCAACGGACCCTCGCCCCAGGCAGACACTGAGACAATGTATCGGTAACCACTAAACAAGGGTCTAGTTGGGGCTATGCTCATCAGCATGCATCCGTACTCCCTGACAATGTGTGCACACACAGACTAACTGCACTATGTCAGGCCCTCTAGCTAGTTTTTCTTCTGACCGAGACTCGAGCCACTACAGTGGGAGGCCCTACAACAACTGGCCTAGAAACCATCTCACTCTCGGGTGTAGCTCTCCACCTACTCCTAGGTGGGTTGGCACATGCGTGCCCAGGCAGCTACGACTAGTGGGGGGCCACTAAGCATATGACTCTCGACAAAAACCACTGGAACACCAATAGGATGCGCACAAGCCTGTCATACCTTGCTTGGAACATGGGTGGCATTATGCCACTGGACTCTAGGCAGTCCACAAGACCTACTAAATCCAACGGCCCTAGAGTCACAACACTCAGGTCAAGTCCGTTGCATAGGACAACTCCATACCGTCAATCTGTCCTATCACTAGGTCAGAAACTACAGTAAAATAATTTAAGAGATGACGCACAACCGCTGAGTTCAATCCCCTTTGAAAGGGAAGCCAAAAAAACCCCAGCCTCAGGATGGGTCACAGAACTTATAGTTCATAGGCCATATGCATGGCCCACACGGTAATCACTTTCTAGGAAATCCAACGACATGCGGGACTGGCCCTCCACACTCACACCGACACATGATAGCTCAATTTAGTGAAAATGCAAAAGCCTAGAACATGTGGGGTCACCAGGACTCTCAAAACCCACAGGCACACAAATCAAGGTAAAATGGCACCTCCGGACACCCAAAAAATCGATCACAGTACCCACGGGGTGTCCGAGACATCCACAGGGCCATAGATTGACCAATGGGTCACAACTGGGTCGATCAGGGGCCAAATTAGGCCAAGACGGGAGATTTCGGTCGACCAATGGCCTTGGGTCGTTTGACCCTGAACACGGTCGGCTACCCTGTTGGAACCCTGATTTTGATGATGTCACACTATGACTCATGGAGTGAGCAAAATTGCATGTGACTTATCATTTCTAAGCATAAGTCTTTATCTTCAATCAGATCAATGTTGAGAAGTTCATCATATCCTTAGTTGTTAAAGTTCATGAGGTTGATGCATCAAAGCATTTCATAGCAATCAGGTCGATGCATATTCACGTTTGCAGTCTGTCAGGTCAATGCAAATGCGGTGATTAATTCTATCAGGTCAAAGCATATACACTCCATTAGACTACCAAGTCGATGCACTAAAGGTTCTTGTGTTGAGCTAGGTCTATGCATGTTCATAAATTGAGATAGGAAGGTCGGTGCATTCACGCATTCTCTTTTATCAGGTCGATGCACCTCACTGTCAGGACAAAGCCGCCATGTTAGCCTTGCACTCTATAAGGTCGTGCAATAAGCTAGTGCATCAATGCAATGGTACACCTATTGCTCTGTCAGGTCAATCTGTCTACTATACAGGTCGAGGTAATTGATGTGTTCAGTTGCTCAATAGGTTCAATAGACAGGTCGATGCATCTAGCTTCATGCGTTGATGCTAGTGATGCATCCACTACAAGAAAATGTGGCATTTCACACGGATATTTCAAACGGATTTATTCTATTGGAAAAAGTGTCGTCATTTTAGATGGATAACATTACGAAGTTGAAATTTCTGATGGATTAGTTCTGTCAGAAAAATAGTTTGAAATATTTATGATTTTCAGACAAAATATTTATTCATCCAAAAATTAGTCAGTAATGTCCGACGGAAATAGGGTCGTGTGAAATCCGTGTGAAAATTTAAGTTCCCACCAAGAATAAAAACCCTTCCCACCTTCTCCCCGATCTCTCACGCAATCCTCCCCTGTGTCTCCGTCCTCCGCCATTCGTTAGTTCCGTCGTATCCGAAGCTCGTCGTCGCAGCCGGAGCTCGCCCTTACTGTCGGAGCTCACCGTCGGTGCCGAGCGCGTCCACCGATCCGGTAAGCCCCCTCCCTCTCCCCCTCCCCTACCACTAGCAGTTTCCTTTTTTTTTAAGGTTGGGGATCCGGGAGGGGTTCTGGTGGGGGGGGTTCCAGTGTGGTGGGGATGGGGGAGGTTGGTCGGGATATGGCTAAATCCTATTTTCATGTTACTCACTTACACATATGATAATTTGATTTAATATGTATTCAGAAAATCGAATGATTGCATTGGCTTTTGCTTGATTCTCCTATATGACTACACAAACCCCAAGTGCTACACATGAACTTTCTAGTTGCATGACCCACTTGTATATACACATATCTGCTTGGTTGCATTGTGTACATTAAATATGTCATCATTTGTATGCATCAAGCTTCATGCATTTTCAAAGAAGTAAAAAAAAATCTAAAAATCAAGAAAATCACTGCATGTTCTAATGAATCAATTATTTTTTGGTCTTTAGAGACATTTCATCAAACATTTGCTTGGCTTCAATGATATTGACCTGATCTTCATTTGTATGACTATTTTTAGCCCTTCATGTGGCTTATCATGCTAAGTTTTCATGAAAGTTGGCAGAAGGCTCCAGCTAGCTTGATTTTTACTGAAGTTTTGCAAAAATCAGTGGACTATTGCTATTGCTTCTGGTATGCATTAAGATATCATCTAAAACTGAGATATTTCTTAATTCTTGATCATTTGGACTTTTACTGATTCCTGAAATTTAGGATCTTGGCTTCTCAATCAGTGTGTTCTTGCTGAATTGATAACATTCTCAACTTTCTGAAACCTTCGAAATTGATCATGTCTGAATTAATCTTGCTCTTCATGTTCATATGACTTCGAATGTAATGCTCTTCAACATTGGAAAGACTGTTTTGATTCTATTAAGGGGAGAGAAATGTGTTATCATTCATTATCATACATTTGTTGTGTCTGCATCCCATGCTCCTGAATATAAATTTTCTCTTCATTGCTTTCCTCTCACTTTTTGATTATGCCAAAGGGGGAGAAGAATATTTGTGTGATTTATGTCATAAAGTTTGTCATCATCAAAAAGGGGGAGATTGTTGTGTGTCTTGCATGTGATTTTGATGATAACTAAACTTTATGTATGTGTGTGTGCGTTGATGACCGTTGCTATGCTTCAGAGTTTAGATGACTTGCTTCATGGACTTGTGAACTTGGGTTTCACTTGCTTAGTGAAGTAAGTCGACCTACATGTGAGGTTTATGGATATTGATGTTGGGGCTATTGAGATTTCAAAGAATGTTTGAAAGTTTAACTTAATCTTGATGGCATGCATGTGTGTGATGGATGAGTCTCATGGACTACACATCTTAAATTCCAAGAAGGCTACATTTGGTCTATGTGATCATGTCAAGTTGAATATGAGCTTCATCATGATATCTGTATACTTTGTTGAGCTTCATTTGATATGAGTGAAAGAATTTCTAGAAGATGGATTATGTTAAAATAGCTTGACTGGGTTTACATGGAAGCATGATAACTTCATTTCTTTGGTTTTGATAATACAAGTTGATGTGCATGACTTGGTTGAAATGCTAACTTGATAGACTTGTAATTGTGCAAGCTTTTCATAACTTGAACTCAGATCTCACTCTTGAGATCATGGTATGTAAATGAGTTTATTATGTTCAAGTTTGAATTGCATGTTAAAAAGAATTTTTCTCGATCTTGGATTATAGTTCAATGCATTGTGAAGCTTAGTGTAGCAAGCTTGTGTACTTTCATTTAGGAAATGCTAGTTACAAAAGAGAGGGTCATTTGATTTTAATGCTCAAACTAATATGTTATTTTTGTGTTTTGCAGGTTTAAATCTTCAGTATGAATCCTCTGGAATCAAAGAAACTTTGGTCACATTTATTCCATTGAGTTTCTCTAGCATAAAGGTGTTGAATTCTCATTTTTCATAACCCCAAGCAGAGGGGTTGACCCCTGGGGTCGACCCCCCTGTGGAATGGGTTGTCTGCACTGCAGACAGAACAACCAGCTTTAGGGGTCGACCCCCTTCAGCCTGGGTGTTGTTTTGTGTTCTCCAGAGTAGAGAATGCTCAGGGGCCAACCCTTTCCGGTCGGGATTTTCGAATGTCATCAAAATCCATTCTAAACCCTTTGAAATTTTACCATACTACTCCCAAATGTTTCCTACACATATGAGAGCTTTCTTAACATGTTTTAGGAGGGTTTTATGGGTCATTTGGCCACTCTATCTTATATATGTACATGACCTCCGAATTATATCTGTAACAGTCGAGAAATGATTGTTTAAACCACGAACTATATTTTCCAAAAAAGAATTTATTGAGAAGAAAAACATCGTCGGAGAGGGACGTACAATCACCAATGAAGAGTTAGAAATCTTCGGAGTTATCCTAGAGAACAATCTTCTGACGATCAAATCAGGCAGCTGTGGAGGACGAAAGCGAGCACTCGGGAAGAGTGGAAGTGAGAGATGTTGGCAAGAGTAGGAGAGAGAGGGCTTGAGAGGATTATGTTGTGCAATTCGACAACTTTGTGCTCCTCGAGGAAGGTTTTCATCCCCTACAAAATTGACAGCCTCTTTTTCGACGTATTCTGATCTCCCCATCCAAGAGGGGTGTTTGTGTTCTATCTGTTCTTCGTTGTATTCTTGTCTCTTCATCTGGATGTCGAAAGTTAGGTCTTCTTGTTCGACGGATTATCAATGTCATCTGTAACGTAACTATTATCTACTAAGAATAAAATCCCATATGTTTATGCTTTCAAAAAGAATAAAAAAATACTGATGCACAACCTGGACGTGCGGCAACCCAGGACGACGTGGATGGCAAGCCATTCCCAATCATCTCTCTTCTTCGTGGGCTTGTCGGCGTCCGCACAAAGGCGGTCAAGATCGTGCGGCTATTCGGCTTCGTCAGTCGACATCGTCTTTTGTCGCCATTGGATCGGCTAACTGCTTCGTTTCCCGTCCCTTCACCCTCGTGCACCAACCGACGCACATCGATGCGCATCACATCTCCATCGATGCGCATCGCATCTCCCTCAACGCCCTTGGGATTCGGCGGCGAGCTGTTTAGTATTTTGTCGTCGTGCGACAAGGAAGAGCCTGGCTGCTTCGCGGTTCACGGAAAACGCAGGCGATTGTCAGAACGCGCCCAGTTACGCTTCTGAGCGTACAACTCCCTTGCACATCAGAACGCATATGTTGTGTCCACAAAGTTTATCCCGAGTCCGCGCCGCCCTAACTCTGTGTCTACTCTCTTTTGTTCTGAACTGCCTGCACACTTCCACACTGTTCTCATGTCCCTCTGTGCTCTCCTCTGCGCTGGGGACGCGACTGTTTGAAACCCCTCTCTCTCTCTCTCAATCACCGTCTTCTATTTGTTTTTCTTTCTATCTCCCCTCTCTTTATCTGTGTGACCGTCTGTTCAGTTCCCTCCGAAAGGCCTGGAGAGGCATTTCGTCGTTGGCTTGGGAGGCACGCTGCTGGAGCAACACAGTGCACCCGAAACCCTGGCTTCCCTTCCCCCCACTGGTCTGTAATAAATGGGTTTCTTTCCGGCTCGCTTTCTCTCTCTTTTTCCCTTCTTCTTCCATTCTGGTGTGTTAGCGCATGAGGAGGTTCCCTGAGACGGGAGCCTCCTCATGGTTTCACCAGGGACGCCTACGAGTCGCTATCTCCACTTTGCTGATACTGTTTTTGCCTTGCTTGTGGGGTCTCCTTAATGTGGAGACCACTCTTGGGCCCGTTGATATGGTTTTTGGTGCTCACTTCCTGTTGTTTTTGCTGGTGCTTGTCTTCTGGGTTCTCGATGTGTGCGGATTTGGAAGACCCCTTGAGGAGCTGTTCCTTCTGTTCTCCGTGCTTGGTCTCCGGGTTTGGTGGACAAGAGAACCGCTTCATCTCCTGTGTTTCCAAGATAGCATAGTTCACAAAGCTTGAGTGTACGATGGAGATGACCAAGATTACATATGTTAAAACAGGCACATGAACCTGTGAATGAGGATAGAGAAAATGGAGCAATCACATAAGATGCACAACCCACAACATAGGGATTTTAAGGTGGTTCGGTTGCGATCCCGCAACCTACGTCCACCCCTCACCAAACCCAATGACGCTTTCTTGCTGACACACAGCTTGACCGAGGACACGCCCTAAAACCACGGAACAGAAGACCCTCCGTCTGTCTTCCTACATACAAAATCGGTAGGGATGGTTCTCCATAGACCGGAGCACACCTCCGTTTGTCTTCCTACACATAGACCGGTAGGGACGATACAAGAAGTAGCCAAAAATATAAAAGGAAAATACTACAAGTGCAATGGGAAAAACACAAGAATGATGGAATGTAAATAAACACCAGCAAAGTCTATAGATCAAGATTTGGAACCTGGTGACCGTAGCTACAAAATTTTAGATCTGAAGATTTGGTTCTTCAAGCTTGGGTAGACTGCAGGGCTGCTCTCTCTCTCAAGGCTTCTCTTTTCCCCTTCTCTTACAACACTGGACTGAGTCAAACTTGTGCTGGGCTGCTCTCACACCCTTCCTTTTTTTCTCACACGATTTCTTCTTAGAGGCTCAAGGGCGTGGCTCTCTCTGGGCAGTAGCAGCTTCTTCTATTGAGGAAGCTTCATATTTATAGCCAGGCCTTAAGCAAATGTAGTGAAGAATTTTCCCTCCAAAATTCTGTCCTTCAATTTGTCGAGCAAGGACAAGGAAGAGTGTTTTGGACTCCATCTAATTTGACAGCAGACAGAAAGTGCTTGACAAAGACCACTCTTGATCTCCAAAATCTGGGCAATTAATGACGCTCAGAGAGGGATGACTTGCGCTCTGCATTCCTATTGGCTTTGGTCAACCTTCTACACATAATACTATTCTAGGATCATATCTCTTTTAATGATAGTAGAAAGTGGTCCTGACAGGAGTCAAGTCCCAGGTATGGATTCTGACAGAACAGCCACCAAAAAGATGTGTTTTGGTAGGGTAATGATGACTGGAACAAAAGTTAGCCATGGGGGCATCTTTCAGACCTCGAATTTTGTGCATTTAATGATTTACGGTACCTATTTTCTCTCTCTAGAACACCCAAATTATTTGACAGAAAATCGGTTTGAGGGCTTCTGGGAGAGCAGATAGGTCATGCCTGGAAATCGAGCTGCATTCTCCCCAGACGCCAAGGATGCTCTCCTGAGGCCTTGAATGCTCTCTTGAGATCTTGAATGATCTCCTGAGATCTTGAATGTTCTCTTGAGGCTTCGAATACTCTCCTGAGGTCTTGAATGCTCTCCTGAAGGTCATGGATGCTCTCCTGAGGTCTTGAATACTCTCTTGAAACTTCGAATGCTGTCCTGAGGTCTTGAATGCTCTCCTGAGGCCATAGATGCTCTCCTGAGATTGCAGGTGCTCTCCTAAGGTCTTGAATGCTCTCTTGAGGCTAGAGATGCTTTCCTGAGGTTGTAGGTGCTCTCCTAAGGCCATGGATGCTCTCTTAAGTTTGCATGTGCTCCGCCAAGGGGTTGATATCAAATGCCTTTGTCTACATGCTCCCCTAGCATCAAGAATGCTCTCATGAGGCTGTGGATGCTCTCTTGAGATTACATGTGCTTGGTCCTTATTCCATCTTGAAAACTCATGATGCATCGACCTTGGTTGCCCAGATTGCATATGTGCATCGACCTTAGTGCGAGTCTTCATCATATGCACCGACCTTGACAGTGCAGGACCTCTGCAGTGCACCGACCTGTCTTCAGAATATGCTCAGACTTTGTTAGTTGGCTTTTATGCATTTGGCCTACTGATGCACTGACCTTGTAACTTTGAACCCAAAAGATGCATCGATTTTTCACATGTGCACAGACCTTGTAGTGTTGAAGGCAGAACATGCACCGACTTTTCACATGAAGACTTGAGATGCATCGACCTTTCTTGTAAATGTGCATCGACCTTGGACATGTGCATCGACGTGAGTTTAGCATGTGCACCGACCTTGTAACGTGCTAGCATGAGGTGCATCGACCTTAGTCCTGTGCTGGCATGATGTGCACCGACCTTGGCTTGTGCTAGCGAAATGTGTTCTGACTTTGGCTGCGTGCTAGCGAAAGGTGCTCCGACCTTGGCTGCGTGCTAGCGAATGTGCACCGACCTTCTTTCTGCATTGGCTCGATGTGCATTGACCTTAGTTCTTCAAACCAAGAATGTGCGTTGACCTTAGTTCTTGTACTGCAGCATGTGCATCGACCTTCCTTCAGAAGTAGCTAATATGCATCGACCTTTGCTTGCAGCAGACTGAAATGTGCATCGACCTTACTCGTCCAAAATACATATGTGCATCGACCTTTGTTCTTGAAGTGCTGATGCTATGCACTGACCTGACTGCATGGACTTCTGTGAAACCTATCTGGCTTGATTTCTGTGCATCCAGTTGCCTCGTTTTCTGTGCACTTATCAGTAATATCACATGTCTTGATTTTTATGTAGCCAATTGTCTTGATTTCTGTGCCACTATGTATCTAGAGTTTAGCCTTGATTTCTGTGTAGCCAAATGTCTTGTTAACTGTGCCTTACTTGATTTCTTTCTATCTTAGCAGACACATTTTGTTGCCAATGCTGGCTTGACCTAAAATGCATGAATGTTGACATTATCAAATGCAGGTCAAACTCATCAATGAGTCATAGTCAGGCATCATCAAAATAATAGAATTAAGCATGTTAATATATGCCTAACTGTCACGCCCCAACGCGGAATATCGGGACGTACAGTTAGAAACTAGGTAGAAATAATAGTAATATGCTAAACTAAACAATTACATAGGTGCTATGGAAAGAAATATGCCTATTGATCAAGAAAGACTCCAAGTTTTATTACAATAACCATCAATGCTTAAACACGATCAACATAACTTCCAAATAAATTCTAATACAATAACTGACTCAAAAAGGTAAATAAAGTGCTAACACAACACTAAGGAATACTAATGTAAACAACTATGCCGACTCGGCATCTACTAACAGGTACGTTACAAAAGTGATTTCCTACGAAATTTCAGACGAATTTCACACGGATAATGCCCGTCTAAAATCTCACATTTTCTCGTGGTGACCCTGGTCTCACTCATTGGAAGACAGTGAAGAGAATATTTTGATATTTACATGGAACGACGAACCTCACCTTATGTTACAAAGGAGGTGAGTTAAGACACGATACTGATTGGGTCAGCTACAAAGATGAGAGAAAATTCACCTTGGGCTATGTGTTCATCTTAGGAGGTTGGGCCATTTCTTCATGCAACAAGAAACAGACGCGCATTGCTTTATCTACGATGGAGTCAAAAGACATCACTTGTTCAGCAGCACGTCAAAAGGTTGTTTGGTTACGGAATTTCCTATAGCGATTGGCCACAACACACCACCCAGAAGAGGCAGTGTTGCTCTGACAACTCATCGGCACTGGCCTACGCTAAGGATCCATAGTATCATAGTAGAATCAAACATATTGGCATTCGCTATCACTACATTCTGGATCCACTTATGAAAGCGTTAGAGGTGCTCTGACACACATCAATTGGTTATATTATTGCAGACCCACTAACTAAACGGATTCCTAGAGAGGCATTCTTAACCCATATTAGAGCTATAGGGTTATGTAATTTGTAAACGTGAATAATTTTTGTTGGCATCAATGAATATTGTTATTCTTTCCGGAGTGTCTTAAGTTGTTATGTAAGTTTATACATCATTTAGAAGAAGATGTCACTAAGCTCGAATTGACGCTCTCACATGAGTAATTCACCTTAGCACTAGGATAGCGAATAAGATAAGAGATTAGATATTTATGACATTTGAAGAGCTAGCCAGATGTGCATGAAATTAATCTATTATGTCACCTTAGAGAGAGAAAATATGAGATCCACTTGGATTGCTCACAGGTTCTCTATGTCATATCCTGTGAAGCTTGACTAAGTTGGATGTGACTCTCATGACATGGAGTTGAGTGGGAGTGATAGTGGCGTAAGATTCAAGTTAGTCATAATAGACGTGACTAAACTAATATCCGTATGGTGTTTAATTATGTTAAGTGGCATGCCCATATCGATGGGAGAACACCGTAACATGTGTCTCATACTGCATGTGCTACATACGACCATAAGTGAGAATGATGAATGGATATCTGCTTCATTATTGTGTGAGCTCCTAGATCATACTATGTTCATCCCCTTTGTACCTTTGTGACTTGATGACTATGTCATGAAAAAGAAACTTGATGTTGCTAATTTATCATGCTATTGAAGATTATGGTTGATATAGTCTAGCGGGACATGTCTAGGAAATCGGTTGAGACGCGAAAATTAGATTGACATATGTCTAGGAAAACTAGACAGTGATATTTCATATTCCATAAAGCTAGACAGAGACAATTTCTACATATTGCACCATGTTTTATGACTCATATCCCGGGGGACTGTTAACTTTATGATGATAGAGTTATGATCACATGACATTTGACATTTAACACTGCTTGTTATTTAAGAGATCCGAAGTGTTAAATTAGGTGAATATGAGACTGTCCAGAGTGCTACAAGATATATAATTTTAAAGTGCTTTATTAGTTTCAGTGATAACTTAACAATTCACTATTCTTATGAGTAAGAGTTTTCTCGCGAGGTCGCACACTCCATTTCCTGTATGATAGAGTAAGAGAAGTAAGAATAAAGAGAGAACTTTATAACCGCCCTTCGTGGGCAAGTGGAAGATGTTGATGCATGACTGCCCACGGAGGGGGACAACATCGTGGGCAGTCATGCATCTATTCGTGAATGGATGCACATGTCTATTCGCGAACAGATTTTGCATGCGATTAGAGCATGCATGAACCGATGCCCTTCTTAAACGCCTATAAAAGGCCATGCAGAGGTAGCGGCTGTTCCCCTTTATACCCGGCCCAAAAGCCCAAGTGAGAAGCCCCTCGCTCTCCCACATCTACTCTCTCTCTCTCTCTCTCTAGTTCTCTCTCCACATTTATCTCACATAAATATAATATTTTATAATTATTTTGTTTTACGTCAAAATAAGCCGTTTCAACAGGTGCATCATCCACAGGTGGCGTTTGTTCTCTTTGTAATCAGGAGATCGTCGTGAAATCGAAGGGACTCAGGCCAATCTGGATTCCCACTACGAAGCGCTAGAAATTCTCCAACAACGAGGACATAACGTATGAGTTTGAAAAAAATCTTGGAAGCGGTAACTGCTACGGCAGAGCTAACCGGCACCGATTTGTCAGCCACTTCTCGGGCAATGATGGCTGAGGAACTAGCGGCATATCCGCTGGATTCAGTACTTGAATCTTTGAGCCGTTGCCGGAAGGAATTACGCACACGTTTGACCTTGGCCGAAGTTATCCGGCGGATACAGGATGGCCGGCCTGGTGCGGAAGAAGCTTGGGCGTCCATGCCTAGAACCGAATGGGAAAGCGCCATGCTCACGGCTGAATCGGCAGAAGCGCTCCATGCTGCTCAATCGTTGATCGATGGAGGCGATGAGGTGGCGGCTCGCATGTGCTTCCGTGAGGTTTATGAGCGTGCCGTGGCAAAAGCTAGGGCTGATGGCATTCCGGTGAAATGGGAATTCAGCGCAGGCTGGAAACGAGAAGGGCGTGCGCCGGTATTGGCAGAGGCGGTTCGTCTTGGGCGCATTTCGCAAGATCGAGCCATGGCACTTCTGCCGCATGATGCACACAAGGATTTTCTTATCGCGGCTGGTATCACGAACCATCCCCTGCTGGAGTCTCCTACCGCTGAACAGGAAGCCAATCAGCTCAAGCTGGCTCAATTGCGTGCAGGGATCATGAAGTGATGGAACTGAAAACCCCTCCTTTCAGCTTGGAGGCAGAGCAAGCTGTAATCGGCGCAATTTTGTTTGATCCATCGAAGCTTTCGGAAGCGGAGCTAACACCAGATGATTTCTATCGCCGCGAACACAAGACCTTGTGGATAGCAATCCAAGCGGTTTCAGACCGTGGTCAATCACCTGATGCGCTGCTGGTGAGTGAATATCTCCGAGATGCCAACCTGTTTGCCGATGCCGGTGGTTTGGACTACATGAGCGATTTGCTCATGAACACTCAAAGCGCCTCGAATCTGCGCCAGTATGCTGGCGTAGTCCGCGAGCGTTTTCTTGAGCGCCGCCTAATCTCAATAGGATCGTCTGTAATCGAATTTGGGTATAACCCTATGGGTAGGCCTGTCTCGGACAGGATCGACGATTCTAGGCGGCTTATAGAAGGTCTTGATGGCATTCGAAACGACGTGTTGGCAGAACACCTTGGCAAATACCTGAATTCAGCTCTGGAAGATTTGGAGGTTCGCCAGCAGAACAAGGGCAAATTGCTGGGTATCTCTACGGGGTATGACGTGCTTGACAATCGCTGTGGCGGATTACGTCCAGATCAATTGACGATTTTGGCAGGACGACCAGGAATGGGAAAGTCGGCAATTTCTTTGAACATCGCCGAATATGTGGCTATCAACACCGGATTGGTGATTGTGTTCAGCTTGGAAATGCCGGGGCTTGAAGTGGCTAATCGGGTGCTTTGCAGCCAAGCCAGAGTATCTAATGAGCGCATGAAATCTGCCGGTCTCATGGATGATGATTGGGACAGATTGACTAGAATCGCATCTAACTTACATGGTAAGCCGCTTTATGTAAGTGAGAACCCAGCAGTTACCAGCGCAGAAATTCCAACCATTGTGAGGCAAATATCCCGCCAAGTCGGAATGCCTCCTTCACTTGTCGTAATCGATTATCTACAGCTCATGGCCGATAAGGGTGATGGAGCAGGGCGAGTTTCAACCATAAGCCGCAATCTTAAACTAGCGGCCAAGTCTCTGCATTGCCCCCTCATTGCTCTTTCACAACTAAATCGTGGTGTCGAGCAGCGGCCTAATAAGCGCCCTATGATGAGCGACCTTAAGGAATCCGGCTCGATTGAAGCCGATGCGGATCAAGTCTGGATGATCTACAGAGACGAAGTTTACAACGATGATTCGGAACATAAAGGCATTGCAGAAATAATCACACGCAAGGCCCGTGGCGCCCAAGTTGGATCCGATATGCTGGCATCCAATCTGAACTACTACCGCTTCGACAATCTTGCGCAAAATCACTCAATGTTTTGAACGCTTGGTGCAATCCCAAAGTTCAGCAGCCAAGAATGCAGGGCTTTGATTGATGCTTGAGCAAACTTTTTTCGACAATTGGTCGTTAGATCAACCTATTCACCCCCTCCCCCTCTAGATTGATTTCCGGTCTCCCAACATTATTGATACTTGGCAGAGTCTTACCTAGGGTAATCGACCCGTGTCTGAGTACATTGCCAAGTTTGATGAATATTATTTGCGGTGTAGAGTCACAGAGGAGAGCACTATGGCCGTCTCACGTTTCCAAAGAGGGTTGCGAATGCCTGACCAATATGAGCTTTTTTACCGCAACGTGACCACTTTGGAAAATGCCTCTTAGGTCACTTTCTAGCTCGAGCAGTTCGATTCAGAGTTTGAGTTTGCCCAGCGGCAGGGTCCCTTTCATCAGCGCGGGTCTGAGCCTCGTAGTTCTTCTGGTCCATATTAGAGGGCTCGTCCTCTGGAGCCTACCGGCCAGGACCCATTTTCCCCGAGGCCTCGCCCCCCTCAATCGACGAAACTCCCCCCTCGTCCCCAGCCTCCCCCTACTGTCACCCTTCCGCCAGCCCCCGCACCGTCTACTTGTCCTCTTTTGCCTACACCCCCACCCCCTCTAGAGGACAAAGGTAAGGGGCCATTAACTGGGGAGTCCAGTGGAGCTCGACAGCAATGCTTTAACTGCAATGGGTTCGGACACTATGCGAATCGGTGTCCCACCCACTCATCCCTAGTTATTGGGGACACGTCATCTAGCGAGGCTCTGGCTCTTGAGGTTGTGCTTGTTAGTTACGAGGTGGAGAAGTAGCTCACTGACGAGTTCTTTAATGAGACCGAGGATGTTCAGGGTGATTTTGTCGATGCTCAATACCAGGATACTACCCAACTAGGGGTCATCAGGTGCACCTTGACTCAACCATAGGCCAGTGATGACTGGCGTCAGACTACCATCTTTCATACATACTGTCGGTCGAATGGGAAGGCATCCAAGGTGATTATCGATAGTGGGAGCTACATTAATGTCATCTCTACAAGCACTGTTTCGCACCTTGGTCTTACCCCTGTAGACCATACCCTCTCATATGGAGTATCGTGGGTGGACTCCACCTCCATCCCGGTTAGGCTACGGTGCCTAGTCCCACTGCAACTCCACGCCTACCGTGACGACATTTGGTGTGATGTCCTACCAATGGAGGTGGGCAGCAATATCCTTGGCAAGCCATGGCTATTCGATCGGGATGCCACGCTTCATAGTCAGTCGAACACCTATACCTTTGACTATAGTGGCTAGCAGATCATTCTTCACCCCTCTCCACCGAAGAGTCCACCGGTTAGGGGTCCAGCTAGCCCTACCACCTTGGGCCCTTCTACCCCTGGGGCCAGTACCCCATCCTTAGTCTAGGCCACGACTGTTTCTTCTACCACTGGCCAAACCCCGACTAGCAGAATGATGATGATTAGCCCCCGTGAGATGGAGCGGGTGGCTAGTAGGGGTAGTCCAATGTTTATTGTCGCGGTCCATGAGGTGGAGAGAGGCTCCGGGTGTGCACTCCCACCCGATGTTGCCCCGATCCTATAGGAGTTCGCTAATGTGTTCTCGGAGGAGCTTCCCAAGGGACTCCCACCTATGCGGGATGTTCAGCATGCTATCAACCTGATTCTGGGGTCCTCATTGCCCAATCTTCTCCATTACCGCATGAGCCCCGTTGACCATGCTGAGCTATAGCGATAGACCAATGAACTACTGCAGAAAGGATCTATTCGGGGCAGCATAAGTCTATGCATTGTACTGGCATTACTGGCCCCAAAGAAGGATGGCACGTGGAGGATGTGTATTGATAGTCATGCCATCAATAAGATCACTGTGAAGTACAGATTTCCCATTCCCTGACTCGATGACATGCTAGATATGATGTCAGGAGTCACTATTTTCTCGAAGATTAAACTTAAGTGTGGCTATCACCAGCTCAGGATTAGGCCTAGAGATGAGTGCAAGACTGCCATCAAAATCAAGGATGGATTATACGAGTGGTTGGTTATGCCCTTTGGCTTGACTAACACCCCTAGCACATTTATGCGGCTGATGACTCAGGTCCTTCGACCTCTTATTGGAGTCTTTGTTGTCGTGTATTTCGATGACATACTCATTTATATCCGCACTAGGGAGGACCACTCGGATCATTTGAGGTAGGTCTACCTTATATTTCTATTTTTCTAGAAGTGTATGGGCCTCCCCGCCATGAGGAAGCTGCACCGAGAGTCTTGGTGTTCGAAAGATTATCCTTCCCTGGTCAGCCGACCAGGCGTGTGAAATGGAGAAATAGAAACATGCAAGTCTACACCTGTCACATTACCAGAGTGGTTGGCCGCTATGGAGCTAAGCAGCAAATGAGGCATTACAGTCAGAACAACAAATCTAGAAGAGACAGTGGCAGGTTTAACCACCAATGTAATTACAATTGAAGATGATAGTGGGGTGCCATTCATCTCATCTGAAGAAACACCAGCTAAGGACAGGGGAAGGCTCCCTAGTCTACCATCAATGATCTGACTTTACTAATACTGCTGCAAAGATATCAGTAGGAAATTGAAGCATTGAAGAAGCAACTGAGTGAGAGGGATGCTCACACCTCAGCACCTAGAAAAGTCGAAGTCCTCCCTAGGACATCAGGGGGCAGTAGCCAAAAATTCGAAGCCTCACCGTGGGCGATCGCCTCACAACCAGCGCACAACTATGATGGGGGTATCCCTTCCCCACAACTACAACTTACAGCTGTGTCGCAGCCCTCAATCTTCCAATTTCTGGGGGGGGGACTATGCCCCATGCGGCCGTGTTAACAACACTGCATATGTAACAAGCTCACTTCTACCCAAGCTTGGTTGATCTGGTAGTGATGAACAAGCTCATGGTTGAGCAGATGATAGAAATGAAGTTGGCGAAAAGAAGCGATCGTGACTACGCCTCATTTGATGTATATAGGGTACCATACCCACCTCATCATGCTACCAAGAGGTTGCACCCTGGCATCACTAAGTCTCCAAATTTTGAGAAGTTCAACGGGCAAAGATCTCTATGGGAGCACATTGCCTACTACACTAATGTAATGGGCGATTTGGCTACTAACGAGTTGTACCTGCTAAAGTTCTTCGGGTCCACATTAACTGGTCCTGCCCTTGAGTGGTACTCAAGCCTCTAGCCTGAGTTTATTATTGATTGGCCTGACATGTAGAGAAAATTCAAAGAAAGGTTCCACATCACCGAAAGGGAGGTGACAATGGCTGAATTTCTTTTGTATGCAACTAGACAAAGGAACAATGAGTTTGCCCTGGAATACATTAAATAGTGGAGGAACCTCAGCATGAGGTGTAGGCGTCTGCCGCATCAAGAGGATGCCATCCAAATAAGTAAGCAGAACTTGAAAAGAGAGGCGCTGGAAAGAATGATAGGCACCAAAATCATGTCATTTGATCGACTGAACAATGTGGTGGCAGAAATCGAGGCATTCCTCTCAAAGTACTCTTCTACTCCCGCCACTTCAAGCCAAAAGACTAGGCTAGCTAGCAAACGACTGACATCTCAAGAAGTGCACACGGTCAAGTTCAAGGCTTTTGAGCAACAGAAATAAACAGATTAAGTGGTAGCTGAGCTTGCCCCATCTAAGTCTATCGATCAGCGAGAAGGCCCCTCCATACAGGATAAAATGATGAAGCTATACCTGTTCCCTCGAGATAAGATTCGAGTCTTGTTCGAATGGGGTACGAAATACAACAAGATCACTCTCCCTGAGCCAAAGAGGCCGGGTGATCTCAGAAGAAAAGTTAACCCTCATTTCTACCCGTATCACCAAATGCTCGGGCACATTATCGAGGAATGCTATTTTTTCAAAGACACTATTGAGTCTTTAATTAAGAAAGGGGAGCTGCAAATGGGGGAGCACAAAGTCAATCCCCTGTGCCCGCATGAAATGTCCACTCTGGGGGTAACAATCAACATGATATCCTTATATTAGTAGCTACCCAAAGAACAGGCGGAGGCCTGCACTCAACATACCTACGAGACATACATCTTGGAGCCAATGAAGGACCAAGGGAAATGGCAGACTGTGCCGGCAAAAACAAGAAGAAGGGCACCACCTCATCGAGGCCCAAGAATTCACATATGGGGTACCACACCTCAGTACCCCCCCAACTGTAACCCTCGTCTGGTGTGAGACAGCTCCTCAACTGGTCTTTAGAAGGCCCACTAATGAGTGCTCATTTCTTTATGATAATTCACATCACATATATCATTTTAGATGCACATAATTAGCCAAACTACTTAGGTTAGTCCATAATTAGCCTATTTTTGATTTGATAGCAAGAGTATTAACCCGGAAATAAATAGGTGGGCTAACATAGTTTGAATCTAATAAGATTTGGTAGTTAGTGAGTTAACCTAATAATATTTATAAGTAAAATATTGAGAGTGAGAGAGACGGTGCATTTATTGCACATTGATTGTTGTGTTAACTCTTCGAAATCCACCTATGGAGGGTTTTTTCGAAGTCCAGAGTTACACCGGGTTTAATACTCATCCTCTCGATTTAGTCTAGGTTTAAGTATCAAAGTAATTTGAACTTCAAAAATAGTGAAACCTAGACTAAACTATGACTAACCCAAGACTAACCATATATCAAAGTGAGGCTGAAAGTGACCTCTTTGCAAGAGTTGAAGTATACAGGTTGACTTTAAAGACTGCCAAGGCAATACTTTTAGAGGACTTTCTTTTCCTCCCCCAATGGAGATTTAGAGAATATTAATTAGGTGACAGAAAAAAAATTAAAAAATGAATACTATTGATTAAGTGAAAGGAGGTAAGATGTGACTAAATTACAAACCAAAAATAGTCCCCAAGTGCTCACAGAGTTCATTTACTTTTCAATCCTATGATATGTAGCCCTCACACTTGCCCAGTTTGCATGGTGAACATGCATAGGGAAAATGGTATACTGCCTAGACTCATTTCTCTCACTTGCCCAGTTTGCCTAGTGAACATACATCAGATCCAGGTGTGCTGTCTAGACTTATAGGGGATACTCCACACAGTACATAATTGGATATCCTTGTCACATAGAGTCGCACTATTGCAGGTGGCATTGGTTTGCATTTCTCTAGTAATTGAGATGCAAATCAGCAATTTCACAAATGGAACTTCCATATCTTGAAATTTTATTAAGTGACTATATGATATCTGGTGGCCTTTACAGATCACTTTCCACACAAAGAAGTGCAGGACAATGCGTGGGATACTTTGTATCAACTTCCACCTCCTAATTTTGGTTTCGCCATCATTGCTGAAACACAATAATGATTTATTTATTTATTAAAATGTCATAAAAGTTCATATTTGTGTCATATAAATGTGCTATTTTATTGTGTTTCATAGTATTTTATATCAAATAAAATGATCGATGAGACATATGATGATGTAAGCACTCACAAGTCTTCCACAATTTCCTGATCAAGGTGATTCAATTATTCAAATATATATTCTCTTAATTAAAATTATGTTTACACCCTCGCTTTCTTTTACTAGGGGTCAAATCAAGCACGTTACAGTGTTCCATGCTGTTGCATTTTGCCAACGGAGATGAAAAACGACGTCAATTTTTCAGGCTCTTGAAAGAACTAACAGCTTCTGTTGTCATAATTATTTTAAAATATACTTCAATAATTAGATTAAATGATTAAGATGGATCATCACGTTAGTCATAAAAGAAATCTATTACCTCCAACTTAGAAGACCCTGCTCCAAGAGGAGGTTGCTGATATAAGTAAGGAGTTCTTTTCCTCCAACCGAAGCAAATAGACTCCCTTCAATGACTAAGAAGATGATTCATCATAATCACCTAATCTGATCCTTCGGGCATGTCTGTGGAGTGATGCAGCTGTGGGCATAATAAACAAGTAGATACGATCTTGAAACATTGACATAATATTCATTCGGAAAAGAAGACGTTTTGCATAATTGACATAGCGCTGCTGATGCACGGGAGAGAACAAAGATGCTACTCTTGATGACATCGACTAGCTCCTTTACACTAGTTCAACAAAAAGACTACCACAAGCATACCCAACCAAAAATAGTGCTTTATATCACGTTCAACTCCTTAAGCCAGGCTGAGTGTAGTGGGCATGGATCTGGTTTCCCTTCCGCAAGCGCCTTTTGAGTCAGAGAATAAAACCAACCATTCCTCCACTTGAACTGTACACATTTAAAGAGATTTGTTTAAGATCCAAACTAATACAGCTACAATTGGGTGTGCTTGGGGGGAACTTCCAATCGGAAAAAAAACTTTAATACTTTATAACTTCTAGTCGAGTTATTTTGGAGGTGGGAGGAGAAGGGGATCGGTCGATGAAAGCTATTTAGATGATCTTTTGCTTCGGACCAGAAGCTTCACATCAAATTGAATCTTCCTACATTGGAAGAAATTGCGGTTATGAGGGAAGAGCTGGCTGCGTGCCTAGATATGGACGGCATGAGGGTCTCCAGGTCTTTGCACTGGGTGCAGGGTTGTGTAACTCATTATTTTTCACATTGGAGATGGAATCCAAAAGTAGCTTCCAAATAGAAAACTTCATCAAACATACCCTTTGAAATTATCAGCATGGGTTTAGGATTACCTCCTTCACAGCAGTTGGGAAATGCGCAACAGCCCTTGAATAAGCACATAACCTTTCTTCTATGCCTTCTTCAAATGTTAGCCCTTTCTCTGCCGCTGCTGCAGCTGCTAGCTCGGCGATAAGGCTTGCCACCTGCGAGTGACCATTAAATAATGTAAGACAGTTTTACCTCATTTATTCAAGGTAGACATTTTTATATGAAAGGATTCATTGTAAGAACATTGTTCCAACAGAAAACCCTCCGGACACATCTTTTGTGGTTTCAGTGTCCGGTGCCAAAGTGGGAACGCACAAAACGCCGTGGCTTCTTATATGGGCTCTTTTTAAGATTTCTCAAACAGAGCTAGGTAAAAGAATTTGTTTTCATCAAGGAAATGCGAAGCTCCCCATTGCCCATTTGCTCAAAACATTTAAATTGAGGGTAACTAACTGTACCAAAATTAAGATTAATTGGTAAAAATAAACCTCGAAGTCAATCCCAATTGATTCAATGTTAATATAATAATGCCAGAAATCATGATAAGGGAGGAGTCTCTAGGCAAAATATATAAGAACTCCTATTCACAAAATGGAGATTTGCAAAGCTCAAAGCTGTAACAACATTTTCATCATTAATCAGACGATGCCCACCTCCAGAAAAGAGTTTAGTGCAGCTATGTTTACCTGAGGAAAGGTATATCCACCGTGTGAAGCCTGGTTTTAGTGTACGTACTTACATCTAGGAGTGTAAACCAGGCTGGATATATATCCACACCTGACCCCTCCTTATACTTTACCTGGGTATTGACGCTCCCATATATCCACATTTCAAAAAGTGGCATACTTTTTCATTAAAAAAATGCCGAAAGCCCTGCATATTTCCTGTTGGACCTCCAATCAAACCTGGATTTAACATCCTATCCTTACACGGCACTTTCCCAATCCTAGAACATGCTTAACAGAGTGGCTGCCGGTTTGAAGAAATTAGAAAAGGGTTAACATGACGAGGCTGCCAAGTGCCAAGGAAGAAAATGGATGCAAGTTGGAAGAAGGCAGCCGGGCCCCGGCAACAGAGGGCAGCATGGAGGACGATGGAACAGGAAGAAGCCACGAGATGGGGCGGGTGGGTGTGGTGTGTCTCAAAGGGCCTTTGGGAGAGTGCCACTGTCCACTGCTGCTGGCAGCACCAACCCACTATGAAGGACGGGTAGCAAGGCGGCAGCTACAGCAACATCTGCTCCGTGAGCTCTTCGATGTGCCTTGCTTGAGAGAAAAATGGAATGGACCAGGACGTGTCTGGCCACTGCTTTTTTTTTTCTGCTTGTTCTTCATAGGTGGGGAAAAAAGCTGTTTGCACATCTGCTGGTTGCCCAATACAGGCTCACGTGGCTGTGTGCCCTTCTCCTTTCTCAAGAAAAAAGAGAAAACGGAATAGGCAAAACAAGTCCTGGTTTCATCTCCATCTTATTCTGATATAGATGCTTCATTCATCAGGGCATAGCATCAAATGAATGAGAGAGATTGTGGAGAGGTTCTAAATTTCAGTAAATCAGTTACGAGGGAAGATAGAATATTGGGAGCTCTGTTCTTGCATGAGAGGTGGGGTAGTTCAGGTCTGGATATCCATATATGATAAACATTTACTCGGATCCAGGTCTAGATCTGACCACCAGCATTCAGGTCTTCTCGAATATGGATCAGATCCTACCCAGATTTGTCTGTTTTGCACCCCTACTTGCATCATACAAGAATTGTAATATCTTGTTCAATGATATAAAGTACAAAAATCTTAAGTATTATAACCTTATGTGAAGTGGTCAGCATATCCATATACCTGGCAAAACCTAACGCGACCGCTTGACCCAACCCGACCCTTGAAAAAGTGGCTTAGGGTCACAATTTTTGACAACTGGGTCAACTTCGGGTTGGGTCATTCTGACCCGCAGATTCCTTTGGATCGAGTTAGGTCATAAAACTTGACCCAAACCCATCTAAACCTATGTAGTCTGAGGCGTGAGACGACCGAGGCGACCAAGGGGTCGCCTCATGCCTCAAATGCCTAGGTGATGGCCTAGACATTTGAGGTGTTTTACTATATGTATATATATCCATTGAGTTGGGTCAGTATGCTCAGCATGTTATCGCTGATGAAGCCTTAAAGATCGAACAATTTCTCCGTGGTTTAAAAGTTGAATTGAGAGTGCCACTGCTTGCTATCCATGTGAATGTCATGGATGATGCATATCAGGCAGCTGTCACAATTGAGCTTGATTTAGTGAGGTCTATATGGTTATCTCAGTCCAGTGTTGCTCAGTCGGTTGTACTGTTTTAGCAGTCTTTTCAGCCGTCTGCACCTGGGGTCCCGTCTGTCGTGCCCACTTCTAGTAGCACTTCGAGGTGGATGCTTAGAAAGTCTAAGAAGTGATTTAAGTGATGAGCCCCTCAGTAATGGTGTTCGTCTTTGTGAATATATCAGAATTCTATAACTGAAGATTTTGAAAATTTTATAACTCTGCATTTATGAACTTGGCTTCAGACTGAAGAACTCTCATCCTAACATTTCTTGGATCTAGTTCTTCTACAATTCCAAGTGGCAAATCCTAAAGTCAACCCTCTCCGGGTCCCATTCTGACTAGGACCCTGGTATCTAGGTGTCGACCCCAAGGGTCGACCCCTTGTGTCCAGACTTCTGTCTGGCTGTCCAACCATATGTCCTTAAGACAAATTGGTCTCTTATTGATTTATGCTCCAATGCTAATTGCTATCTCTAGACCATCTGTAATACATTCTCTTGGCTGCTATGAAAGCATCACCACTCTCAACAATTAGCATTAGGCTGTTAGCTTCACCATAGTTGGCTCTACTCTTGCACTTCCCAAGTATCATCAGTCTCCTTGTTTGCCCTAGAAATTCTCACATTGGTATGTACTAGCATCATCTTCTGGCTGTCCAAATTTGCTCAATTTCAGTTTGCATCTATCTTTCTATTTGACATGCTACTTCTCATGCTATTTACCCTTTTTGCTTGCTGAGTGGAAATCAATTTTAATCATTTGATCTTATGCTATCCCATGTGCTTATATTCTGACTTTGTAATTGGCTTTAATCTAAGCCCTCTTTGCTGATGGCAAAGGGGGAGAAGGTTTGATGAGTCATCGTCTATTTCATGATTACATTCACTTAAGAGGTGACTCATACTTGTCATCATCAAAAATGGGGAGAATATTATGCATGTGTGGTGTACACGCATGACTCTATGGTTTTGATGATGTCTATGTATGATTCATTATAATATTGATTCAATTACCTTATTGTACAAAATAATGCATTTGATGCTCCCAGGCGATGCTTATCATGAAAAGACTCTCTAGTGTAAAGATTTCAAGATTAAAGAGTGACATTGTTAGACCAAGGCACTCAGCCAAGTTGACTTGGGGAGCAACAACAAGCAACATCAAGATCAATAGCAGAAATGGCAGTACAAATGAGAAGCTTTGTACATGTTCAGTCTAAGGTAAAAAGGGCGCTCCACATATTGAAATGAAGCCGAAAAGGATTGGGCAGAACATTAAGGGCAAAAGGCTTTGAATCAAGAAAGAAAAGTCAATTTGTTCAAAGTTGCATCGACCTCATGGTTCTACTGCGTCGACCTCATAATCTCATTTCCAAGCATAGGTGTTGAAGGTGTCGACCCTTCATTACTAAGTTCTGTTGAGCCACGCTGCGTCAACCTCAAGCTCCCAGAGCGTCGACCTCAGGTCTTCACAGAAGGAAGAAATGTTGTATCCCCTGGTTTTGATGATGACATACTATGGATCATTAAGGTTGAACTGATTGATCATATCCTAAAAGTTAATACATGTGCTTTAACAAGGAAGACTAAAGCAGACATAGCTTCAAGTCTTGAACACATCAGTTCGAAGCATCAAAGGAAGAGTGTCGACATTGAAGAACAAATTCTATTTACATCAGGCTCTATTTGAAAGTTTTTTAATACAGCAGTGTCAAGCTAGCCTCGACGCACTTCTAGCCAAAGAAGCCAATCTCAGAACCTTGAAGCCAGTGAAGCATCGAAGCCACAAGGCAGTGCATCAATGTACTAAGTTCAGTTCTCATCTAGTGCATCGGCGCACTAAGAACAGAACCTCTCATCAAGTCACACTACGTCGAAGAACCGAAGTAGCTGCACCGACGCATCAAGTATGAAGCCAGAGTTTGAAGTCTATTTATACAATAGGTTCCTCGATACATCTAAGGAGTGCATCGACACACTTAGCTCGGAACCAGTGATTGAAGCCAAGAAGGTCGAAGCAGCTAACTGATGATCCGACGTGACAGGATATGAGCCATATGATGCCACACTCTGCCTCTACCAGGCGATGTTGTGCCTCGACCTAGTTCATCTTAGACAGCAAGCTCGTGTTGTACTAAAGTAAATCACATGCCAGCATTCCAGAAATCGTGGTGCGATTGCTAAATTTTTGGGGGTTTTAGACTAGCAGAATATTCCTATTCCACCTAGAGCAATGATATAATTTTGGTTCTGCTTTTTCCTATAGCTCTCCCCGAGCAGAAATATCACCACTTCTTATACCGATCAGGGAAGTTTCTACTGAAACTAGTCGAGCAATGCCCGTTACAGGAAAAGAGCGGGCCGCCTCCACTGAAGGCGGTGTGACTCAAGAGGATGAGGGGGCAGGGTTGTCTTCATATGCACAAAAATTACAATGTTGTTCCTCCAGCTCAGCAAGAAACAACTGTCAATCCTCTGAGATTACCGACACATCAGCGGAGATCGAAGCTGCTAGCTCATCTGGTAAAATCATAGTCGCAGAGGACATACTAATAGAACAATTCATACAGTTGCACCAGTTGAATTAAAAGCTCCTGACAAAGTTCAGGGGAAATAAGATGAAGGGACCAAGGTACTCGAGCTCGAAGATGACATTCTAGACTTCATTGATCTCCAGCCAGCGCCCCCGAAAATAGAAGACAAAGGCCAAGCCACTATCGACGAGCTGATAGAGGTCAAGCTGAGAGATGAGGAGGACCCCAGGCCAACCTTCCTTAGTGCTAAACTATCTTCTAAAGAACAGAAGCTGCATATCTAGCTGCTACAAGAATATCGGGATTATTTCGCCTGGACTTACAAGGAGATGTCCAGACTTAGCCCTGCAGTTTCATAGCATGAGCTGGCTATAAACCCTGAGGCTGAGCCGGCAAAGAAGTCGCCACGACGCATGAGGCTAGAACTTATCACTCAGATATGCAAAGAAGTGGACAAACTCATTGATGTGGGTTTTGTCAAAGAAAACCAATATACCATGTGGCTAGCTAACATTGTGCTCGTGAAAAAGAAGAATGGATAGATCCGGATATGTGTAAACTTTCAAGATCTGAATAAAGCATGCCCCAAAGATGACTTTTTAGTACCAATAACGGAAGTCATGGTTGATGCCACAACCGGCCACGAAGCCCTATCGTTTATGGATGGATCGTCAGGCTATAATCAGATATGGATCGCAGAGCATGACCGGGTCCACACGGCCTTCCGAACACCCAAAGACATTTATCAATATAAAAGGATGCTATTCAGATTAAAGAACACCGGCGTGACTTACCACCGTGCCACGGCCAGAATATTTGATGAGCTGCTCTACCACAAGGTCGAGTGATACAGAGATGACCTGGTGGTCAAGACCAAGAAAAAAGAAGACCATATGTAGGACCCCCGAATCATATTTCAGAGGCTCAGGTAGTACGAACTGAAGATGAGCCCCTTGAAGTGTAGATTCGGAGTGTCGAGTGGAAAATTCTTAGGCTTTATTGTTAGGTATCGGGGAATTGAAATAGACCCCACAAAGATCAAGGCAATTCAAGAGTTACCACTACTGAGGAATCTCTCTGAGCTAAGATCTCTACAGGGCCATCTCGCTTATATCCGACGATTCATATCCAATTTGTCAGGGTGGTGTCACCCCTTTCATAAGTTGATGATGAAGGATGTCCCCTATTATTGGGATGAAGAATGCCAAACAGCTCTTGACAAGTTGAAAGATTTTCTGAAAACCCCTTCAGTGCTGGGGGCACTGGTGAAAGGATGGCCGTTGATCCTGTATATAGCAGCCACACACTACTCCATGGGGGTAATATTGGCCGAGAATAATGAAGAAGGGAAGGAGCATGCCCTTTACTATCTCATTCGAAGACTGGTCAGAACTAAGGAGAAGTATACTTTCATTGAAAAGGTCTGCCTCACGTTGGTCTTCACAGTTAAGAAGCTCCGGCACTATATGTTGTCGCATGAAATAAAGCTGATATCTAAGGCAGATCCACTGAAATACATCCCATCACAACCGGCACTCAAAGGCTACTTAGGCAAGTGGGCAGTGATCCTCATGGAGTTTGATATCTCTTATGTGCTGCAGAGAGCTGTCAAAGGCCAGGCTATCGTTGACTTCTTTGTTGCACATCCAGCAACTGAAGACTATCCATTAGAGATAGAACTCCCTAAAGATGAGACCCTGGAGACCGACCAAGGGCAGTCCACCTTGTGGTAGTTGTATTTTGATGGTGCCTCCCGAATTGACACTCCAGTAGCTGAAGTAGCTAAAGTCAGGGCCGGTACGGGCATAGTCCTGAAGTCTCCTGAGGGAGAAGTTTCCCCCTTTCCTCATGCGAAGACCCTTCGTGCGGATATCCAATAGGAGTGTCAGAGCACCCGGCGGCCCGTGCCCTTAACCAGCAGGTCCGGGCATTGACCAACAGGGCATCACAGTATCCGGAGGGCCTCTATGCTGGAACTTTTTCTTGCCTATCTTGAGCATCGAGTGTCCGCAGATCTTCTTCCCCCATGCGAAGCAACCGCAGCAACAACAGCGGTGGAACAACAACAGAGGCCAAGCAGCAGCAGGCACGTCTCCAACAGTAGCAGCAGCAACAGCGGAGTAGCAGCAGTGGTCAAGCGGTAGCTGCCACGTCTTCAACCGCAGTAGCTACGACGCAATGATAGCCAACGAGGCTTCTACAATGCAACAGCATCGGCAGGACGCCCAACAGCAGCAGGTGACTGTGATAAGGAGAAGAGGAAGCCCAGAGGCCATCCTTCGAACAGGGGCCTCCGAACGCCTATAAAAGCCAGCCATAGGTGAAGAAGAGACTTCTTCGATTGGAGGGTGAAGAAAAAGCTCAGTGGTCTTCCTCTGGGTCCAAGAAGGGAGAGAGAGGTGAGGGAAGAGAGCTCTTCCCCCTTTCCTGTTGGTTCTTGTATCCCCCTCATATTTCCTCTCGATCCTTTTTTTGTTGTTTTTGCCCTTTTGTTTCTTTGGTTTGACATGTAATCCCCACTCGAATATAGCCTTTTCCCACGTCTGAGGATGAATAAAACTCGGGGTTTTGGCCTCCGATTCCTTTGCATGAGTATGTTTCCCAATTTCCCTACTGTGTGTACATATAAGTATGATGTATATATATATATATATATATATACACCTGCTATGCCTCTTACCTCTCCCCATCTTGTTCTCCTTGTTCTCATGACAATAGAAATTTGTTTGTCCATACGTGACTCTCACACGCCTTCTGTGTTCTCCTCAAATCCGCCTGTCCCTCTAATATGAGCATTTATGAGTGTGGTATAGGTATGTGCCCTCCACTTCGATTAATTCTACCCTTCTAGCAGATTCGTCCGATCTCCCCATCCGTTCCTTCCAGGTTTCTCGAATCTTGCATGCTTGTCTCTGCCCATTCCTCCTCTCAAAGTCTCACGGGGGTGATGTTACGAGTGTTGTTGCTTCCGTGCTCACCTATTTGCTTTCCTGGGGACTCGTGAGGCTAATTCTACGGGTGAGCAGATTCGTTCGATCTCCCCATCCGTTCCTTCCAAGTTTCTCGAATCTTGCATGTTTGTCTCTGACCATATTCCTTCTCTCGGAGTCTCACGGGGGCGATGTTACGGGTGTTGCCGCTTTCGTGCGCACCCATTCACTTTCTCGGGGACTCGTGAGGATAATTCTACAAGTGTTGCCACTTCCGTGCGCACCTTATTATTTTGGGGCCATCTCTGAGTTCTCTCCGTGGATACGCATCCACTTAAACTCCCCCTCCGGGCTCCAGGATAAGGGGAGGTGTTGTCGAAATTTTACTGGGTATATCAAAGTGATAACAAAGCAAAAAAAATAATAGCGATCGATAATAAAAAAAAGAAAGGAGTCGAAGGAGCAGATTGGCTGAAATAGAGAGCTCACTGTGGTGCAGTGGCCAAATGATAGGGCTGGAAACTATCAGAACAGCATAAGCAAAACCAAAAAATAACGAACATTGGAATTCCTTGTTTTAAGAGCTGCTGCCCAGTTTTAGACTGATACACATAAGGAATAGATGATGGTCAGATTGGCTGAAAACCAGATTGGGCAGACCTATGGGATCCGAATCCTGGACACATGATTTAATTTCTCAAGATTGAAACCAAGAGCTTTAAACAACAAGCAAAAAGCAACTATCAACTCAATTTCTGAAGCATACCGAGACCTTGATGAACAAGATAAATGAATGAAGCAAGGGCTTGGAACCCAATGCCCCAAATCAGATTTGAAAATTCAATCAATGCATGTTGAACTCCAAGAGGAGAAGAAGATTTAATTCTTGAACTTCTGCAGTCAAGACAAGCAGAAATAATGAATGATGAGTGTAAAATGCTAACTTCCAGATCAAAAACAAAATTCCTGCACAATAGTCTTGTATTTGCATACACTCTCTCCCTTTGAGCATTTGATGCTCTTCGCCAAGATAAGGGTACCATTGCTGATGGCACCTGTGCTATTGTACCTGGCAAAGGGTCCATTCGCTTTTCTGATCAACTAACCTTGTCCTCAACTCTTCACGTTCCATCCCTTTCCATTAATTTACTTTCTGTCAGCATCCTTATTAAACAATTGCATTGTTCTGTAACCTTCTTTTTTGATTATTGTGCTTTTCAGGATCTGCGAACAAGTCAAACAATCAGGATTGACTCTGGAGTAGATGGTCTTTATGTTTTCCAACCTAGTGAAAAGAGTGAACTTCAGTCATCTGCACATCTCAGCTTGGATAGGAGACTATAGGAGATCTAGTTATGGTACTGTCGTTTAGGGCACCTTTCTTGTTATTCTTTGAGGGTCTTCTTTCCTTTGTTTTAGTCGGTCGATGTTCAGTCCTTATAGTGTCAACTTTATCAGTTGGCAAAACATTGTAGAACTCATTTTCCTTGTTCCATGAATAAAAGCACTTTCTTTCTTCTAACTTGTGCACTTTGACGTGTGGGGTCCTCATGTCTCATCCTTGGATGACTATCGATATTTTATCTCATTTATTGATGATTATTCACATTGTACTTGGCTTTATCTATTGAGATCTCGAGATGAAGTTCCTCGTGTTCAATTATTTTGCAACATGATCAGAACTCAATTTGGTAAACCTATTGAGTTTTGTCATTTTGATAATGCTCGGGAATACTGTGCTCGCAACATTAATGCCATTCTTCAAGATGAGGTTATCATCTATGAGTCCTCTTGCGTTTATTCTCCACAACATAATGGTGTTGCTGAGAGTGAAAATCGTCATCTCCTTGATATTGTCAGGGCACTCTTGTTCCAATGTCATCTTCCTAAAATGTTATGGACTAATGCTTTGTTGGCTGCCAATTATCTCATCAATCGGATGTCATCTAAGACCTTGCAAACTTGTTGCTCCATCTCCATCCTTTTTCTTGACAAACCCTTATTCTCTTTTTTACCATAGGTCTTTGGTTGTCTTTGTTTTATTCATTCCTTTGGACCTGGCTGTTCCAAGCTTGATTCAGGTACTATTAGGGGTGTCTTCCTTAGTCACTCTACTACTCAGAAGGGATACCACTGTTATGACCCTTCCACTGGTCATACTGTTGTTCGTGAAGACATTACTTTCTTTGAGTTTGAGTCCTACTATTCTCCCTGGACTCATTCTCAAGGGAAGACTTGGGTGTTGCTGACACTTACATTGTTGCTCCTATTGTGCCTCCCTTGCCTTTACCCTTTACTTCTGTCGCATAGGGTGTTCAAACTCATGGTCCTATTGAAGATGGTGCATGTGGTTTTGAAAAGCCTCTAATCACATACATGAGGAAAAATTCTAAAATAGACTAGCTATTGATCAACCAATTTCAAAGGTTGTTGCGCCCCTGGATCCTGATCAACCAATTCTCAAGATTGACCTAGATCTACTTATTGTTGTTTGTAAGGGAGTTCGTGGTTGTGCCCAGTGGTCTATGTCCAAATCAATAAATTGCTCCTGTATCTCTCCTCATTATCATTCCTTCTTGTCTGCCTTATGTGTAGCTTCCATACCTAACTCCTTTTTTGAGACTGTTAAGGATCCTAATTGGCAGCGAGCAATAGAAGAGAAGCTAAGTGCACTAAGCAAGAATCAGACATGGGAGTTAGTTGATTTGCCCAGAGGTAGAACTCTAGTTGGATCCAAATAGGTCTATACCATTAAGTACAATGTAGAGGGTGTGATGCAGATGTATAAAGCAAGATTGCTGGCAAGGGGATTCATGCAGAATTATGGAACTAACTATCAGGAGTCTGTGACAAAACTCAAACCCATTAGAGTGATTCTATCTCTTGTTGTGCAACATTCATGGAACTTGTGTCAGATGGTTGTAAAGAATGTCTTTCTAAATGATGATCTACAAGAAGATGTTTATATGCTGCCTCTCCTGGTGTTGATATAAAAGCAAATAGGTGCAGACTCAGGAAGGCTTTGTATGGAATGAAATAGTCAACCAGGGCTTGGTTTGATTGACTCTGTCAGGCTATGATTTGGTTTGGATTCAAAAAGTCAAATGTTGACCACACATTGTTTGTCAAATGAAAGATTTTGCCCCATTACCCCTAGGGTTTCTACCTTTGTTTGGGTGATGGTTTAAAGGGTTTTAGCATGGGCTAATAGGTCGTTTGCTGCTGGTTCCCTTCTTGTATATGTAGGCCATGGGTTTCTCACGAATAGGGATCCCAGGTCTAATATACATGTACACTAAGAACTTTTCAATTTCTTGTTCAAGAGTCAAAAAGATGGGTAATTATTTTATGTACACTTAAACATGCATTGAGATGGAATTTTCAAGCAAGTTGATTACCAACACGTGGTAGAGATAAAGGTCCAAAGACCCTACTCACACATAAAGAAAGCTTCCAGGTGGACGTAATCCACCTTTCCACTAACGTCAGAGAAAGTGTCAACTCAAGGAGTCGACACTTTCTAGCCAGCTTGCTGGCTGGACACTGCTGGATGCAAGTGTCAACTCCTAGAGTCGACGCTTATAGACCAGAGGTCTATTTTCAATGAAAATGGAACCTCTGGTGAAAAGTGTAGACTCCATGAGTCGACACTTTTACTTGGGTCCTATTTTTTTTATAATAGGATAGAATGTCTTCAGAAAAGTGTCGACCCTATGAGTCGACACTTTCTTTGGAGCATCTGGATCGTAGTTTTCGGATTGTTTGTGAAATGCCCACTTTGTGATCCGATTGCCATGGCCCTTTTACCCCATTACCCCTAGGGTTTCTACCCTTGTTTGGGTGATGGTTTAAAGGGTTTTAGCATGGGCTAATAGGTCCTTTGCTGCTGGTTCCCTTCTTATATATGTAGGCCGCAGGTTTCTCACAAACGAAAATCCATAAGGTCTAATATTCTTCATCTGCTTGCAGGAAAAGAAGGAAGAGGAGCTGAGGGCGCTGCCCTACCTGGAGGAGGAGGAAGAAGAAGAGGAGGACGTCGTCCACGAGCTGATCTCTGCCGATCTGTCCCAGCTCTGAATGCGTTTCTTGAAGACTCATCCCTGGACGTCTCCTATGGGCTTCGTCGAGTTCCACTTCGCGAAGAAAACTCTCCGGCGCACCCTAATTCTCCCTCGGATGGATTTCACTGCAGATTTGAGGGAGATCTTTCTTCTCTCATCTCTACTTCTATTAAACCATAGATAGTTGTTTGGGCGCATATTGTATATCCTCTTTGTTTGTTAAACTGAGAATACATTGTGTGTGAGCGGAGTTGTATTTCCGCGTGTGTGATTTTATTGTGGGGAAAGACTCCCCGTGTTTAGTTTTGTGTGGACGGAGCTGCGACTTCGTGTGGTTGTCGTGTCCGGGGTACGTTCCCCGACTGTGTGTGTGTGTGATGCAGTGGCAGCGTGTTGAGGCAAGGCCTCGTGTTGTCGTGCATGTATTACTGCGGGAGCAGCGTGTGTGTGGTTGGGGTTCATCCCCATTCTGCTACGGTTCATAGCGTGTAGTGAAGCCTCACCGGGTTCAGTGAGGGGTGGACGTAGGGAGCCTGTTGTGGTCCCGAACCACCTAAAAATCTTGTGTCTCGTGTGATTGCCTGTGTGATTAACCATTTCTTCTATCTCCCTTCACAGGTCCATCAAATAGATTTTTAATTCACTACATCATCGTTTGTTCATCAAATAGATTGTTAAGCGTGATTTCATTGTTTAGTTGCATTGGTAATTCGAATGAGATCGGAAAGCTTGAGAGAATATCTTAATCTCACGTTTGTTTAGGCCAATGAACGTTAGTTATTTTAATTCCATTATGATTAGTTTAGAAAGTTTTTTAAAATCCGCCATCTCTGCAAGGGGACAATGCAACCCCCCCTTCTTGTCCGCCATCTCTCTGGGCCAACATTATCCATGATTTGTCATTCATTTTTTTATTTTTCAATTAGCGACTATTTGATCAGGGTGAGTCGACTCGCAGTGTCAGCTGCGTCGACGCAGCGCAGTGGAGGTTCCACCTGGAGCCGCATTGCGTCCACCCGACATGTTGGGGATTCCACTCAGAGCCACATTGTGTCGACGCAAGATTGCACTATGTCGACACAGGGGTGTACTACGCTAGCCTCGGGCCAAGCTGCATCAACGCAGGCCAAGCCACATCGACACACCCTTCATCAGAGAGTAGAACTTTCCACCTTTTCCTTTCTGCTTTCATAAGAGGATTATTCTTCCTTTTTTTTCATTCTAGTTATATCTTGACTCACCATATGTATTGCTCCTCCCCTGCGATGTTTATAGCATTCGTATTGATCTTCCCCTATAAGCTAAATAGGGCATAATGACAATATGAAGGGGATGAGCAAATACAAATGAAATGTCATATTCATCCAAAAATATCATATTAATTCCCTATCTTTATAGCATACATACTGATCTTCCCCTTGTACCTTGGTGTGCAACAAATATAAATAATGTTTGTGATTTTTATTGGCTGTTAACTTGTCATAAAATGTGTTTGTTCTAAATTAAATATTCTTTGACAATTTCATTTTTAGTCCCATCTATGAAATTATTTGACAATTATGTAGAATCCTCATTCCCTCTCTTGGTGTGTTACTTGCTCCTTCCCTCCCTTGGTGTGTTACTTGCTCCTCCCCCTCGGTGTGTTACTTGCTCCTTTCCCCTCAGGTAACTTGGTAGCATCATACTATGTTTAATTATTAATATGTATTTGTCAACCATATTTGTATAGCTGTTCATGATGATGATATCTAATAATAGGGCATTGCATCTAAATACTGTTGTTAATATGCCTCAGCTTAATTTTGTGTGTTATTGATTAAATTATATTGTTCTTAAGACGGTATGAATGGATCAAAGGATGGTAAAGGTAGGCTAGCCAATTGGAATAACGAGGCAGACTTATGTTTCGTAGATCTACTTGTCGAGCACCTTGTCAAAATGATGATTTTGCCAATGAAGATTTTACAAAGGAGACATGGAGAGATACGGTGAGAAAATTCAATAAAATGACAAAGTTAGGATATTCATTGGAAAATTTAAAAATCGTTTTAAAAATCTGAAGAAGAGATACTATTTAATTGTGGCTATAAAGAACCGTTCAGGATGGCGTTGGGATGACGGGAAAAATTACAGTCCTAGGTATAGAGGAAACTTGGGATGATCTCACTGCGATAGGTAACATATGATTTGCACGCTGAATTGTTGATTTTACCCAAACACTTCGGTGTGATTTTTCAGTTTGAACCGAATTATGAACACCCCTATTGAGGATGACAAAGTAATCAAAGAGCTTCTGAGCTGAAATTGTTCACACTGCTTATTATTTGATAAATAGCTAGGTCTCCTTCAGTCCCTTTAGGTTTAGAAATTTCAGAGAAGATTTAGTCAGGAAAAGAGATATCCTATAATCACTTGAAAGTGTCTAGATGCGGGCACTTATGTATGTCCCCGAGGACCAAAGGCATAACTTGAAAGCAAAGCCACTTCTTGTAATTTACTAAGCTATAGAAATGAAGAGTTTGGCTTCAGTCTATGAGATCCAGAGAAGAAGAGAATAATCAGGTAGAGAGATGTGTTCTTTTACGAAGATCATAATATTAAAGATATCAAAGAAACAAAGTAAAAAGGTCAAGCTTTCGACAATGTTCCAGATCTCACATTCATTCATTCTCTAGTGCAACAACCTACAGATGGAGAAGAGATACAATATAAAGATGATAGTGATGAGATGCCAGAATTAGGTGATAGTGATGTTAAGTCAGAATATGAGGTTTCTGAGCAGGGAGAGCATCAAGAATTAAAGATCAGGAGGTCTTCCAGAGTACCCTAGCTATCATCCCAATATCCTCCCACTCAGTATGTATTGGTACTGAGGAGAGAGAGTCAAAGAGCTTTCGGGAGGCACAATCTCATAAAGATAAAGATAAGTGATTGAAAGTCATACAGAGCGAGATGAACTAACTTAAGTAGAATGGTACTTATAAGCTGTTGAAACTTACTAAGGGTAAAAAAACATTGAAGAACAAGTGAAATTTTCAAGCTAAAGAAAGACAGCAATGTAGAACATTTGAAGTACCATAAATGCATCGTAGTCAACCAATGGTGGCAGTGGCGGCACAGGCAATCCTTGTTGACCTTCTTCCTCATCTCTCCTAGGCTCCTCCTCTCGAGCAGGGGCAGTAGCACGGCGACCACGAGACGCCATAATCTTAGAAAGTAATAATTTAGTAAGGTGATAGCTTCCGTATATATATTCCTTATGTATTTATTTCTTCATCTATTCTCATTTTTTCTACCAATTTGTGGAAGGTAGCGATGGAAATGAGTCTGCCTCTAACCCATCACTAACAGAAGTAAAATTAATGATGAAATATTAGATACGAGTTTTGTCACTAATTTGTCTCAATTTAGTGACAAAAAAAATAGATTAGTGTCAAATTAACATCTCAACGGACAATCGTCCATCTCTAATCTGTTTGAATAATTACACTTAGAAACAACAATATCCGTCGCTAACCTATATGCACTGGTACAAGACAGGGCATACACGACCCTATTTTTACAACCGTCGACGCTTTCATAGAAAGCCCGACTATTTTATCCGTCGACCACGTGGAACTCTCCCCCAAAAAAAAATTCTACAAAAAGTTGGTTTTGGGTGACTAACCATCGAAGAAGCCCAACCATTATCTTAATTCTAATTTCTTTGCCCTACCCCACCCACGACGTCGCTTGGGTTCCCCCGCTGCATGCCTCACTTCACCGTGGGTCGTCGCACTCCGCTTGACTTTACCAACACCGCGAGGGTGCTGCCGCACTCCTACTGCAGCACCGCAGATGCCGCGCTCAACGCCACGAGATTCCTGCTGTTGCACCGCACCGTGTGCGGACTCTTGGTTTTTGCTGCTGCACCGCATCAACGCCGCGAGGGCAAGGGTTTTTGGTTCCTACTACTGCACCGCAACGTGGACGCTGCGCTCAACGCCTCGGGGGCTTTGGCTTTGGCTTTCAGTGTAATTGTTCTCAGTGCTTGTCTGGTGACTGGAAACTTTTCGTGTTGCCTGGTAATCTTCAAACGAAGGCCTTCAGGTCGATCCTTTTCCCTGACCAGATGGTTGCAGTTCTGATTTCGTAAAGACACCAACTCTCCACACTGTACCCACCTTCAAATTAATTCTTGTTTATTATGTTCACCATCCTTTCTGTATCTTTAGCTCCAACATGGCATTTTTTTTCATCATCCCGTGGGTACCCTAATCTTGGGTGATCCTGATATTCTGTTTATTTTAATCTTATGGTATTCCATGGGAGATTTTCTTTTTTCTGATAAAAAAAATGACCTCACCAGTGATTGCAAGGATGGGATGAACACCTGTAAATCAGCCTCCTAGATACACCACGGTGGGCAATTGGTAAGTTGGCAACCTGGTATTCAAAGTTCTTGCCTCCGTGCTCCCACAATAGATTTCTGGGCTATAACTGGTTTAGGTATCTTTTTGAGTTAGCTTGACACCATTGTGGGTAGAATGCCATTACAAACATCTAAAATTCTTGCCCTTAGATCCATGCTTAATGGGTCCTTATCACGAGGCATGAGTCTATTTTTTCTCCTCATCTGTATTTGTACCTTTTTAGTGTCTGATCTGCTTCAGTGTTCTGTTGACTGTGGTGTCGTGAATTTCCTAGGCGTTGTATTTTGAGATGTTTAGTCTATGGTTCCCTGTATCAATCTCTGGAATGCTTCAGAAGAGCTAAAAAAAAAAACTTCACCAGGGAGAAGAACGCGGGGCCAAACAAGAAGTCAGCCAGAGGGTTCGACATCATAGACAAGATCAAGTCCAAGGTGGAGAAGGTGTACCCGGGTGTGGTCTCCTGTGCGGACATCTTGGCCATCGCCGCTAGGGACTCGGTGCTCATTGTAAGCACTAGCTAGCTAGTTCCATGAGTTCTATATATACCTTACTCTGTTTTTCATTACCTTGATCGAGATCTTCTGTATGTGATCAGTGTTTTAAGTACGTGTGTGTTTAATTGGATTAATGCAACAGGTGCAGCTGGGTGGGCCATGTTGGAACGTGAAGTTAGGAAGAAGAGACGCGAGGTCAACAAGCCAGACTACTACTAACAACAACATCCCTTCGCCTCTATCCAACCTCACCAATCTCATCTCCAGATTCTAGTCCAAAGGCTCTCTGCAAAGGACTTGGTGGCCCTGTCAGGTGCTGTAATGTCCCAGATTTTTTTGAATATTTTTCAAATTATTTTTGTGGGTCTCAGAGTGTATTTTGTGCTTTACGTGTATTTTTCTCTGATGAGCCTTCGGAACTCTGTGCAGGGTGAACTGTTACGTTCTCTGACTCCGGGACGTAACTAGCATGTTAAACAGTGCGGAAGGCGAGCTAGAAGGGGAGGGGTTGAATAGATAACACACCGAAGAAGCTTCCCTTCTTGTAGGGCTGTGGAACGGGGAGGATGTTCGTCGAATGGGGGCACATACGTACGTGATATATATATATATATATATATAGACACTTCATGTAATTAACTTATAGACAAGTTATACGTCTGATTTAAACATGGATTAGAGCCTTGTAACCAATCCCCCCCACCCTGTGCTTGAGGAGATAACCTCACAAATCGACTTAAATACTCACGGGGTTTGCCAATCTTTAGCCTCTGTACCGAAAGAGCACACTTGCTGAGTGTGTCAAAACACCGTACCAACTTCTTCAAAAAGGTCGCTGGTCTACCTTGACTAATCACTTTACCTACCATTTTGTGGGAACAAGGAGAATTCCACGAATTGATGGAGACGTCCGTTGGAAGTCATGACATAATACATTTCAGCTGTCTCTCGATCATCTTCCTGTATATATATGAAGTCAAATTGATTAGGTTGTAATTTGGACCTTGTTCTTGAATGTGTTTATCTCGATTAAAAGAATGCCCACACCAATCACGACTTGTCTCCCCCCCGCAGTTTCTAGAGGATATATATTGCACGATGTTATAATTAAATTGACGTGGGGCTACATGAACAGGACGAGGGGTATCTGGAGTACGTAGTCTCGAAGTTCGATCGAAGGTCCCAGAGGAATGGCTACGAGAGTCATCTTTGTCACCCACGCTCTAAATCCTCACCGCATACGGTGATGGGGCGCCCGTAGAAGCAAGGAGAAGAACACCCAGTGTGTTCTTTCTTCTCCCATTGCTCTCACACACAGTGAACAAGGGAGGAGAACCAGAGAGAGGTTACTAATTCAAATCTGATGATCTCCCGTAATTATACGAGAGGAAGGATCTCTTCTTACAGTTTTATGAAAGTCTACGCACGAGTGTTTCCGTGAGGCGTTGGGGCTCGTAGGTAGATGGTTACTAGATCTCCATGGCTGGAGCTCGATCCTAACTTTAAATACTTGGATGAATAATACTTGTTACATGTACAATCACACCATTCCTGCTCAATTAGGTTTATTTGGGATATGTGGAGGTTTGAAAATGATCACTCACTTCTCGGTCCAGTACACCTCCAACAATTTATTTGGATGGGACTGCGAGCCTCACCAGAGAGGAACCTGCAATCATCAGAAAGAGTCAGAAGAGTTCTGGAAGTTACTCTAGAGGGAAACCCTCCGACGGTCAAGCCAAGTAACTGTGGGGCGAAGGGGAAAGGCTACAGGAAGAATAGAAGAATTCAAGGGAAGGTACTTGACTTTCCTTATCTCTAGGCCATTGGGTCATGATTCTTTTATACCATCATCGGGAGGGTTCACCATTGGGTTACTGTGGCCAAGTTGGGAGAGGCATGAGCCGCCCAGTTCGCATGCCTGACGAAGTAGGAGGCATGGCTGTTGACTTGTCGTTTCCTTAGGGCTCCGCCATTAATGCGATGAGGGCACCAGCCATTAATGAGGAAGGGCTCACCAGAGAAGGCACATGCCTGCGTTGACAGATGGAGAGGCTCGAGCGACGTTCTAGTACCATCCCTGGAGTGGGGCGCCATTCGCCATTAATGCACAGCAATCGCCACAGTCAGATGGGGCACACGTGGACATGGCCTCTGATCTGGGCCTGCGATAGGGCAGGGGTGCGATGGGCCGCCCAAGTGGCACAGTAGACTTTGGAGAGTTGGGCCCTTGTGGTGGGCTAGAGATCGAGCACTATTGGACCGACAAGATGTGCCCTCCTCACTAGCCCCCTACTCCTAAGCAACGAGGGTGCTCAGTGCTCAGGAGGACCTCGGGCCCCTCCTCACTCTAGGAGAGAGAGGGGAGAGAGAGGAGCCATGCTAGGCTTCTATGCCGAGTGCCCTGGGGTTGGAGCACAACGCCTTAGATGTGCTTATCAATCGACTGTTGAATCGCTAGGTGCCGATGTCACCATAATGATGGTGTAGCCCCATTCATCATGGGGGCGCGAGAAAAGACGGTGAAGAGACGTAGTCTAAGGTTTTCCTGTCCATTCGGGGAACGAGGGTGATCTGTCCACATGTCAATGGCAAGGCCTGAACCATTGATATCTGTCGACTGGCTTACTACCTCTTCTTTTCTTAAAAGGAGCGTGTGTAACGACCTAGGATCCTAGTATCGGAAAGGAATCGGTATAACCTGAATCCTGACCGGCCACCTACGAGTCACGGGGTTCAAAAGGGTTAATTTATGTAGTAGAGATGCATACGAATCTAAAATAAATATAGAAATGAAAGTGTAAGAATTTAAAATTTATTTACTATCATTTAAATAGTTTACAGTCCAGAGTATAATGTCCAAAAAGTATAGTCCAAAGAAAGAAAAGTACACTGCCTATGGGCATACCCCGGCTCAGACATGTTGGCAACTACTACACACCGGTCACCACGCCGGACGCTGAATCTGGAAAGAAGATATCACGCCGGAAAGGGAAGGGGGTGAGTCTCATCTCATCGGCTCAGTATGGGTCCCGCAGATCCCCACCACAAGTAACGGCGATAAACAACAAAGATAACAGTAATAACAATAATAACAATATCAACAACAGTAATAGTAGTGGCAACAGCAAATAAATGACAAGCATAAAACGTAGCTCACTAAGATACCTGCAATTCCTCACTGTAATGTCCCAGATTTTTTGGATATTTTTCAGATCTGGATCCGTGAGTTTCGGATCACTTTCGGGGGTCCCGGAGAGCGTTTTGTGATTCACGCGTGTTTTTCCCTGACAGACTTTCAGAATCTTGTATAGGGTGATGTGGACGTCAAAAAAAATGACGTCGACGATCATACGCGACTGCACGTTCAAGTGCAAGTCGAAGACGGGAAGGTCGAACAAACCTATATCTCGTCCGATCAGGCCGAGAGCTCACCTGGTGGCCCGCCACCTAATAAGGAAGCCCCTCAAGCAGAGTAAATGGTTGTGCCTTCGAAAGGAATCTGTTCGGCACTAAAACGGCACGAAGAGGCCTTAAAACAGCGCGATAAGGCCCTTAACCGGCGCGCCCCACCCCTTTTAATGTTTGAAATGGCGCGCCCCTTTTTGATGGTTGAAACGGCGCGCCCCTTTGTGATGCATTGAAACGGCGCGCCCCTTTGTGGTTAAAACGGCGCCGTAACAACCCATGCCATCATTAATGGAAATCCTGCAAATCGCCGAACGGCCATTCCTGGCCGGCTGCCCACGTCCCTGCAAGGCATGGGGATCCTAACGTGGCGAAGGCTGAGGCTCGACAACGCAACCTGTGTGACGTGGGCAATCTACCGGCGCGCTCACCTTCGAACGGAGAGATTTGGGTGATTAGCCTATATATAGGCCAACCACTCCACCAAAAGGAACCCCCGGCCACGGAGACTCTCGATCAGTTGGGCTTTCCGGGCGCAGAGATGGAAGAAAAGAGAGGGAGAGGCATCCGCTCCTGTGGGTTTTCCCGGCGTGCAGTGAAGAGAAGAAGAAGAAGAAGAAGAAGAAGAAGAAGAAGAGAGGGGTGAGTGTGAGAGTTGGGTTTGGGGTTTGAAAGGCCTATATTTTTTCCCACTTTCTCTTTTGTCAAGATCTTCCTCCCTCTTGCAATGTGTTCTACTTCCCATTCCGGATGAACGGTTTGTGCCAAACTTCACTTTCCCCATCTAGGTGGATGAATAAAAGTTCCTTTTGTAAGCTCAATTCCCTGTTCTAATCTCCACTCCTCTCTCTCACTCTCGGATCATCCCGGGGCCTTTGAGGTCCGCCTCTCCATGGCGTGACCCTCAAAGAAACCCGCCTATGGATGAACATTCATGCCCCTTGTGGCAAATAGTCACCCCGTCCCGAAGATTCATTACCCGTGAGTCGTGGTCGCTCTCGTAGGCTAGCCCTCGAGCGTTCCACCCTCACACTTGGGCTATCGGACCGCCGTGAGGCCGTTCCGCATGTCGGGAGTCCACCACCGGAGCAATCCGGTGGGTGGCTCTCGCTTCTCCTTTTGACAAGCCCCGGTCCGGGGGAGATGCTGCCCGATTGTCGCCGCGATCGAGTTTACCCAAGAATACTCGAACTGACCAAACTGTTGAAGAACAACTGATCAATCGACCACTGTGAATAAACCACTTGAATGGAACGCTTAAACGTTCGAGATGATTCATCTAATAAACACTGAAAACAAAAAAAAAACTATTAAACCCCCCTTTATCAACTTAATATGCTAATAAAATGAACAAACGCTTCACAAAAGCTTGCCCACGGGTGAAAGAAAAAATGACACACAGTTAAAGAAGGACCCTCGGGAGAAAATGACACGGCGCGATCACTATTCGACCGCGCCGTTTCAACCAAAAGCCTTTCTAACTCCTTTATGATCATTAAAACGGCGCACCCTTGTTCCTTTCTGCCTTAACCGGCGCGCCCCCTCCTCTTCCTGGCGCCGTTTCAATCTCCTCCCTTGCAACCCAATATCTGGCATCACACTTTAACCGGCGCGCCCCCCCTTCCACTTACCCGGCGCGCCCCCTGGGCCACGCCGTTTCACCTTCCTCCGTCTCTCTCCGCTTCGCCTTCCTGCGTCTTTCTCCCTGTGTCTCTCCCCTTGCGTCTTTCTCTTCCTCCCTCACCGTCTCTCTCGCCATCCCCTCCCGGCATGGCCAAATACGGCGCGCCCCCCACTAGGCACGCCGTTTCAACCAATTCCATTCTCAACACCCATTACCCCCGCCGTTTTAACTCCAACTCCATCACTTTCACGAGTGAGTGCGAATATATTTGAAATTGTGGCACAGTTTTCTTAACGACATTAGTCGGTGCGCATCAGAGCTCGAGGGATGGGTCTGAGATATCGAGCGGGCAAAGGAGGAGGCTGAGGCGGCATGGGCCGAAGCCGAGGTAAGGCTGACCGAGGCCAGTGTGTGGTTGGCCGAGATCAAAGTAAAGCTGGTAGTGGCCAGCGCGAGGGTGGCTGAGCTTGAGGAGAAGGTAGCAGGAGCTGGGGTGAAGGTAGTTGAGCGATATTGGAGCTCGGAGGAAAACCAAGAAGCCCTAATGCAGGCCACCTTCACGTGTTATGAGCCAGGATACCGAGGAGGGCTGCGGAAAGGTTTTGTCGAAGGCTTCAGGCGGGCGACCAATCTGGCTCAGGAATAAGTCCTCGATGAGCTTATCTTCCCTACCAGGCAGTGCTCTGATTCTGATGAGGATGGCTCAGACTCTTCCTCATCAATGTCGAGCGGTGGAGGGCGGAGTGAGGGTGCTTCTGCTTCGGTGGAGGAGAGATCGCCAACTCCAGGTGCCTCGGGAGGGTGAGTGGATGGGGCAGTTCCTATACAAATGGGGTCAATGCCCAGGCCAACCGTCACTGAGGGTACCGGGGGCAAATCTCTGAGCACCGAGGGTCTTCCACCTACTAAGCTTTGAGAGGGGCCACGAACTTCCCTGAGTTCCCCTATTTCCATAAATTAGGGGAAATTTGTAATTACCTTACTAGTTCATTTCCTCTTTTTTTTTTTGTAATTTCTCTCTGGTCTTTACAATGTAATGATTTTCTTTCCATATAATGGGAGTAGCATTCAAAATATAATTGACTGCATGTTACTGCCTTTGACCGAGTAGGATTTACCATATCCGTAGTTGCCAGAGAATCAGAGATCTCGTACGATTCGTAGTCAAAAAATTACGCTTGCGTATTGATCGGGCGCGGAGCTAGCGTCCTTTTACTTTTCTATGTTTTAAATGACTTGCCATTTTCATGTATTCCCACGGGGGTTTGTGACAGAGGTAGCATAACTATTTCTAAGGAAGTACGTCTGCCTCTTGCGTCTTTTCAAGGGGAGATTCAATTAAGGCAAAGGTCTCCCCCTTAGGCCTATAAAAGGTCCCCCCCTTAGGCCTATAAAAGGTCCCGAAGGGCGTCTCCTTCTCTTCACGCTGCTTAAGGCTTCCCTTGCAATTTGTAGCTTCCTCCTCCCGTCCCTACGAAGCGGTTGTCTTCTTCCTCTGTGATCGTCTTCAGGTGAAGTATGGAAGATGACTCTAAAGATGAAGACTTTGGCAGTTGCTAGGGCATTTATGCTGCTTCGGTGTAGAAGAATGATTGGCCATGGGCAGACGGTGTAGAAGAAGGGTTGACGCATGGCGATTGGCTTCCTCCCATCTTATGGATTACTACTATCCTCGGAGGATGGCTAGTCGCTGCTGCATAGAGACACGATGCGGAAGGTATTATTCGAAGGAATCCAAACCCACTGGTTCAAATGGTGTCAGGCACTGGGAAGTCGACAGCCATGCTTCATTCTCCCCCGAGCATCTCCCCACTCCCAGCCTCAAGGGAGTGTTTCTTTCTTTCTCTCTCTCCTTTCACCATCCTCTTTTTCTTTGGATGGTGTCTGTTTTCCGCTTCTTCACCTTTCTTATTCTCGCTCGCACCACTTAGAGGGTGCTTGCTTTCTATTCGAACTTCCCGAGCAGACAAAGTCAGTAGTCTCGTTGTCCGAGCTATTTTTCACAACAGGTGGAGTCAGTGGCTCGGTCTGGAGTTGTCGACCTCATCCGCATCGAGTGATCAGTTCGTGATGTACCAGTTTTTTTCTTACATACTGTACCGGCTATAGCGTACTTGATGTACAACTATGTTTAATGCAATAAAAAGGAGAGGTATTATTGCAATCTATCTCTTACATGTATGGGAAAAAGCCTAAAAATAGAATTTTCACAATGTTGTCACATTCCAAGTCCGAGGAATGAGCGCTCCTTCCATGGTAGATAACCAATATGCTCCTTTTCTGAGCATCTCGACCACTCGGTAGGGACCTTCCCAGTTAGGGGGCCAATTTCCCCACCGCCTCCAGTGGTCAAGAGGCTTTGACCTTAAATTAAATTATTTTTAATTTTACGTCAAAGGTCATGACGCTAATTCTTTTAATTGATATTTCAGATTAACGTGGCATATCTTGTGACCGCGTTAATGATCGCGGTCACAATTCAGACCGCGTTCCTAAAAGTCTTTGATTCTATGACCAACTGACTTTGACCAGTCAACATTCATCGTAGTGAATCATGGGACCGCGTTGATATTTTATCATGGTCCCCTCCTTGACTGCATTCACAGTCTGAAACCTTGTCCGACTGAAAACTTGCCCTTTCTAATTTTTGGTCCCTCTGGAACCCATTTTGGGTAGGTTTCGGAGCTCTTAAGGAAGGTTCCTAATCCTTCTAGGAATCTTTCCCCCTCAAAATCGGCATGATTACCTAATTTTGGGCCTCCAATTCCTTGACTCTTTTAGATTCTTACCTAGGGTTTGCAGGTTCCCTTTCTCCTATAAATTCAACACTAAACCGTCGATTCCAAAGGATGCAACTCAAAGAATTCGACCACGAGGGGAGGACGAGGCTATGCTTCATTGAGGATCCTTAATTCCTCGTCTCTCTGTCACTCAGGGAGTATCATAGGGCGTTTTGTTTTTGTTCTTCTTCTTCTTCTTTAATGTCTCCTATTTCATCTTATTTTCGCATAGCATCTCATACCTTTTTCAAATTAATTTCTTTTACCAACTACACACACAACAAACCTAAAATTTGCCCTCCCATAGGGGTTTAAAACCACCACAACTCCCAGGTGATCTAGCCCTTCTATTGCATATTTTTATTAGAAATAGGGATAGATCCTACACTTAATTGCGTCTTAATGGGATTTCTCTTTGTGGTTTTCGTTGTTTTGCAGGCATAGGAAGAAGAAGACGTGAAAGCCTTGCACCTTGGCAGGCCTTGGAGCAAGGAAGGAACGGATCTGCACATCCCGCTACTTTCCTGATAACGCGGTTTAGTTACACACTGCGTTCTATAGAACGCGCCCATCAATATAATTACGTTCATGACCAGGCCCTCCTTCGACCTTCTTTCAGTTTCCGAGGTAAGTAGCGTGCCCCTTTCCTTTAGTCCTTCACTATTTGGCAGGTTATAGGCTTCGGTAGCAATCGCGGGTTTTGTTTATGTATCTTCTATTACATGCGCCCCACCCCCTTTATCTCTCTTGTCATCATTGTTTGACGTTTTATTTTTGGGGTGATCGATGTTTTGATCTACATCTTTTGGCAATCACGGTGGGACCCTTTGTTCCCATCATGTCCCTCCTTCTGCTTGTATGCCTACTAATTTATTCCATGTGTGTGTGTGATGTCCTTTTAGTTATGTTTGCTTTCTTCTCTTTGTCTTGATCACGACTATCTCTAGGACTATGTCTCTAACGCAGCCCATATTGAAACCGCGTTCAACACCTCTTTGTCCATCACCATTATATTCCATTCTCATGTTTGTTCTGTGTTATTTTGTCATCATTTTCAGTTCTACATGACTCGGTCAAGATTCTGACCACGATCATTTCGCGCTCCCTGGGGACACCGTGTTTATGTAAGTCCCTACCAGAGAGCTCTTTTGTCATATCATTCATTGGGTTTCTGCTTGTCATCTTCTCTAGTTGCATCTGGTACACTTCTTGTATATTATTATGCATTCATTTTGCCATATTCTTCTTACCATCTTCTAGATTTAGCTTAGATTTTTGCATGCACTTAGGGCATTGTGGCTTGTGAGGCCTCCTCTCCCTACACTTTTTAGGAGATTACACCCTCTCTTGGTGAAGGAAGGACCCTCCAATTGAGAATTCCTCTCATTGGACTAGAAGTTCCTTAACCAAGGCCTCCGTAAGTCCCTGACGTCGAAGGAGTCCCTCTTCGATATATCACTGGACAGGTTGTACTCTTGAAGTTTCCCGAGGTTAGTTGGCCTAAACGTGGAGAGAATCAACCTAGTTGGCACCGAAGTTACACCACATTGAAACTAGGTTCCTACCTTGAGTGAATTATATAAACTTGTTAAAAATCACATAATTCACATCAAGGAATAAATAAAAACCAAGTGTAAACATCCACTTGTTTGATATCTTTACAACTTGATTTGATTGAATATTGTTTGATTTGCAAAATGTTACAGAATTAAATAATTTAACTACAACAGAGCCCAGTCCAACAAAAGTACAGTCTAAGGCAGGGAAGCGTACCAAATGCCAAGTGAACACTCGGCCTGGCGAACTGGCAGCTAAGAACCTCCGCGCAGCACCCTCGAACCCTGAGGAAGAATCGCAACACCTGAAAAATAGGGGTAAGCCTCCTATCATTGGCTTAGTAGAGGTCCCGTGGAACCCCAACCGTAAACAACGCCGCCATGGAAAGCAGCAACAGCAAGAACAACAAGGACTGCAAGAGTAGCTGCAACAACAATGATAGAAAATGCAACTGTACACAAATCCCCAAAATACGTTAGCTGATGAAATCACGGCTCTACCACTACTCCTACAGGAATGAAAAACTAACACCCCGATCTCTCGATCGGGGGACCACCAGACTACGAACCACCCGAGTCACGCTACTAGGAAAATGTCACGACACCTCTTTCGTGAAAGCCTGTGCTCACACACGGAGGCCCACTTTGGAACCATATGATTCGAAAACACGGTCACAACCTCACCGACGTGAACTCTACATCATCTAGGGGAAAACCCTCGGTGACGCTCACCAGAACCCTAGGTCTCAGCTTCGAGAAACCACTCGAAAACTACACGCACAACCACGTCTCATAGACGGGAAACAGAACCTCGAGTCACGACAAGCTCACGTCACTTGACGGAAGTACCTGCCCATTAGAGCAAGGCCAGATGCATCCACTGACATCTTAGTCCGCGCCTCAGGTGTCTCTCTCTGGCTCAGCGGGAACTGAGACACCATACTAGTAACCACAAAACAAGGGATAGTTGGGGTCGCGCTCGTCAGCGCTGGTCTGTAGCCCCCAACCACGTGTGCACACACAGACTATGCGCTCTAAGTCAGGTCCTCTAGCTAGTTTCCCCCCAGCCTGGACTCAGGTTGCAAAGATGAGGGGCCCTATGATAACCAACCTAAAAATTATCTTTCTCGAGAAAACCGCTCTACCACTCCAGAGTAGGTCAGTACACGCGTGTCGTAAGAAGGCTACGACTAGCGAGGGGTCATTGAACGTGAACACCAAACATCACACATGCACCCATGTGAGTAACACGGAATACCAGGCAGCTCGGGACCACCAGACTTGGGATAATCATCTAAACCTACTAAACGAATGGTCCTTGAGTCACGGGACTCGGGTCAAGACTATCGTACAGGACAGCTCCATGCTATCAATCTAGCTTATCCCTACATTAGAAACCATGATAAAATAATTATTAGAGTGGCTCACAAGCCGCTGAGTACATTCCCTTTCCAAGGGAAACTCAAGAAACCTCCAGCCCCAGGCTGGGTGACTGAACTCACAGTCCAAGGGCCATACGCGTGGCCTACATGGAAAACGCCTTCCGAGAATGCTAACAATGTGCGGGAATAGCCCTCCGTACTTATATCGATATACGACGACTTGATTAAGTGTAACATGAAAGCCCGGATCACAAGAGGGCCACCCAGACCCTTAAAACTCACGGGCATGCTGATCAAGATAACACGTTACCTCTGAACACTCAAAAATACAGTCACGGTCCCCACGGGGTGTCTGGGACATCCACAGGGACACAGGTCGACCAAAGGATTGCAACTGGGTCAACCGGGAGCCAAACGACTCGAACAGAAACAGCCAGCACGGAAACTAGGTGGCGGTCTTCCCCAGACCGTCACCTCAGGTGGCGGTCTCCAACGGAGGTAGCGGTCCCCACAAGATCGCTACCTGCCAAGGACACCTGGCAAAATGCAGTCATCAACTTGACCGCAATCTGAAGGATGTGGTCCGGAACCCGACCGCATTCTCTAGGGATTCCTGTGGCTTCGTTGATGCCCCCCCCAAGGGTGCACCGACCCCACGCAGGTGGCGGTCTTGGCCTCTACCTAGAACTGACTTACGGGGTCAAGTGGCAGCCCCCAGCTGACCACCTCATGCCCCCAAGGTAGGAGGCGGTCACTAGTATGACCGCAACTTCCACACGAGCCCGAAAATGTGATTTTCGGCGAAAAACCCTATTCCACGTCCCAATCACACCCATGTGATGGGAAAAATAAGGGGAAACCCTTCCCCAGCCTCTGGACCCATTTTAGACAGATATGATGTGTTTGTTGAGTGTGTAGGTTGCAAGTTTAAGCTTCCTTGCTCTTTATCTTTCACTTCATCTGCTTCTTGTTCACATCTTCTGATCTATTCATCTCTTCAATCGTACCCCTCAATCTGTTCTGGACCTTATATCCCTCTCCGACTTTCACCTCATCATCATGTCTCCATGAGAGGGCTTTGCCTCACGATTGTGAACCTGGCGGTCCTGCTTCATCTGATCTTGGGCTTTGGTTGAAAAGCGTACTTGTCATGTTGTCATCCCACGTGTTTTGTCCCCTGTGGTTGTCATCCCACGTGTTTGTTGTTCTGCATGTGTTGTCATCCCACACCTATTGTCATCTCATTATGTTGTGTCGTTGCACCCGTTATTTTATCCCACGTGTGTTGTTTGTCCCTCCGCGTCATTCCACGTGTGTTGTCCCACATGTGTTTTGTCCCCTGTGCCTTTAATCTCACGTGTGTTGTCGTCCCACCATGTTCTTATCCCACTGCATATGTTGTCTCACCTAGGCGTCGGAAAGTGATACGACATGGCATGCCTCTCTCCGAACTACTGCTACGGTCTACAATGCACGGGTTAGAAAAATAGAAATGGGGTGATCGCTGGAGACTTATACCTGAGCCTCACAGGGATAGGATGATCGCAATGGCTTGGAAACGGGAGATGAGGGTTCTTCCTGTCCTCACTCTCGGCCAGCCAAGAATAGAGAGCTCTAGGAGTCGGTGATAAAGTTCCTGCAAATTAACTAGTAAATAATGAAAATAAACCCATTAGACTTTAATGGTGTAGTATATGCTCAAACAAGATGAGAAATCATGCAAATGGGGGTCAATCACACCGGGAAGGGGGATGGTCAAGACTTTCAACCATTCACCTTCCGTATGTTTTGGGGTGAAAACATCTTTGAAATAGGGATCTAGAAAAATCTATTATGCATATAATGCACTAAAATGAACTAAAATGCATCAAGATAGAGAACAAAGGAAGAAAGGAGGGGTTTGCCTATTGACCAATAGAAGGCGGCCAAATATGTGGCCATTCAAGGGATGAAGGTGGCCATGTCGATGGCTGCCTCCTGGAACCTGAGCTTCTTCCTCGGCGGAGCTCTTTGACTTCAAGTTCATCTTCGAGGAAGGTGCGCAAGGTCTTCTCTCGTCCTCATAGCTCTCCCCCAGGCTCACCAAACTACCAACCCCTTCCTCAAAATGTCCCCACCTCCCATGCAAATTGTTCGGGATGGTTTTTTGTAAGTAGGGGGAATTTCTCTCCGTGAAAACATTCGAAGATACAGTAAAAGTGATTTTGACCAATCCAGAGGTGAGGACATGTGAGAGTATATACGCCTCATCCTCCCGAGTGGGAATGAGTGTGGAGGACGTGCCCTGAGCGGGTGAAATCATAGAGTTGACAGGTGGTTATTAGGAGGCGACCAGGTCGATGGCCATTTCAAGGGGGACTAGGAAGCCAAAGTTATTGCCGCCTTTGATTCTGGGTGGCTAGTACCCTGGCCACCATGGTCATTGGGCGGTCGGTACCCTAGCTACCTTGGTCTTTGGGTAGCCAGGGTACTGGGCGCCAGGGTTTTGGCTACCTTGGTCTCTTGGGCAGTCAGTACCTTGGTTGCCTTAGGATTTGTGTACTCAATGTATAATACCTCAAAAATGTTGCCAACTTGGGTGCTTGCCCCTGAACCCCCAACCTTACGGGCAGGGGGGCACTGGCCCCCTACAACCCCCCAGTAACTTATCTTGAAATTGGAGCCACAAAAGGACTGGGTGGAGCCTACCTAGATAAAGGTGAGACCCCATACTCCCAATCATCTAGGAGAAAATGTGACTTCTATGATAGCTAAACAAGGTCCATGCAATGTCCAAAGTTAGGCATCTACAAATGCCCCTCCGGAACGCCCATTTTGCAAGTGAGAACAACAGACTGATAAATGGGCATTTCGGTAAAAAAACTAGTCTAATTAGGACATCCCGCTCAAGGAGATTCTTGAGAAGTGGGTGAGCTTTGTATAAGAATGAACAAACATAATGCAAAAAGAAAGGTCATCAAAGGGTAGGAAGGAAAAAAGGTAGTATAAAGGGCTTGGGAAATCTTAACGAAGAAGGAGAGTCGACTCGAGATAGTTTTGGAGTCGACGCCAGAAGCCAGCCAGAAGAACTCGCCAACTGAACAAGCAACAGTAACAAGGGCGACAAGGCTGAAGAGCACAAAGAACAAGAAGAAACACCAAGCTATGTGAACGTAACATCTTTTGTACGTCAACGCAGTCTAGCCAAGATCAACTTCCAGTTGACTCAAGTTTTGTAGACAACCATCAAAGCCAAACTACAGACAAAGTCACGGTGAGTCAAAGTCAAAGCCCTAGTCTGCATCAACAAACAAAGGAGAAAAATAAGTCATACAAGTGAAGGACGTGCTGTGAGAAGGTGACGGGTTGTATGCACTAAGGGTGACAAATAACTCGGTAAGATAGACAATTGACCAATAGAGGTGAAAAATAACTTCCTAAGGGTGAATAATAGGTCACCAGGCTAAAAGCTTTGAAAAGTGAAGAAGTTGAGTTAACGCAATGCGCAACAATGTCGACGCAGCCAAAGCATGCCAGAAGCTATTGCTAGCTGAAGAAGACTAAGGGTGACAAATGTGCAATATGGATGATAAATAACACTCTAGTGGTGACAAATGAACCTTTAGTGGTGACAAATAACTAAAGGTAACGGCTCAAGCTCAAAGGTGAATTGGCTAAGGCGACGGCTTCCAACGATAAGGGTCACAAATGGCTGATACGGCTGACAAATGGCCAGCATGGGTGAATAATAGTCTACCAAGGGTGAAAACTGGTTGGGCGTATGGAATGCTCAAGGAAGTCAAGTGATTTCGATCAACAAGCATTTGGCATAATATCGTAGGACACTGGGCACGTGATCAAAGGTCATCCATGTGGCATCTTCCAAAAGCTTTCTCACTGATAGAAGGACAAATGGTGGGAAGTTAATTTGGATAATTCTATTTTTCATCCGTCTACTCTATATATATGTGAGGTTCATATTCAAAGGATGAAGAGCCTTAGAAGAAGAGTAGAGCTCATCTGAGAAGAAGCTACAGCAGTGGAAGAAAAAGAGAGAGCGAGATTTGAGAAGGAGAGAATTGCAGAAGAAGAAAAGTGTGCTACAAGAGAGGAAGATCAAGGAGAGAAAATTAGAGAGAAGATCTGAGAGAGAAGAAGAAGAAGATAAAGAATTGAGAGATTGAGAGCCTGCGAGAAGAAGAAGAAGAAAATCAGCCAAAGCTTACGAAAGATTTGTGGTGTTCTTCAGTTCGTGGATCAAATCCAGAACTAACTTGCTCCTGTGGAGCTACATTTCCTGTGTTTTTATTTTTGTGTTTTCATCTATTATTTTTCCTTTCTACATTGTACTTCTGATAACTTGTTCAGGGTTCGAGTTCCCTCTGAGGTTTCAGAGGAAAGGAGAAGTGTTTTTCTAGGTTCCCTCGGTGGGTTCAAAGGAAGAAAGGATTGAATCCTCTAGGTTTTGTGAGCAGTGGGTTGTTGTTCACAGCTCCTTTTGTGTTCATAGAAGAAGGGAGGATTTGCTCCTCCAATCACTACCAGTGGTAGTGGGTCTGGTCTTGCTGGGCCCGAGATCAGGGTGAGGGATTTGTTTCCCTTGGTTCAAGCTGTTTGGCAGCGTCTGTTGCAGACTGAGTTTGCGGTCTTACATTAGCAAGGGAATCCTCACTCGAGTTTAAGTGAGGGGTGGACGTAGGTCTGTGGGTAGCAGACCAAACCACCTAAAAAATCCTATCTATCGTGGTCTGATTGTGCATGCATTCCTTATCCTCTACCTCCTTCACAAGTTGGTGTGTGAGTTCGTTTTGCTTGGTGATCACATCGTGTGCTAAGTGTTCGAGATCTGTCTTGCGTAGGTTGATGCATATTCATGGTGAATTGCTAGGTGCTTTAATGTGTTTTACTTGAATCCTCAATTCGTTCAGCACACTGTTTGGTAAATCAAGTTGTTCTCAATTGGTAGTATACTACAATTCGAGTATATCTGTGAGAAGTCCTTGTTTACTCATGTGCTAAGACATGATCATTGAGTGGTTGGCTGAGTCTATAGTATTAACTTCCGTTGTGATTTGAATTGGGTATGAATTGTTAATTGGGCATAAATTTTTGTAGGGGATCTATTCACCCCCCCATGTCTGGGCCTAGTAATTGTTTCTCACCAACTTCATCCCAGCACAAAGGTGATTGACAACTTCTTCCATACAAAGCTTCCAAAGGTGCCATCTGTATACTTGCCTGGTAACTATTATTGTATGCAAACTCGACCAGAGACAAGTGATCATGCCAGCTTCCACCAAAATCGATGATACAAGCTCTGAGCATGTCTTCTACTACCTGATTGGTTCTTTCGGTCTAACCATCCTTCTGAGGATGAAAGGTTGTACTAAAGTTGAGTCTTATCCCTAACGAATGTTGTAGACCATTCCAAAAGTGAGAAGTAAAATGTAGGTATCAGTCAGACACAATTAAAACAGGTACTCCATGTGATCTAACTATTTCCTTGATATATAAAGTAGTAAGAACATCAAGTAACCATCGGGTCTTGATAGGTATGAAATGTACCGAATTGGTCAATCGGTCTATGATAACCCATATACCATCATGTCCTCCTTTGGATTTTGACAGACCCATAATGAAGTCCATGCCGATATCCTCCCACTTCCACTTGGAAATATCTAGACGATGTAGCTTACCGCTTACCGGTAGACTTTTGGTGTTCTGCCTTGACTTGTTGACACGTGAGACAATGAGACACAAAGTTCGCAACTTCTCTTTTCATGTTGGGCCACCAAAAGGTCCTTTTCAAATCTTGGTACATCTAAGTAGATCCTAGATGAATAGTGTACCTTGATCTGTGAGCTTCATCTAATATCTTCTTCTTTAATTCTGGACAATCTTGTACATAATTCTCTCTTTGAACAATATCCTTCCATCTGATGCTAGCTTGAAATTAGGTCGTTCTTCCATCTTGCTCTTGATCTCTACCAATACCGAGTCATTGTCTTGGAGTCCTTGGATTTCGAAAAGTAAATCTGGTTGTATCCTCATATGGGATAGAGTAATACACTTGTTCTCCTTGTCCATACTTATGTCAAGTTTAGAGAATTGTTCTAACAATTTCCACTCTTGAATCATGCAATTGGCTAATAGAGCTCTTGGCTTTCGACTGAGGGCATCGTCTACAGGATTACCCTTTCCAGGATGATATTGTATAGTAAAGTCAAAGTCCTTGAGATATTCCAACCATTGTCTCTGTCTCATATTTAACTCCTTTTGAGAGAAGAGATACTTGAGACTCTTGTGATAGGAGTACACAGTGAATTGCTCTCCATAGAGATAATGTCTCCAAATTTTTAATGCAAATACTACCGCAGCCAACTCTAGGTCATGGACTGGATAGTTCTCTTCATGCTTCTTCAGTTGTGGGGATGAGTAACCTATAACTCTTCCTTGTTGCATCAATACACAACCGAGACCAATGCCAGACACATCAGTATATACCTCGAACTTCTCTCCTTCAACTGGTAGGGCCAAGATCGGGACAGTAGTTAAGTGATCCTTTAGAAGTTGGAAGCTTCTTTCACATTCCTTGCTCCATTCATAATGAACCTCCTTGCAGGTTAGCCTAGTAAGAGACACGACGATTTTGGAGAAGTCCTTAATGAATCGCCTGTAGTAGCCTACGAGACCCAAGAAACTATGGATCTCAATAGCATGGGTCGGTCTTTCCCAATTCTTCACAGCCTCTACTTTTGATGGATCTACTAAAATCCCATCCTTTGAGATCATATGTCCTAAGAAAGATACCTCTTCGAGCCAGAACTCACACTTACTGAGCTTTGCATAGAGTTAATTTGTCCTCAATATTTGTAATGCAATCTTCAAATGCTCCTTATGTTCATCATTGGTCTTCGAATAAATTAGTATGTCATCAATGAAGACCACTACAAACTGATCCAGATGAGGCCTGAATATGCTGTTCATCAACGACATAAAAGCTACAGGGGCATTTGTTTGTCCAAAAGGTATAACTACAAATTCGTAATGCCTATACCTGCTCCTGAACGTAGTCTTATGGATGTCCTCTTCTTTGATCCTCAGTTGTTGATATCCTGACCTGAGATCAATCTTCGAGAAATACCAAGATCCAGATATTTAATCAAATAATTCATCAATCCTTGGCAGTGGATACTTATTGTTGATGGTGAGGTGATTCAGCTGCCGATAGTCAATGTATAATGTCATTGTAGCAAAAAATACAGGGACAACTCCCCAAGACACACACGGCTATTACACTAGCCAAAACACTTCCAGTCTCTAACAAGAGCACTAGATGCACACTGCAATACAAAGATTGAAAAGAAAGAACGCAAAGGCGAGGCAAGCAAACTCAAATGTAGCTTCAAAACAAGATCTTGAAGCTGTACTAGTAGATCTGAACTCAGATCTGAAGACTGCTCATGACTGGCTGCAAGGAGGGCAGCTCTCCCTTCTCTCTTCTTCTTCTTCTCAGCTCTGGACGTGCTCAGACCAAGGATGGGCTGCTCACTCTTCTCTTTTCTCTCCTCTCTTTTCTTCCTCTCAGATTTTTTGTTGAGGCACAAGCTCTTCTTTCCTTCCTTCTTCTTCTTCTTCTTGAGGCAATGACAACTCCTCTTCAAGCAGGAGCTTCAAATATATAGAAGAGCCTAGTGGAGGATTTTCCCTCCAAGAAATCTGTAGCTTGATTGACTAGAATAGAAAAGTCTTCTTTGAATTGAGGCTTCTACTCTGATTGGTACAGCGTATATGGGAGACCAGGAGCAAGAGAACTTTCCAGACTACAATTTGATTGACTGATAAAAAAATGTAGGATTTCTTGTCTGGAGCCACCTTCTAGATCTGTAATTTGATTGGTCCCATGGCAGCAGAGTAGAGGTAAAAGCATTTTCCTCCCAAGATCTGTATTTGTTTGACTTGAGCAGAAATGATGCTTCTTCGACTTGGAGATCTGCTAGATCTTCATGGATAAGGAGCTCCACCAAATCTGTATTTGTTTTGTCTATATAAAATAGATTTCTTGGTCAAGCCCCTTTTTTTGATCTGCCTCCTTATTAGCTCAGGACAGAAAGGACAAATCTATATCCTAGGTACTTTTTTAGAGACTAAAACCTAATTGGCTATGACCAAAAAGGCAGAGTACCATGATACTGACTTTTCTCAAATTTGATGCCTGAAAATCTGCCTCCAAAAAGGTGTACTGACTTCCTTATCATGGAAAGGTAGGATCTCTGTCCTAAGATCCTTTTCCAGACCTCAAAAAGTGTGTTTTTGGAGGTTTACGTCAGTATTTTTTATTCTCTGGATAATCTCATAATGTGTTGCAGGTTTGAGAGATAAAAGCTTGAAGGCCTACTAGTGCGTCGACGCAGCAAGCCCATTGCATCGACTCATCTGTTGAGAACACGTCTTGAACGGCTTCTGGGAGGCCCCTTACGTCGACACCCTGAGAAGGCAAGGTCGATGCAGCAGACGCAACAGATTCTTCGTATGTAGGGGTCGACACCATGGGTCGACTCTTTTGACTTGGTTGAGCTGTGAGCTTAGTCACGTCGATGCTGCTCGATGGTGAGGTCGACGCAGCTGGTTCTCTTCTTTAGCTGCCGTGAGCTTAGCTATTAAGGTATCGATGTAGCATCCTCATGGGGTCGACGTAGCTAACCACGGGCGAAAATCTGACTACTGGTGGAGCTTGATGAGGTCGACGTAGTACAACCATGAGGATTACTCAGCTTCATAATTTCTTAAGATTTTTTGTTGATTCAAAGTTCTTTTGCCCTTGATTATCTGCCCAATCCTTTTCAACTTTATTTCAATAAACTGAAGGCCCTTTGCTTTGCACTATTGCTGGCTGGCCTTGTTCATACCCTTTAGTTCAATGCATCATATCACATGACACCATTGCATGATATCTTCACTCTGCTCATCTTTATGAGGCCATACACTTGCCAGCGCTGACTTTGCCTTGAACTACATACGTGTTGACATCATCAAATGTATATTAGACTCATCAATGAGTCATAGTCACACATCATCAAAATTAAAGGCACAACATTCTCCCCCTTTTTGATGATAGCAACTATGAGTCAACTCAATCATGACTCATCAAAACATCTCCCCCTTTACCATCAGCAAAGAGGACATAGTTTGATACCAAATGTAGGAGATGAGTATAGATAAAATTCTGACATTAAAACATCTCAACAAATAGGGCAATTTAGTGTGAGGCAGACAGTGCAGGTAGCATAAAAATTTAGAAATTGGAAATCAATGAGCAGTAAACTATCAAATTGAATGTAGCCACGGACAGTAATAGACTTGACTCCAATCTGGAGAAGGGTCTGCCCCTCCTCCACCTCTTACTGCTAGTGAGGGTGGACACCCCTCCTCGTCTAATCCTTCTCCTAATAATTCCGCGGATCACATTCTGCGAATGATGGCCCAGCTGGATCTGGCCCAGCTTCAGGCTCTTTACCGAACCTTGCAGGGGTCCGGTACCCCATCATCTATTGTTTCACAAGGTTTGTCTTCCTCCTCCATTCCTCAACCCCCAGCTAATGGGCCAGGGGCTGCATCTTCTGTGAATGATCTCACTCCTGTCCAGCCCAAAGTCCTTCGTTTCTCCAATGTGGAAGCGGGCCAGTCTTCTAGTTCGGCTTATCAAGTTCTTGATAAGGGGAAGATCGTCCTTCCTCCCTCTCCTCAGGTCGACTCTAATAAGCCCATTTCCTCAGCACCGCAGGTCCTTGTGAGCCCAGCTGATTTCTTGCGCCCCCAATCTGAGGCGGCCCATCTTGCTTGCCCAGACATGGGTCATTCCTCGGCCCATCATCCCTCCTATGGGCTTCCCCCTCCATCTGTTTATCCTTCGGCTCCTTACTCCAGACCTATTTCTTTCGTTCCACCTATCCCGTCTTGTGAGCAAGAACTTCTCGACAAATGGGCTGTCATGCAATAACAGTTCGATTTCCTTCAGAAACGGGTCGGCCCACAATCATTGGTTGATGTTTCGGTCCCTAATTTTCATAATATCTGGTTCCCTCCGCAGTCTGAGTTTCCCACATTCCGCAAATATGACGGGAACGGTAATCCGTATATTCATATGAGGGACTTCATGTATGAGTCAGCACAATACCAGTACGATGATCGCCTTGTGACGTATTTGTTTCGCCGCTCATTAGATGGAGTAACACTGGAATGGTTTTATGCCTTGCCGTTGGAGGATGCCGAGAGTTTTCAAGGTAGTTACGGAAAAATTCATTCAAAGGTTTCAAGATCGGGTTGGCTCGGAATATTCCTTCATTGACCTCGTTGCTGAGAAGGTGAAGTTGGACGAAGACTTTATCACATATGTTGATAGATGGAGACAGATGGCCGCTCGAGTTCTTGTTCACATCTCGGAGGAAGAAAAGGTCAAGCTGCTTATCTCCAATGCCACTCCTACCTATCGTAATATCTTGACCATGAATGACATTGCTAATATCCACCAACTTTATAGCCGGGCCAGGCTTATTCAGACCCAGTTCAAGGATTCTCCCATCCATGCCATGTTTGGAACCCAAAAGCCTAAGCATAATAGAAAACCTCAAGGGCTTGTTACTGAGGGAGTCCAGATAAACGAGCAAGTGCAAGCCGTTAGTTTTCCATTTCCCAACCGTTCCGCTCCACCCCACTTCCAACAGCCTCCCTATAAACCTCAATCCTCCACACCATCAACTGCCTAATTGTCCTTCCCTAGCCACCAACAGCCACCGCAACTACCACGATACCATAATGCCCCGCCTCCCAACGGCTATGCACCCAAGCGTCCGGGTCCGAAGAGGGCTCAATATCCTCCTCTACTTGAAATCTTCCCGGGCATCTTTTCAGCTCTTATGTCTATTGGTACCCTACAGCTTCCTCCGGAGCGACCCGATTGGAACTCGGTCGTTGATCAGTCGAGATATTGTATATTCCATCGGCAACTCGGGCACACATTGGAGAGTTACTTTCAGTTCAGAGATTTTGTGTACGATTTGCATGAAGGACAACGCATTTACTGGGCTGAGATGCATAAAGTTATTGCAGAGATTAAAGAAAAAAGGAGACAAGCACCAAGACAGCAGTATCAAGCGCAACAGCTGCGACAACCGCCACAGCAGCAGCAACAGCCTGTGCAGGATCTGGAGATCTATCAAAACTCGATGCCAAATCACGCACCCGCTCTGAACCCTCAGTCGTCGGCACCAACTCAGGTGAATATTGTTTACCACCCAGCCCCTAGTGCCCGGTGGTCTTATGATGACGAGTCTTCCGTTCAGCGGCTCATGGCCCTCCACCACACCTACCATAACGCTCTCTCTACCTCATATTCACCCTCCGCCCTTGTTATCCTTCCGCCAACCGTTCAAGCCGCCACCGCCATGCCCACCACACCTGCCATTGCTCCGAGACCCCTCATCTTACCTCCTGCATTCCCCATTGTTCCACCAGTCCTTACTCCTCCACTAACGCCCATTGCTCCCACTATTACCGTCCCATCATCTAAGCCTTCACCTATCATCCTCCTGGCATGGCCCATCAAAATCGCTTTCACCTCTGTTACCCCCACCATGCCTACAACCCCTGCTCCCACATTCTTCGTTCATCCTATCGGGCCAATCAAGCCGTCAACTGTGGGTTCGTCTGACACATTGCCGACGTAGAATCTTGCCCTTCGGAGCGGGCACTTGTTTCATTGGAACTTTCCTACAGTTGGTCCGTCTTCACCGAATCCCCAGTCCTTGCAGTAGGCAGATAATCAAGAAGAAGTGGATCCACTGTCATGCACCCAATACGACCTATTACACCACTTGGGTCAATGCCTGCAAAGATCTCTGTGTTAGAATTGATTAAACGGTCCAAGCTTCATTAGGATGTCCTGTAGGATTTTCTCCAAAAGGTCATCGTGAATAAAAATATGACAGTTGACAGTTTACCATCCGCTCTGGCCACAGTGTCTAAGGGCCCGGCTATCATCTTCTCTGAAACTGAATTGGCACCCCCGGAGGCTCGCCAAATGCCGCTTTGTATTTCTATTACTAGAAACAAGGTAAGTATTGATGCGGCTTTGGTCGACACTGGGGCTTCTATCAATATTTGTCCACTGAGCACTCAGCGAGCTTGCAACATTTCAGAAGATCAATTAAGGCCTACTCCTACCACCATTGCGGCCTATGACAATTTGAGGAGGCCGTGTCATGGGGTGATTATCGTGCAAGCTGAACTTGGGCCACTGACAATGCTAATCGAGTTTTGTCCTGGATATCGACCAAATGTTCAAGGCCATTTTGGGTCGTCCATGGATCGATAACCTCAATGCTGTGCATTCCACCGCTCACCAGTGCCTCAAGTTCCGTTCCAAGGGTGGGTGGTGAGAAGGTCAAAAGCATCTTCACGGTCCGGTCTGTTGAAGCTATTTCCGAGAAGATCCTGCCGACACTCTGGCCCAGCAACAGGCCCGTCATCTCCGTACTAGACCTTAACTTTCCATGAGCCTATGCGCGACGCAAGCCAACTGTCTCACAGGTGGTTGTCAAGGGGAAGCCCAAGATGCTGGACTTCAAGGGCTGGAATACTATATTGAAGTTGGGATACCAACCAGGTAAGGTTTGGGTGCTCAATTACAGGGGCGAACATAGCCGGTCCCAAGGTGCAAGAAGGTAAACAGAAGAGGCTTGGGCTGCCAAGAGTCACCATTGTCTATCCTTGAAGATCTGCTGCCATTGACTTGGAACTATCAAGAACATTTTGTGAGGGGTCCGTTACAGCTTGGCACTCCAAGGGCCCCGGCAAGTAAGGATACGAAAGAAGATGCTGCCTGCACAATTTCTGGCCCGCTTTTGTTGCTTAAAGGGCCCGTTGATGATATGGAAGATTTTTGTAAAGCTTTTGAAAGATTATTTCATGAAGAAAGTCACCTGAGTAGCCCGGAGGTGCGACTTGTAGGATACTCACGTGGAAAGCCGGCTCACCATTTGCGGGAAGAAGGGAGTTCACCCATTATCTTTACATAATCTCCTTCCCGTTTGTTGGCACATTTCCAAGAGCTGGATTCTATACCCCGTTCGCCTCCCATTTTGATTGATCCGTTGCTTTTTAAAACTCTAACTGATTTCCTTATTGTCAAGATTTGTGATTGTGGACATTGCCCACCTATTGATCTGTCCACTCTTTTCTTCTCCTCTTCCGATCCTCTTCTCAATCTTCTCTGTCCATCTTTGTATCCTCTCATGCTTCCTCAACCTTCTTTTTCTTCCTCTTTGTCTTGTTGTGTTGTCTCCACTGATCTCCAAAAAAAATGCCAATTTTAAAACGAAGATTTCAGTCGAGGATTATGCTCGGTTTGATTGTTCCTCCTCCCAAGGGCACGAGGTCCCTGATTTTCTTCCATCAGATTTTCTTCATCCAGTTTCTTCTCCTAGACTAGAATTAGGGTTTGTCGAGTCTTCTAAGGAAGTAGGGTCTTGTTCTAGTGTCTCCAACCCTTCCTCCATGCTTGAGCTGCGCCTGATGATGCGTCCTTCCAGATCTATCCCTGATAGGTTTCTGCAGGATCTAGCTCGACGTTGTCATGCCCTTCTTAGATGTCCAGAGTTTATTAAAGAGGCGGTTTAGCTAGAGGAAGATGATGAGCGGGATGGGGCGTTGAGCGATGACGGTCTGGGTGGTTATGAAATCATGGATGAGAAGGACCTGGTCGATTTGGAGGACAGCGACGTAGAGGACACTGCCGATCTGTATGCGCAAGGATTGAAAAAGTTTGATGAACCATCGACGGCAGTGGATGAACCTACGAAAGAAATCAATCTAGGAACTGGCGAGGATCCCAGGCCTATTATTATTTCCGCTAATCTCCCTCCCAGGATTGAGGAAGAGTTGATTAAGGTTCTGAGGGAGTATGGTGATTCCTTTGCCTGGTCATATGAAGACATGTCTAGTCTCGACCCCTCCTTGGTGGAACACCGACTCATGCTTAATCCCGGGGCAAGATTCGTAAAATAAAAATTGAGAAGATTCCACCCCTACATGGCCTTGAGGATGAACGAGGAAGTTGACAGATTACATAAGGACGTCCCACGGGGCTTCGTCACTCTTGCCATACCTTTGATTTCCATAATTTTACTATTTGATTCTCATATTGATTTTCATTTGATAGTCCTTTTTGGCTAGAAATTACAATAAAGCTCACTTTGAGGGTCAAGACTGCCCCTATTTGAGACATCTCCCATATTGCGGAGCACCTAGATTGGTCATCTCATCTTTCAACCTCTTGCCCCTGCACTCGATCGAGCAGAGAAGAGAAAAAGCCTTTGTGCATACCCAAAGTATAGCCAAAGCAGCAACGATGTGCCTCGGTGGAGATCGGCTAGGGTTTACCGTCTATTATGTGAAAGACCCATGCTAAAAGGTCACCCTTAACAATTGGAGAAAGAAACTCAGACTTCTAGCATGGAGCCATCACCAACCTAAGGGTGCTGCAGAAGCGACTTCATTTTTCCATTTTTTTTGATCAACTAAGACCTGACTAAGTCACTCAAGTATGTTGAGGAACCAACATCATAACCACGTGCAGAATTAAAAGAGTAATAGCACTGATAGCATGTTCTTGCAGAATTAAAAGATACCTTCGCAAATCCATGGAGTGGAGGCAGCGTCCTGAAGCGAACTTGATTATCGAGCTTTGAGTAGCACGAGCTTCGTATTCCTTGCTTGACAAGACAAAAAGGAGAGGATAGCATAGGATCAAAGATTCATTGACACAAAGGAGTGGCGGACACCAACTGGACGAAGAAGTATAAAAAGTAAGAGAGATGAGGGATAGGACTCTCTTGTTAAGGCACAAAGACCGTGATAACAAGGAACCAAATATAGAATGAACAATGATTAACTTAGATCAAGGCGGACTAAAGCCTCAAAAGTAGCAAGAGAAAGGGCGAAGACCCCAAAAGGGTGAAACAGAGGGAATGGAAAGACAATGATGAGAGTGTTGTAATGATGAGGAAGAAGAATAATAATCATCCGATAGAGTTGGGGAAGCGGAACGGTAATCATCTGACAAGGTCAAAGAGAGATAATGGTAGTCATCCGACAAGGTCGGAGAAGGATCAGAGAAAATAGCCAGAACTCTCGGGGAAGAAAAATTAGAAGATTTTCCAAAATTGGGATGGAAGGAAAGATCCGGAGGTTCCAGATGAGAGGGAGAAGAATGGGGGTTCATGGACCCAAGAAGGGAGGAGAAAATCATGGGAATTGGATCATAAAAAGGAAGATACACCACCCAAGGGTGGGAGCTGAGCAAAAGAAACAACGAATGAAAAGAAGGGATAAGAGAAGTAGTGGACCCCTGAGTGCACTAGCTGTGACCCTTGAACTTGCGACGCTGCCTCTTCTTAGCTGAAACATCTTGGAAATAGACCCACCTAGTGCAACCTTGGACCTTCGGGCTTCTTATCTTGAAATATCTTCTCAAATAACGGGCCCATCTAGTAGACAGTCTGGCCTGATTATGAACACGCGGCCTCACTGTGGTGGTTGCCCTTAGACACCCATTGCTAATGATAGTTAGACATTCTTGGCCAAATAACTCCTTAGACTGCTGAATATCATGGAACCATAGACTCTTGTCATTTGGCACAAAGACATCTAGATTCGGCAACTCCACTTGGTGGTCAAGCATAAAGCACAACTCCCTTGATAGAAGAGTAGGACAGAACTGAGGGAGAGTAATACACAGCGTTGACGTCTGGCTTGCTAATGAACCAAGGGAGATTGCATTAAATGTGTAGAATGTCCTTTGAAAATGTAGTAGATATGACAAATTGCCCCTTGAACATGGACTTCTTAGTCTCTCTAGTAGCCACATGAGTTAGCACAACTCAGGTGAAGAACCCTCCTTCGCAAGTAACCTGAATGGCAATAGAGAGGGAAGTGATAGTAGCATCATTGGTCGACCTTCCGGTGAGCAATGAGATTGCCATCGGCCCTGCTCAGGAAGAAACTGGAACCAATGCGAAGGAACTCTTCTTGAAAATCACTATCGGGAACATAGGCTCATCGGCCCCAAAATAGCCTGCGACTAGGAGACAGACCGACATGCGGCAGATATAATCTTGAAGCCTGAATTGAAAGGTCGGCACAGACTTGCCATGTCTCAGCTCATCGCCTCCCTGGGGACCAGACCCAACATTAGTGGGCCTAATATGTTGTGTTTTCTTTTGGTATAGGGAATAGATCTATAAATATAATATATATATATGTATGCACTCAAATAGGACTCCTCGTGGATACCCAAGCCCCTTGGGTTCCCACGGTGATCTTTCCCCTCTCCACCCTTTTCTATTTAAATGACTTGTGAGCCCACGCTATAATGCAATGAAGTGAATCAGAAATTTTTGGAAAGATGTGAGGCCCATACCCTCTCCACCGCTCTCTTCTCTCTTCCCCCGCCCTTCTCTCCCACGTCTCCTCCTCTCCCTCCCTCTCGTAACCTTTCCCCAGGCGGTCCTCCCTCTCCCCTCCTGCCCCTCTCTCTCTACCTCTTTTCTCTTCACCCTCTCCTCTCCTCTCCTCAGCCCTCTCTCTCTTACCTTCGCACCACTGGTGACCTCTCTTCGCCCCTGCTTCTCTTTGTTCTCACCCCCTCCCCCTCTCCTTTGCTTCCCCTCACAAGCACACACACCGGCATCGGCCATTCTCCTGCACCCCCCGGACCTCACCTTGGAGCCCCTTCGACTCTCATTCAATCGTTGTCCCTCTTTCTCTCCCTCCCTCTGGCTCTCTTTCCTCACCTGCTCCACTCCCCTTCAACACAATCATTCCTCTCCTGTGCACCGTCATCCCCATCCTCTATAGCACCACCACCTCCGGCCGCCCTTCTCTTCCTCCCCCATTCTCCCCCTCCGAGCGCCTCCTCTAGCCCTCTGCCCCTCTCCCCTTATCCTCCTCACCACTGGACACACCCGTACACGCACGCAACGCACACACACAACTCACTGTATCACCGCAAAGGCCCACTTCCCTGCACACTGTAGTGCCACCCCCTCTTGCATGGGCCTCCCCTCACGCCACACTTACACCGCCAGTGCCCCACTCCACCTCTCCCTACAACGTACCCATTTTTTCCCCACCCCAGTCAGCCACACCCCTCATCCTGCATCGCCCCGTAGCCCACGACGTCGCCCATCCGCCTTATCCTGCATCCTCCCAGCAGCCCATCCTCACCGCCACCGGGCCAGCCCACCACTCCCACTCCCCACCACCATGAACCTTCATCCACCCTGCTACATTGGGAAGCATAGAGCGTAAAGTGGCCTCGCCCATGCAGCCACGCATGTAGCCACTGTCGCTGTTAGCTATCTCGCGTCACCTGTTGGGATGATGTATTGGTGCAAGCTGAGATTCAGAGGGGGGGTGAATGAATCCCCTTCAAAAATTTACCCAATTAAAAACTATAACTAGAAATCATGCGAAAGTCAAAACAATTTTGGCTAGGCTAAACGGATGTTCTAATGAGACACACACTTGAACTCTTGACTAGTTGTCCTTATGTGAATCTCACTCAAACACTTAACCTGCACACCCAGCAAGCATTCAGCAAGTCTATGCAACTGTTAGACAGAACCAAGTTAGACACACGATGAATTACGAAGAGCTTAAGATAAATCTATGCAACAGAACCACGCCTAAGCATACATCTACCATGAGTCAGAATTGTAAACAAACCACAGATGCAAGGAGGTTTAGATGGTTCGGTCCACTACCACAGACCTATGTCTATCCCCCACTCAAACCAGAGTGAGGCTTCCTTCTGCCTAACTGCTTGAACCGCTGAGCATCACAACTTACCTACAGTTGAACATCACAGCTTGCTTCCGCTAATTCATAGCTTCGACCATTGAGCATTACAGCTTGCTTATAGCTAAGCATCACAGCTTGCTATCCGAGGTACACACCTCACCCCGCTAAGCATCACAACTTACTCTGCTGACACACAGATTGATGTTCAAATAAGAAACAAAAAATGAAACATAGCAATAAAATGCTGGAAATAAGGATTGAGAAAATATAGCTCTTCGAAAGAGCAAATTGGCTTGGATCTGATCTAGAGGCCAATGATGAACAAATCTTTAGGATCTTCTGATTGCTTCTCCATGATCTCACGAGCTCTCTCTTCTTTGACTCTCTCTTCTTTTCTTTCTTCTCACGAGCTCTTTCTATTTCCTTATCTTCTTCCTCTTCTCTCACTTTCTCTGGCACTCTATTTTTCTCAAAACTGACTCTCTTTCTTTTTCTCACTCTATGACGTAGATCTCTAGATTGAGATCGAACCACCTTAAATGCCCGTGTCTACTGTGTGATTGAATTTGTTGCTTGCCTTGCTTTAATTCATGGTTCCTCGCTCAGTAGATGTTTGATAAGAGTAGTGTAAGATCCTGGTTATAGAACTTATTCGGTCTCAGTAGTTCTTGTTAAGTAGTTGGTGACTGTCTAGCTGCTGCTTGTTCTTATTCTGCATTAGACTCTGCTGCTGTCCAAAATTTTTAATCGGGTGACAGATCCATTCAATCCCCCCTTTCTGGATCTCTTACAGACATTCCATCTATAGGATTTGGTCTCTAGACATCCATACAGTCTTATCATGCCCTGCATCCGTGCCGTATTACCATCTCTTCAGGGAGGTTTGGTAACTAGGGAGAGGGGAACATTCCCCAATGCCTTGTTGTGATACTACTCTATCCACATAGGGGTCGTTTATTAGTAACGAGTCTCTTACCGGCAAATGAGTGGATATTAACATGGATTAACTCCAAACAGACCAAAATCCATAGTCCTTAATGGACTTCGTGGTGGCCGTGAGACGGGTGCCCCTCGAAGGCTAGCCCTCAGGATTTTTCTCTTTATCGGTCATCCCAATTTGGACGTGGTACTGACTCGGGTCGTGTGCCCCTCGTAGGCTAACCCTCGGGGTCTTCGCTCCCACCATGGGTCACTTTACCCGTCTACTCTCCACCCACGGACTTGGTGCCCCTAGTAGGCTAGCCCTCGGGATTTTTCCTATCCGCTTAGGTTTGTCGGCCGTCGTTGTGGCACTCGGCTCTTAGGGGTTGCTCCGCCACGTGAGTATTCCCCACTTCTCCCCGACAATCCTCCGGGAAGGGGAGATGCTGCCAAAATTTTGGCTCGGATAATCTAATAATTCATTTAATAAGCTAACTTAATAAATCAGCTCAATTCAGAACAATTGCTGCGCTCGAGTATGAACCTCGCACGAGCCCGTGACTTGACTTCCGGACGGCCCGGGGCAGGTCCGATGAACAATTAACCCAATAAAGCCTCAAAATCTTTCAAAATATTTTAATAAATCTATAAATAAACTAATAGAACCTCAATTTTCATGAAACAGGGCTAAACCGGTGCCATCGGCACCCGGCGCACCCTAATACGGCGTGCCCTATTTTAGCGTGCCATCAATGGGGCGCGCCATTTTAACAAGCCCCCCTTTTTTACCTACGTCTAGTGGCACTGTATTAGCCTTTACCCACGCTTGTGGCACCGTTTTAACTCTTATACCTACGGTTATCGCACCGGTTTCACTCCGATTCATGTCATCGCGCCGTTTCAATCCTCTCTTCACCTCCGGGGTGATTTCTAATGCTGATATCAGAACCTAATAAACTCTGTCACCAATAAATTGAATGAATTGGTTTATCTAAGCCTAGGCTAGCTAGTTCCATAGCTTTATTATCATGATTCAGTCTAAACATTCATGCCGCATCGATGCATGCTTGAGTGCACGGACCCCCTGGTATGTCAAATGGCATTAGCGGAAAGTCAGGCAATGTCCGACGGGAAGCTCTTGCTAAGCGTGATGGTGGTCTTCGGACCTAAGTTCTCCGCCACGTACTGAGAGTTCCGCCCTAATAAATCGTGCATGGTAGATTAAAATATCTCGCATGATCATATCATTGGCACCCCGTTCCGGCCTCAACAGCCCTCTACCTCGGCAATTAATCAAAGTTTTTCCCTTCCCGCGAGGGATGTAATTAATGCCATAGTCTTTATGGTATGGCAGACTGCTGGTCCCGATCGAATCTCACTCTCGCCCGACACGGGTCAGAATGAGCCACAATAAACTTGTCACTCACGTGACTGGCACGCCTGCGTAGTCAATCAGTCAGTTAATTATCGGTAAATTAATTGGTTGATCGACGCGTAAATAATAAATAAACACAAACAAAAGAAAAGATCTTTTAATAATCTCCCCTCGGTAAACAACTATCCATCACAGTGTTGCCTTGTAGATGATAAAGGCTACCAATCAACTTCCCTTTCATCATAACCAATGCACCTCTTGAAACTTTCAGGATTCCATTCTCTACTGAGAATCAGTATCCATGCACGTCCAAAATACTTAAGATCACATTCGGTACGCTCGCACGTGCCACCAGTGCCAAGCTTTTGGCCCGGTACCCAGGAGGTCTCATAACCCGTTACGTCCCCAGCCCCCACCTGGCCATTTACCGAGTGGGGTATGGACATCGCGGGACCTTTCCCACCGTCGTCCACGGGCCAAAAGTACATCTTTGCTGCCACTGACTACTTCTCTCGCTGGGCAGAGGCCCTTCCCCTGCGGGAGGTCACCGGTGAGGTGGTTGCCAGATTTGTCCCCCACAACACCATCTACCGATTCGGTACTCCCAATCGCATAGTCTTCGACAACAGAACACCCTTCAAGAATAAGGCTGTATACCAACCGGCGGCCAAGTTTCACATTGATTGGAGAACCTCTTCGGTCTACAACCCACAGGCTAATGGTTTAGCCGAAACCTTCAACAAGACACTTTGCAAGCTCTTGGCTAAGATGGTCAGCCACTGGAAATGCGATTGGGGTGAAAAGGTCTTCGAGGCATTATGGGCCTACCAGATAATCTACAAAACCCCTACGGGGTGCTCGCCGTTCTCCCTCATCTACGGGGCGGAAGCCATCATCCCCATTGAAATCCAGTTAGCATCATACTGCGTGGCGGTGTACACTGGCTTGGCCGACCCTGATGAAAATGAATACCAGAGAAGGCTGGAAGAGCTCGCCGATCTCGAAGGTAAACGGCTCGAGGCCTATAAGCACCTGCAAGTATACCAGGCTCGCATCGTGCGAGCCTACGACAAGCTCATCAAGCAGCGAGCTTTCAAGCAAGTTGACCTCGTCATGATTAAGGAAAGGGAAGTCATGGAGGGGAGTTCCAGTGGCAAACTTCAGCTGAATTGGCAAGGTCTGTATATCATCCGTGATGCCTATGAGGGTGGGGCCTACATAGTCATAGACCACAAGGGTCACAAGCCCTTTCCACCTCTCAATGGCAAGCACATAAAGCTGTATTATGCACCAGAACACGAATTCACGCGCCACCCGGACTGAGGCACATGCCCCAACTACAACCTGCGAAATCGGGTTTCTCTCGTGGAAGGCCAAACCAACCATAGCTTCCAGCTCTTCTTCACAGCCAAGCAATAAGGCCGGCTAAGCCCTCTCAGAACCACCGTCAGGCACTCCGGGGGCCAGTCCCCCATCTTCGTCCCAGCGACAACAAAAGCGAGGACGCCCCTGTACCAGCCACAACTCAGCCATCAGGCTCTCAGGTAAGTAAAAATAAATAAATATAAAAATAATATAAAAATAGGGTTAAAAATAGAGATACCCCCGCGGACCCAGGCGTCCCCCTAGCAAGAGGACGACTGGGGGCAAAAAGGCTAACAACCTGACTGAGGTAAACACCCGAAAGGGACCTCAGGCAAAATTGGGAAACCCCTCGACGTGAAAACCTGTAAGGGCGCATCGGAGAAAGCTAGAGGGGGTCGGTTCTGGTGAAAACCCGAAAGGGCGCTAGAGTCGATAATGAGAAAATCCCTTTTCTCCCACCAGTTAGGGTGGTCTTCCACCCACTTCTCGGTAGGCCGCGCGGGACTCTCCCGGGCTGGCCGCTGATCAACTTATATCTCTAGACCACCAGTCTGACAGTTTTCAGTTATACCTCTATATCATTTTACCCAACTCACTCTACCATTGGCCTCTACCCTGTTGCATCGGGTCTGCAGGCCCCAGTCTTCATCCAGCCTTCTAGTCACTGTTTCAACTGAACTCCATGTCAGTTTGCCATATCTCCGTCATTACCTGCTGTGGCATTCTACGCCCCTAATAACCCAGAATCCCCAACTACCAGTCAGCCTCAGTGCAGTCACCATCATCCCAATCAGAATTTCAACTCCTCCTTGGCCATCTCTGGCTCGTTGGCCATAGTCGTAGTTGTATCTAGCCATGGCGGCATGGCTCCCAGCCCCATAATCCTGTGACTTATAAGAATCCTTAGTGAGGATAGGTGCCTGGTCTGTTGTGCCTCTTGGGCTTTGATGATGGTGTGTTGTTTTGATGATAGCAACTTTATGAGTCACCACATAAGATTACATGTACATTCATAGCTGGACATTGTTTCCTTATTACTGCTGTCTGTTCTGGGTTGATGCATATTATCTTGCTAAGAAAACAACAAAGTCGGTGCAAAGAGTGAACATAAGTCTGTGCAATGCAGACCAAGGTCGGTGCAAAGCATAACTAAGTCAGTGCAATTTAGAGTAAGGTCCGTGCAATGTTGAACATAGGTCCGTTCAATGATGCACAAGGTCTGTGTAGTCATGAACAAGGTCAGTGCAATAAAGCACAAGGTCCGAGAAATGATTGTAAAACAACCAAGGCAATCATGGAAATAAACCCTATGATCTCTATACATGTTTTAGCTCAGTTAAGCCGCATTCATCAAAGATATATCTAGCAAATCATAGAGAGGGGATCAAAAGAGACTTTTTCACACATGGTCTTTGTGAAAAAAGCCCGGGGCACAACAATTGGTATCAGTTTACAGGATCATGCCCCAACCGTTGCGCTAAAAGCTCGAGCTAGTAGTGAAGGCGAACTGTATTTCCTTATAGCATTGCAGAACCCCACACTATCGTGCTGTGGGCAGACATGAGGGGCTTTGCACATGGACCCCATAATCCACGCGACGAGATGTGCTACCAATGCACCGATGCCCTACGTGGACCCCATAATCCACGTGAAATAGCAAATCCGTAAGGGAGACGCTAGAAAATCTAACAATCTCCCCCCCAGCGGCACCAGGGGGATTTAAACCCATGACCTCACTCTGATACCAGTTTATAGAATCATGCCCCAACCATTGTGCTAAAAGCTCGAGCTGGTAGTGAAGGCGGACCATATTTCCTTATGGCATTGTAGAACCCCACACTATCGTGTTGTGGGTAGACATGAGGGGCTTCGCACATGGATCCCATAATCCATGCGGTGGGATGGGCTGCCAATGCACCGATGTCCCACGTGGACCCCATAATCCGCGTGGAGCAGCATATCCCTAAGGGAGACATTGGAAAATCCAACAAAACCTTCTTCTCATCCTATAAATGCCTCCCCTTTTGCTCCCCCCAGGAGCAGCGGAAGCTGGTTCGAAGAGTGAAAGGGGAAAGGATTGAGGATTTCTCAAGCTTCAGGATGGAGGGTGAGACTTCCCACTCTTCAAAGAGAAGTAGATCCAACAATGGTTCCAAGAAGCTCTCTGATATGGAAGGGCACCTCAGTGAGAGTATCCAATCACAGCTTGTAAGTGAACTTGCCCTCATTTCTTCTTTTGTACAATGCACCCCCTTCTTATTTCTTGTATATTGCTTGCACGTATGCATAGGGCATGATGAGGTCACAAATTTCGTGGGAATTAGTGGTGGCTACATATCGGGGTCTTCTTGACTTCTAGAAAGCTCGGATAGATACGATAGGGTTTGGGGCCTTTCTACAAATGGAGCCGATTAAGCTCAACCTCACTCTCATCCAAGCATTGTGCGAGAGGTGAGACCCAGTGAGTCGGGCCTTCCTGATACCCTGGGGGCATATGGTGCCTAGTATGGAATATGTTGTCTGAATTACTAGCCTCAGAGTGAATGGCGATAACCGAGGTTACCTACCCTGATTATTGAGAGGGCACTCAGAGGCTACTAGGATTGTCATTAGAGGACCGCAGGAATAGGTCAGTGGCTAGGACATCTCTCATGGAGGCATTGGGGCTTACTGACGCTCATCAACATGGTGGCAAATCCTTGGAAGAATTCATGGAGAGGACAGAAAGAGGGTCTCGTGCTGTGTATTGTGTGGACACGAGCAACTGGGAGAGGTCTAACAGAGGCTTGAGGAGGTTCCTCTTCTTCCTATTGGGGAGGCTGCTATTGGGTTCAAAAAGAGATGACATCCATTGTCATTTTCTAGAGCTCTTAGTAGACCTCGAGAGAGTAGGGCAGTCTACCTAGGGGGCCACCCTACTGGCGCATTTGTTTACTGGTCTGTCTCAAGGGATAGATTGAGAGGTGACTGTGAGTGACTTTACACAGTTCCTCCAGGTAAAGTTTTTTTATGTTTTTTTATTTCATGCAACTAATCTACTTCATGGGATGCTAATGATATGCGATAATGTAGCTGTGAAGCTACTACTATATCCCGATGGGGAGAGCTCGAGACTAGCATTTGGCGATGGTGCCATTGGCCCGACAGTGGCGGTCTATCTTAAGCGTCACTCGTCTAGCAGTGTAGTATCCGTGAGGGAGTATGATAGCATGCATCTTTATCAAGCAATGGAGTATGCCCCCATTTTTCTAGAGAGTTATCATCATGGTGTAAGGTAGAAGCTTCGGGTTGATCTGCCTTTGTCGGCACGAAGCATCTCTCTTCATCTTCTTCTTCAACAGTTTGGCTTGTGTTGGACAACGCTGACAATGTATTGCAAGAGAGGACAATGCCTCCTCTTCTATCTTTTAACTTCTTCTTCTTCTTCCCATATGTGGCCGACATCTACCCCCATAGCGGGTCATCTGGTGCTCTTGGCACTCCTGATTTCTTTTCTGCATCTTGTATCGGGTCCGGGAATTCAAAATGCTCCCATGGGACATATTCATGGGTGTGTGCCTCAAACACCTCTTTGGGTAACTGTCGGTATATAGATACCATGTTGACAGTTCTCTTGAGATTGGGCAGCTCATGAGGGTGTGAAGGCTCCACCTTATATTCACCCATCTGGAGCTCCCCCTTCTTGATCAGGCCTTTGATGATATCTTTAAAAGCATAGCAATCTTCGATAGAGTGCCTAAGCATTCGGTGATACAGGCAATAGCAGGGATCATCTTTTCTTTAGCATCACCTGGCCTCTTTGGCTCTAGAAGGGTGACTTTATTATACCCGATGGCCCATTTAAACAAGACTCGGGTCTTATCCTTAGGGAAGGAGTAGGACTTCATCATCTCAATCTGCAAGGGAGGGCCTTCCTGTTGTTCAATATGCTTAGTCAGAGGAGGGTCGGTGACCCCTTTATCTTTATCTTTTTTGTCGCACGAACACCTTGAAGTCGACTGTATGAACTTCCTCAAGCGCGGGTCATTTACTGGCTGATTTAGCTTTCTGGCTCGAGGCAGCAGGGGCAGTGGAGTAACTGGAGAGGAAAGCCTCAATCTCTGCCACTATATTATTCAATCGATCGAAGGATTTAATTTCGATTCCGATCATCCTTTCAAGTATCTCCTGCTTCAGGTTTTGTTTGCAGATCTGGACTACATCTTCCTGGTGTGGTGGGCGCCAACACCTCATGCTGAGATTTCTCCATCTTTTAATGAATTCCAGGGCTATTTCATCATTCTTCTACTTAGAAGCATATAATTCAGCCACAATCACTTCTCTTTTGGTGATGTGGAACCGCTCCTGAAACTTTCTTTGCATATCCTGCCAATCGCTGATGGACCCTGTCGGTAAGTTTGAGTACCATTCAAAGGTGAGCCCCGTGAGTGAGGACCCGAAGAACTTCAACATGTATGATTCATCGGTCGCCAGATCACCCATCATGTTAATGTAATAGGCTATATGTTCCTTCAGCGAACCTTGTCCGTTGAACTTATCGAACTTTGGCAGTTTGTTGATGCCAGGAGGTAATCTTTTGGCAGCATGATGGGTAGGGTAAGGTACCCTGTACACATTAAAAGTAGCATAATCATTATTGACCCTATCGACAAGCTTCTTCTTAATCATTTGTTCTATCATCATTTTATTCATCATTGTCGGATTGACCGGGCTTGGGCAGAGTTGAGCTTGTCGAATTTGCAGTGTCGCCACCATTGCTGCTTGCTGAGGAGCAGGTTGCGATATCGGGGCCATGCCCCCAGTGTAGTTGGTTGTCGACTAGGAGGCCATTATTTGAGGCGAGGCCTCCAATTCATTGGCGCCTCACTGTAAGGCTTCAGGAAAGGTCCCGATCTATTTTGAAGTTGAAGCATTATGGGAATGGATTATTTTCTCTTATTTAAAAACAAAGGGCGTGCGAGTCACATGAGTGACAATTTATTGTGCGCTCGATCTGACTTGGTCAGTCGATTGTGAAGTTTAGGTCGGGACCGAAAGTCCGCCATACCATAAAGTTTATGGCGTGAATTACATCCTCCGAGAAGAAGGAAAACTCTTGATTAATTGCTAAGATAAGATGCCACCGGGGCAAAGCAAATACTAAGCGCATGTAAAGTGAAATTAACATAATATTGTACAGAATTTGTATATTTGTTTAATCATGCAAGACAAGTCACATTTATTACACTTGAACCTTGGTACGGGGCGGAGAACTTTGGTCCGAGGACCACCATCACGCATAGTGAAAATTTTCAGTTGGGTGTAACAACCCCGGCCGATCCCATCGACCTGTATCGGTTTGGGACCGGGCGATCCGATCCCGATCCCCGATTCCGCCTTCCTTGTTGGAAACATTAGAATTCAGATATATGATGGTGTCATTAGGATACTAGGAGATGTCAAGCATGTTCCAGAACTGAAGAAGAATCTGATATCTCTTGATTTTTGGGAGAAGTCTGGGATCTCTCTGTCAATAGCTCTAGGCAGTGGTTTGTTCAAGGTTATCAAAGGTGCTCTAGTTGTCATGAAGGGGAAGCAAATTGAGAACAACTTGTACAGACTGCTTGGGAGTACAGTTGTGGGTAATGCTGTTGTAACATGTTCAGCAGAGAGGAGCACTGAAGAAACTACTTTTTGGCATATGCGGTTGGGGCATATGAGTGAGAGAGGTATGATGGAGCTTCACAAAAGGAAGTTGCTACCAGGGGTGAAATCATACAAAGTTGATTTCTGCAAGTATTTTATAATGGGAAGGTAGAGTTCAGTTTAAAACTACTACGCACAGAAGCAAAGACGTTCTGGAACTAGTACACTCGGATGTTTGGGGATCGGTGTTAACCCCATCATTGGGAGGTGCAATGTACTTTGTGATTTTCATTGATGACTATTCCTGGAAGGTATGGGTATATTTCATGAAGCAAAAGTCAGAAGTGTGCACTAAGTTCAAGCATTGGAAGGCCAGGGTTGAAAAGCAAACTGGTAAAGAGGTGAAATGTTTAAAGTTTGACAATGGTATTGAATACACAACAAATGAGTTCATGAAATTCTGCAGGAACGAAGTAAGGCTGCTTACAACTCTCGGGACCCCACAATAGAATGGGGTTGCATAACGGATGAATCAGACATTGCTTGAGAGAGCAAGATGCATGAGGTTACACGTCAGCTAGCCCAAGCCCTTCTAGGCTGAAGCTGTGAACACAACATATTACTTGGTTAACTGGTCACCTTCGGCAAAGTTAGATGAGAAAGTTTTTGAGGAAGCGTGGAGAGACAAGGACATATCTTACTCTGACCTGAAAATCTTTGGATGTCAAGCATATATACACATCCAGAGTGAGCAATGATCCAAGTTGGACCCAAAATCTAGGAGATGTATCTTTTTTACGTACAAAAAGGGAGTAAATGGGTTCAAGTTCTTAGATCGAGAAGAGATGAAGGTGAGGGTTAATCCAGATGTTGTGTTTGATGAGACATCAATGTTCAGGGAGAATACAAAACAATCTGAGAGAAAAGATGACACCAAGGTAGATACATAGGCAGATGCAGAGGGACCCAGGGTGGAGGTTGAGCTTGGCTAGAGTTCACAGACATATGACACATCACAAGGGGACACCTCAAAAAATGCTCGGCAACAGTAACCACATGAGTAGCCAGGGACTTCAGGCAAACCTAGACGGAATTTTAGACTGCCAGTAAGATATGGCTTTGAGCATATGGTTTTGTTTGCTCTAATTAGTGGTTGTAGAGATCCGAGTTCTTTTCAAGAAGTCATAGTTTGTCTGGAAAGATTAAAAATGGACAGAGACTATGATGGAAGAGATGGAGTTTCAACAAAAGAATAAGATGTGGGAGTTGGAGGAACTTCTTAAGGGAAAGAAAGCCATAGGATGCAAATGGGTCTATATAAAGAAGGGGGCAATATCAGAAAAAGGAGAAATGTACGAAGCAAGATTGGTGGTAAAGGGGTACTCACAGAAGGAAGGGACAGACTATAATGAAATATTTTCTCCAGTGGTGAGGCATACGTTTATCAGGATTCTGTTAGCCATGGTGTCCTAGTTGGATTTGGAGCTGGAACAATTGGATGTCAAAACGGCTTTTTTGCATGCCGAACTTGAGGAACAGATTTTCATGGAGCAACCAAAAGGATTTAAGGTGGCTGGAAAAGAAAATCTGGTATGCAGGTTGGAAAAATCATTGTATGAATTAAAACAATCACCAAGGCAGTAGTACAAGCATTTTGACACATTTGTGATGAATATTGGTTACATCCGCTATGAGTATGGTTGCTGTGTTTATTTCAGAAATCTTGCAGATGATACTTGTATATTCTTGATGTTGTATGTGGATGATATGTTGATTGCTGCTAAGAGCATAGATGATTGTTCTTCTCCTGCACTTGATCAAACCAGAAGTTAAGTGAAAATACTTTAGCTAATACACAATAAATCGTGGTTGATAATCTTCAAAACCAGGAGACTTAACATCCTTTATATTCATCAAAACTTGTGTCTTTTTTTGATCAACATGACAAAAAAGTGGGAGAAAGTGGAGACTGTGTAAGAAGGGTAACTTTGTAAATGGAGGTGTACCCTGTGAATTTGTTTACCTAATTAAGATGCACATGGTTTGCAGAGACATTATTTCGTTCGCTTCCCGCTCATGCGAATCTTCCCTCCAAACACAGGTAAAAGACTATTTGACGAGAAACCATACGCCCTTTAGCACGCTTTCCTCTTCTCCACCCCACATATGGTAAAAGGGATCCCCAAAAGAGCTCCACACGCTTCACCTCCCTCCAGAAAATGAAACCCCCCCAAACCCTAATCCCCATAACTCCTTTCTACTCCCTTCCGAGCGCTCTCGATCGTAGGCAGAGAGATCCGGGATGTACAGCCAAATGGACGGTCCCTCCCTCTTCTCCGGCGGCGGATTCATGCCCTCCCAGGCCACGCAGGTCCCCGATTCCGGCGCATCCCCCGCCAGGGTAAGAGCGGTCGCCGTCTCGTGTGTGCTTGTCCATTTCCCTGGGGTTTCTTCTTCTCCTCGGTCCCACGTTGTTGGTGTCGGTGGGGTTTGTCCTGCAGAATCGCGGGGCGCAGGGTGTGATGCCGCTCACGGTGAAGCAGATCAGCGAGGCCTACCACCTCAGCGACGACAAGTCCAACTTCGTCGTGGACGGGGTGGAGGTGACCAACGTGAGGATCCATAGCTTCGGATTTTTTCACTTTATTTGCTATTGTTTTCGGGAGTTTTCCCGGAATGATTAGCTCCGATTGCATCATAACTCTTTTGTTTGATCTGATGGCTGCGCATACAGGCGAGGCTTGTGGGGCTGGTGACCAACAAGGTGGAGAGGGTCACGGATGTGTCCTTCACGCTGGACGACGGCACCGGCCGGATCGACATCAACAGATGGTGAACGTTTTGCTTCATAAGCATCGCTGTATGCCCTTGCCTTCTTTGTCTGTCAGAGTTTCTGATTGTTCACTCGTTCTTTCTCTTTTCAGGGTGAACGAAAGTTCTGACGCAAATGAGATGGCTAGTATCCTGTAAGTGTTGCCGGCTGAACTTTCTAATCGTTGAGCGTTCTCTCATTTTTGTTCTTTTTCCTGTTATCAATGAAGTATACAGAATAAAACATTAGGCCTTTTTAGTCTGATTTTTTTCAAGGTATTTACTTGTTGATATCTCGCCGGTCTATGAATTGAAACATTGACCTTGGGTGATGCATCTTTGTCCTAGGAACGGGATGTATGTGAAGGTCAATGGCCAATTAAAGGGTTTTCACGGGAAAAGGCACGTGGTTGCCTTCTCGATCAGGTAGTGTATCTATTGCTTTTGTTCACGTCCTAATAGCATACGGTGACCAACTCATCACAATGTCATTTTGAACATAGTTATACTTGGGATGGATTCGTCTCAATGTTTTTTTTCTTTTCTCACGAGGACTTTTAGTCTTTACCGAGTATTATTTGAGATTGTGAATTTTCATGTTAAAGCTAATATTCCCAGTTTCTAATTGTCTTTTTTTCCTTGCTCTGCAATTCCAACTCCATTAACTGTGAAAGTGCCTTTTGTTTCAACTTTTATCATGCAAAGCTCAATGTTGTTTTGTGACTTGTGTAATTCTCTTGCATCAAAGCCTTGTCACCTACATAATTGTTGATTGGTGGACCACATTTGCAGTGCTTCCTTTCATGAACCATATGTTTACGGAGTAGTTATGTTTTCTTAAGACCATTCATTTGAAACTGTTCTTGAAAACCTGCATCATTGTATTTTTTTCCATTCTTTTTTGAGGCATTTTCCACTGGTTGGATTGTGTTTCTTTGTGTTGCTTCAGAGCTAGTTGTAATTTTTACCTGAGTTCAGCCACGATGGATATCTCAGATTTCATATAAAAGATGGAAATGCTTGACTCCTTGTTTCAATAAACTGAAACACTGTTCGAAACATATATTTGCTATCCTAGGACTCTTGACACTGCTTTTAAACCACCATCGACATTGCGAGGAGTCCAAGTCTTCATCTTCCCCCTCCCCGCTTGGCCGGCTGAAGGCCCCTCCCTACGCTGAGGTAGTTTTGGCTTATACTGAGCTTGCACCTCAGGCGATAAATCTGCCCCAATCTTGACTTTGAGAGTTGGGTCATCTTTAAGGCAAATTGGCAACAGCTCCCCGCTGGATTTGCTTGTTGCTACCTTTTCTTTGACAATACCCTTACCTCGACTCGCATCCTTGGGGTGCACGACTTCCACTAAGATTACATAGCACCTTCTAACTGTTGCTTGACTATCTTGGACCTCTCCCACACTAAATTTGGTGGGGAACTTCATTTTTTGGTGGTAGGTGGAAGGCACTATCTTTATTTGGCTGATGATACCTCAACTGAAGATGGCATTATAGGTTGTTATCCCCTTTACCAAAATGAAATTCATCACATAGGTTATGGCTTTGGGGGGAGTTCTGAGAGTAATAAACAGACTTAGGGCTCCCTTAGGGTAAGTTAATTGACCATTGAACCCACAAAGGGGGGTTCGGACCAAACGCAGTTTCGGCGGGTTCTCACTCATCTTCAGGAAACAATCATACGATAAAACATCTAGTGCACTGCCATTATCGAGCAGCACCCTATCTACATTACAATGATTGATGGTTGTCGAGATGACAAGAACATCATTGTACATGGTAACTATCCCGTCTAAGTCCTGGTCGGAGAACACTAGGGGTTGTTACTCATTTGCCAAGGTTGCGGGCTTGGCAGACTCGACAGTCTGGCTGGCTCGCTCGACGTGGCACTTTCTCCCTCGGCTTGTGTCACCCCCGGAGGCTGATCCTCTTGATATGACATTGATGTGGATCCCTCAGAGGTGGTTGTCGATCCCTTTCGAGGGGTCTGGCGGGGTGTCCCGACACTAGCTGCATACTAGCCCAAATACCCTCGACAGATGAGACTTTCGATCTCATCCTTTTATTATTGGCAATCGCCAGTGTGATGGCCGTGGTCATCGTGGAATTGGTAGTGCTTTCGGTGGTTGCGACGGCATAGGTCAGCCTTCATCAGCTCCGACTAATGAAGTAAACCCGAGTCTCTGATCTCATGGTAAATCTCGTAAATGGGAGTAGTCAGTAATGTATAGTGCTCAAACTTCTTAGGAGGCTCCTTCTAGTCGACCTCCTGGTCCCCCTGCTTTCCATGGCCGGAGGATTGCTCGGAAGGACGCTTCCTCTCCCCCTCCTTCCCTTGGCCAGGAGGATCTCGACAGGCAGTGAGAACCTCCTGGCACTTTGCATGACGTAGAGCCAAGGTCACAAGGTTGGCAAGGGTGGTGGGGGGATGGAGCACCAACTCTCATTGGTGTTCTTCATCATGGGTCCCCCCAGTTAGCACAGTGATGGCGGATGTGCCATCAAGGCGAGGGATGTGCAGGGCCTCCGCTTTGAAATGGTTAACATAGGCCCACAACTTTTCCCCCGAAGCCTGCTTGAGCTCCAACATCCTCGTGATGGACCTTGGGGGTCCATTCCCAGTAAAGCTCTTCTTGAATAGTCGCCCGAATTGCCGAAAGCTGGTGAGGCTTTCGAGAGTGAGAGCTCAGAACCAGGCCTGAGCCCTTTGCACCAAGGTGGTGACAAAGGCTCAGCACTTAATGGTGTCTGATGGCCCCTGTAGAGTCATCAGGGCATCGAAGTTGTCGAAGTGGCCGATTGGGTCGCCCAGGCCATCATAAGACTTGAAGGCTGGGAGGGAGATCTTAGGGGATTACTCGGCCTCTAGTACCTCAGGGGAGAATGAGGATTGCTCCCCGTCCTCCTTACTTGTAGAGCTCTATTGCAGAGCCTGAAGCACCCGCTCTTGCTCGGTAAAATGCCGCTCGAAGTCCCAGAGTTGAAGAGAGAGTTCCAAGTGAGGGCAGGACAGCACCAGGGGGCTTCCAGCGTCAGTGTCCGCCGACAGGATGGGCAGCTACACCTCGCTCCTCCTCCAAGTATTGGAGGAGGCCTCCTATTCTGCAATGTGAGGTAGGGGGTGAGAAGGTTTACCTATCGCGCGACGGATAATACGACCATCTTGGAGAATAAAATGGCCTCCGACTGTCCACCGAGAGGCCTAATGAATCACTTGAGATGACGTATCCACCTCTTACTCGCCCCTTTCTCAAAATGACCCTAGAAGTGTGTAGACCTAAAGAGCACCTTTCTGTTTTTGTTACAACGCATTCGACTGGCTAGGATTACGTAATAAGATGGTCCATTATCGGCCAGGCCCAACATAAAAATCCAACATCCCCATCGAGCTCCAGCTCACTTTATTTCTATCTCCGAGAGATCAACGTATGTCAAAGAGCCACGTAGATTCATCGGACGGCTCACATTTCTCAGCCCGCAGAGGCAACGGCTACGACCAGGCCGGTCCCTCTGGAGATGTTAAAAAGAGGGGGGGTGGGTGTCCAGAGGACGAAGTTCACCCCGCACCCCGCACCCACCCACTTGACGACGCCCCTTTAATCTCTCTCTCTCTCAAGTCCACGACTGACCCAGCGTCCTCCTGCCACTTTCATCCATCGCCTCCGCTTGAGCTCCTCCCCCCCAGTCTCTCGCCTGCGGATGGGTTTGGCCCGACGAAGCGGATGAGGGCATTCGTCAAAATCCGATCTTGATCCACGAGGATGTCCCAGGCGGACGTCGCTTACAGGTTGTCCTTCCGAATTGACGTCTCTTACAACTAGGAATTTCTCTGTTTTTTTTTTGGTCCAAAGAATTCTAGGGTATGTCTCGTGGCTTTTCTTGGAATGTGGGTTTTCTCGTTCTCGATCATTCTGCGTCCTTTTGTTTTTTCTTTCTACTTTTCTGCTTTGTGACTGGGTTTGGAATGTCCGCATGGTAGGATTTGCTACCATGTTTTTTTTTTTTTGGCGTTTTCGTTTCTGCAGTCTGCTGTACGTGTTGTCTCGTTTTGATCATCCCATGCTTTTTGCTCCCTTCCTTTCTCTTGCCTCGCAAAATCTCTTGCAAGGTACCGGAATTATGCCGTGGGGTGCTTGCATTAGTTGATGAGCTTTGGAAAATGAAAGATGGCTCCTTTCTGACGGCACTTTTTTAGTTTGTTTTGGTGCATGATGCTGGTAACGGGTTGATCATAGTATGAAAAGTGGATGTTCTTGTGAAAACTGTAGTTGCTTCACCACTCCGTTTTGTTTTTCACCTTGTAGCTATTGCAGATTGGTTGTTGTTTGGGTTGAGATAACCCGATAGTGTTGGCTCATGGGTTTTTGTGGGAACGCCAAATGCAAACATCTGAGATATGTAATTACACCTTTCTGCTTCAATTTCTCTCCTTCTCTGTATTTTCATTTTATGCATTGTGTCACTTTGGCTGGTTCTTGGCACGTGGGTCTGGGTTAGCAGCCATATCTTTGTTTGTTCGCCTTAATTAGCAAATATGAATGTTGTCACCCCCTGCTGGAGGATATCCGTTGTCACTTCCTTTCGGTAAAATCTTCTTCGTCTCCCCCACCTATGGGAGAATATAATTGACTAATATTTCATTCGATACATGGGTTTCACTATTTGATCTCATATCACAGTTGAACATGTAAATCTGAGGTGGCTACAAGACTGAAGGAGCTAATTGTCTTTGGAAGATTTCATTGGTTTTTTAGTCTTTATATGGATGTGTTACATAAATGACACAATCTTTATTTGCTATTTAGACAAAAGGGTTTCAGATTAGAATCAGTGTAATTGTCAACCTCTAGTTTGTAAGATATACAAGATTATATCAACCTACAATTTCTTCCTAAATGAAACATAATGTTCATCTCTCTCACACACTCGCGTGCATGCACGTGCAATGTGGTGTTGGGGTGTGAACACATGTTTTCTTCTTAGGTGCCTTTGGTTGTTCCGGATAGCTGTAGCTTCCCTTGCATTTATGAGAATTCATAAGGGAAGCTTTTGCTAGTTCCACAATAAGGTAGTACCACATTATTTAAGTTCTCCATCCATTTTGATAACCATTCACATAGTAGTTTTTGTAATTTGAGTTGAGCTCAATGTTAACAAAATTCTGATACCATCCACTTATATAATACATAATTAATGAAATATGTGGTAGCATCCACATCCAAACCTGCTTCTCACCCCTCCCCCAAAAAAGGGAGGAAAAAGAGCAAGAGTTTCTACATTAATGTTCCTTTTTAGACTTACACATTTCGGGATAATATCTTGCCAAGGGGTTATCGTGACATCAGTGGCTCATCACCATTGAAAATGGGAAAGTCATTGGCGTTATCTACTGCTTTTTCTCACCTTTATGTCCATGCATCCCTCACGCTTGATATTTATTTAACATCATTAGATTTGTTCAGTTTTTCAATGTTAGAGATGAAATTTCATTTTTTTATGCAACTAAGTATTTTCAGTATTTCTGACATTGAATTTTCACCCGTCATACTTCATTAGTTTTGTTCATCTTTCTGCATAGCGTCACTCCTATTTACTCTAGAATATGTTGACTCAAAGCAAGTTGTAGTACAAAGAGGCAGTACCCAAACTTTGTGCATTTGTTTGTAAATCATCTTGGAAAAGTGAATCAACATACTCTAATTCTTTATCATCTGGCACTTCCAATGGCTTTCAATTTTAAAGCTATTTGTTGCATCTAAATGCCATCTTTTTGCGATAGATTGATTGACGTCACCATATTGATGCTTGTTGTTTAATATTTTGCACTCTGTTTCATAGGTCCTCTTCTGTTTAATTTATGTCAGTCTTTATTTTTTGTTGATAAGCACACAATTTTACTAGTATTTTGCAACTGTGGATCATAAACACTATATTTTACTTACATTCATGTGACATGTGGCTGCTGAAGTTTGGGTTTGTCTTTGTACAGCTGTGGATCTTGTGGATACCCTTTAAACTTGACATCTTCAAACCGAATCACATCTGGCATAGGCTCCGAGTATCGCAAGTCCATCAAGAAAGGGGTTATATCTTTCCTTTCTGTAGATCTCAGTAGATTCACACAGGTGGATGAAGTCAACTGTTTCCCTGTCTCCTGGGGACGCCACCGTTCAAAAACTAAGCTTCTCTGCCGGAAATGTGGGGTTTTTATTGGTTATGGATATGTTGATTCACCCGCACTTTGTGGTTTTGATCCTGCTTGCACTTCTGCCTCAGCCTGCCAGAAATACACGATAAAGCTTGCTGCCCTGCAGCCTTCAGAACAAGATAGTTTAGTCAATTCACATGGCCGAGAAAACTGATTCAGGATGTGGACCGCTTAGTTCGGTCTCTATGGGAGATCTGTCCGAGGATTGCCTACTTGTCATATTCCAAAAGCTTGAGACTTTTGCTGATCGCAATGCTTTTGGCTTGACCTGCCGCCACTGGCTTCGGATTCAAAACACATCCCGCAGGTCATTGACGTTTGAACTGTCATCCGATACAGATTTTTACCAATGCCGCGCCAGATATCTACCAAGACTGTTGGCTCGTTTTCCATTGCTTAGCTCAGTCTACCTAGCTGGATGCACAGAGCTACCTGATTCTGCACTTACCCTGTTGCGGGATTCTGGGTCAACCCTTCGATCATTATCCCTTTATTGTTGCACAGGCATCACAGATGGCGGTCTCTCTCTGGTTTCTAAAGGATGCCCACACTTGGTATCCGTTACTCTTTATTGTTGTAACATCACCGACCAGGGATTGGAATGCCTTGCCAAGTGCTGTTCAGCCTTGATAAACATAAACCTATCCTCTTGCTTGCTTATATCAGATCGTGGGATTGCTGCTATTTCAAGAGACTGCCTGCAATTGCGCTTGCTGATGATTTCATCCTGCAGGAACATTACCGGCACTGGGTTCAGAGGTTGTTCTCCAACCTTAGCATATGTGGAAGCTGATTGTTGCAGGCTTACGAAGGAAGGATTGTTGGGAGTTGTTAGTGGGGGTGGACTTGAGTACTTAAATGTTTCTAGCCTGAGGTGTTGGAGCAATGGGGACAGTTTGGATGGTATAGGCACTGGATTTGCAACGAAGTTGCGGTTTCTCAATCTCCGGACATGTCGATTTGTGGGTGATGAGTCAGTGGCAGCCATAGCCGAGGGATGCCCACTGCTCGAGGAGTGGAGCCTTGCCGTGTGTCATGAGGTCCGGGTTCCCGGCTGGTATGCAGTTGGATCAAGCTGCAAAAACTTGAAGGTTCTACATGTGAACCGATGCAGGAATCTATGTGACCGTGGGTTGGCGGCCCTGCGCAACGGTTGTCAGGGGCTTGAGATTTTGCATATCCAGGGCTGCCCTCGAGTGACCCCTGAGGAATTGGAGGTATTCAAGATGCTGAGGGGAAGAGTGCAGGTGAAGAGGGAGGAATGTGTCTCCATCGGACCATATTTAGGTAAATTTTTTGTGCAGTAATGCTTGTATCTGGAAGATGCCATGTTATTGCTGTTATTACTCCGTCAGGTTGATTCATGGAACTCACCGTTAGTTTACATGGATGGAAGTGATGTGAACTATTTAAGCCATATATTAACTGATGCAGCCAAAGCCTTGTTGCCAGTAAAGGACGGCTGCCTAACAGAATGCAGATTCTTCAAAATAAACGTTTGAAAGCCTTGATTTAGATTCCCAGGAGACTCTTTTCCTGTATCAAAACTCGGGCCATGTGAGCCTACAAACCTTTGAAAGAGTTGCATGTTTTGATTTAAATTACATGTGGAGCTGTTAAATTTACTTTGATTTGCATAATCAAATGTTGTATTGCCATTGAGATAGACGGGACGTGTTTGACAGAAACATGATCAGCAAATTCGACATGCTCATGGAAACTCGTTCTTAAATATCATAGCTTGGTTTACAATTTTGAGAAGGCCAAAATGAATTTATGTCCCTGGGATGAGGGAGGGAATGATCCTACTATATCCATGCCCCACTCCGCAAATGGCCAAGTTGGCGCCGTCGGATGCAAGAGGTTAAGAGGCCTTCGAGGGACCGGCCCGAATGCTTGGCATTGGTGACATGTACGAGCATATTGGTTGCAATCCTCGTACATGGTAGGCCAATAGAATCCCTTGAGCTTGATGTTTGTTTTCATCTTAGCTCCTGTTTGATGAGCCCCGCATAAGCCAGAGTGAACCTCCTGCATAATAGTTCTAGCTTCTTTGGGTGAGAGGCACCGCAAGAGGACCGGATGGTCCTTTTCCTGGACAAGCTTGAAAAGAATGCCATCGACCAGTTGATATGATGTAGCCCTACGTAGCAGGGGCACCCTTTGGGCTCGCTCAGGGGGAAGCCAACCATTCTTGACTTGTATAATTGGCTCGCGTCAATCTTCTTCTTCTGGAGCATTCTCCTTTTGAATGTTGTTGACCTCGTAAACAGTGAGGCCAGATTCTTCGTCGAGCACGCTGGGCATGAGCCTATGGTGTTTGATGGTTATATTCAGCTCTTCCTCTGGTGGGAGTTTCAAAGTTGTTGCTAGTTTCACTAGAGCGTCTGCTTGAGAGTTACTGCTTCTTGGTACATGATCTATCTCAAATAGATAGAACTTCTCTTTGAGCCTAAGGACGACTTCATGGTAGGGGATCAACTCCTTTTTTCGTACGTCATAGTCGCCCAGCACTTGACGGATGACGAGTTGGGAATCCCCGTACACCTTGATACATCTAATCTCCATCTCCAATGCGAGCTGAAGCCCCATGATCAGTGCTTCATACTCTGCCTCATTGTTGGTCAACGACTTCATGAGGGCACAAGAGTTGTGAAGTATGCCTCCCTGAGGAGACACGAAGACTATGCTAGCGCCCGATGCAAAGTCTGTGAGGCCGCCAGGTTTCTTGATGGTTCTGGATGCGCCGTCAAAATATAGTTCCCATGAAGGAGAATTGAGGGACAGCACATCATGTTGGGTTTGGGATGGGGCATCTGTATCACATCCTTTGTCGCCGAGCGGCTGCACCAACCTTTCTTCATCTGGCAGCTCGACATTAAGAGGGGAATCTTCCGGCACGGGGTGTGCAGCGAGAAACTCAGTCATCCCTTGCCCCTTAATTGCCTTGCGCGGGACAAAAGTGATGTCAAACTCTATGAGGTTGAGCGCCCATTTTCCCAGTCTTCCAGAGAGGACAAGTTGGTTAAGGAGAAATTTGTGCGGGCCCCATTTTGAAACGAGCTCCACTCGATGCGCCAACAGATAGTGTCTTAACTTTTTAACGGCGAATACCAAGGCTAGACACATCTTCTCAATGGCCGAGTAGCGATGCTCGGGGCCGACCAACTTCCGGCTGAGGCAGTAAAGAGGCTGCTCCTTACCCTCTTCATTGACCTGGGCCAAGAGCGCGCCAAGGGAAGCATCCATGGCAGCAATACAAAGAATGAGGGGCTTTCCTTTGATAGGCGCCCCAAGGATAGGTGGGGCCAAGAGATACTCCTTGATCTGCTCAAAGGCCCTCTGACAGTCTTCATCCCATACGAAAGGTGCCCCTTTCTTCGTTAGTTTGCCAAAGGGCATGCACCTCCCGGAGAGGTTATAGATGAATCGCCTAATATAGGCGAGTCTTCATTGGAGCGATCTGAGCTCTATTATATTTCTAGGCGGGAGTAGTTCCCTGATGGCCTTGATTTTGTCAGGATCTATCTCTATCCCTCAATACCTGACGATGAAGCCCAAGAACTTGCTGCTGGAGACGCCGAAGGTACACTTCATCGGGTTCATCTTGAGTTGGTATTATCGAAGTCTCTCAAAGACCCGACGTAGATCAGCTAGGTGGGTGTCCCGCCTCTTAGACTTGACAACCAAATCGTCGACGTGGCACTCGACAATGTCATGCAGCATCTCGTCGAAGATTTTGGTCATTGCCCTTGGATAGGTGGCGCTAGCATTCTTTAAGCCAAATGGCATCCTCTTATAATTGAAGATCCCCCTAGGGGACCGGAAGGCCGTATGATCTTTATCCTTCATGCACATGCGGATCTGGTTATAGCCTACAGGGTGATAGTTCGACAGAAAGGGAAAATTTCAACTGACACCCTTGTTGGACCCCACCAAAAAATATTGGGTGTTCCACCCTTTGTGTGAAAAATCCCGAGGGGAGAGGGTAATGCAATTCATCCCCCTCTTGGCCTGAAGGTAATAGAAGTCCTTCCTGGCGTGAGCATACTCCTTCAATAAAAAGAAGGCATGGAAGAGGTCGATTGATGCAGTGAGGCCACATAGGCGACAAATGACGATGATGGAAAATATGAATGTGTATGAATTAGAGACCAGTTGGACATGAGCCAGCCGGTAAAAGGACAACAGATTAGCAACAAAAAGATGAAGAGGAAGACGAAAGCCGCTCTTCCAAGCTAAAAGATAGGTGTAGAAAAATGCCAAGCGAGTGTCCAGACTCGACTCATGGGGTTTCGCAGGGGAAAATAAATACTACCAAGGAAGCTAGAAATGAATCTCAAGCTCCTTCACTTCTAGTTCAGTCAGTTCGCTTTAGAGATGATGGCTAAGCGCAAGCTCTGAACTTCTCACCCCTTGCTCGAATTCCTGGACTTTAGCTTCGTCGTGGGGCTCCGCCATGGAAGAACATGAAGGAGAAGAAAGACTGGTAGAATTAGACGAGCTGGTAGGAGGGGGAAGCTGACGGATCGCCTCTGCAGTAATCTCTGCTAACTCTGCAAGAGCTTCTGATATCTCCTGCTCCCTCTGACTACTCTCCTGGCGCATGAATCCCGCTGTGAACCCACGGACACGATGAAGAGAAAAATGCCCTAAACGGAGGAAACGTGGGGCGCAAGCACAAAATCTACTTATAGGCCCCAAGCGGCCCTGAGAAGAATCACCACAACGTTTCCGACTCCAAGAGAGGTGCCCCCGAACCAATGCGGATACATCATTATCATACTCGAGCCCCCGTATACTAGGACAGCCATATTAATGGCCCCTAAACCTCGAAACTGGGACAACTCGCAACGACCCAAGCCCTATCTGAGCCACAAACTCAGCCTGTTTATGCTCTACTCTCCGAGCCTGCCTGGAGGCTCAGGAGTAAGGGGGCAAGTGGAGAGGGATGAATTAGCAGCCCAGAAGATAGGTGGCCCAATGTGGCCCAATTGGGCCCGCCGAGCCCAACGAGTGACTGCCCCATTACTAGACCCACTCATCAAGCCCAACTCACTCGGACTAATATAACCTAGGTGGCCTACGGGCCCGGGAGTCTGAATAACGGTCGCTCAGGGAAAGCCTAAAGGACTGTCGTGCGTAACCGACCAAGGGAAGCTCGGGGGTCAAGAGGAAATAAGGGTAAGCGCCCTCAAAAGAGGAGAAACCCACTCTCAAGGGGCAACGCCCCCAGAACACTCCCTCTTCCCTGGACCCGAAAAGATAATGAACCACTATATAAGTAAGGGAAACACTCCAGAAAGATAAGTAATCTTGAGTCCTCTTAGTCACCCTTATTGGTGGAGAGTAATCTTGGACCTATCTCTTATTCCTTTTTTTTCGCCGCACAAAGCTCTACTGTCTTACTGACTTAGGCATCAGAGGATTTTCTCAAGAGTCATTATCCTGGACTCTCCTGATCCGTTTTTCCACGTTGTAGATTTCTCATCTATCGTGACAACATCCAGTACTGATTAAACATAAGACGACTCAAATTTTGGCACGAAATCACGCCTCCTAAGAGTATATTCATGGAAGGAGTATTTATTGCACAGTGCAACAAATTTCACTCTCTTTCCATTGGGTCCAATTGAATCGACAAGATGTACGGAGAAGAGAGGATCGTGTGTGCACCCATGCCATCGATCCCCCAGTGGGACGGGGGCGCATGGCGTGTAGCAAGTAATGCGAGTAACGTGATAATGCTGAATTATGAACAGTTTGGTCTCAAGTGGAGCAGACCGCTTAAACTCATACGATGGGTAATTTAGTCATTTCATCATAAGTAAGCTTCCACTACAAGACTCCGCATTCCAAAAATTAAACGAGCTCCTGCTGCTCATTTTGGCGCGCTCGCACGCACGTTCCCTCTTCTCGCTCTTCTTTTGGATTGGCCCCCCCCCCCCCCCCCCCGGGGGCCCGGGGGGGCCCCAAAAAGACAAAACCCCCCGTGATCGATCTCGCCGATGATGACAAGTGTCAATAGCGATTTGTTCATGGACATTAGTTAAATGTCGAAGCAAAGATGAGTTTATTCATTAACGAGGACGAAAGGTCCAAGTTAAGAAAATACTGACCGATCTTGCCGATGGTGATAAGGGTCAGTGCTAGTTTGTTCATCGACATTGGTTAACTGCCGAAGCAAAGATAGGCTTATTCATCAATGAGGACGAAAGGTCCAAGTCAAGGGAATATTGACCAGTCTTGCCGATGATGACACGGGTCAATAGTGATTTGTTTATCGACATTGGTTAAATGCCGAAGCAAAGATAAGTTTATTCATTAACAAGGATAAAAGGTCCAGGTTAAGGGAATGTTGACCGATCTTGTCGATGATGACAAGGGTCAATAGTGATTTATTCTCTGATAAGACTTGTGGGAATATTTTATTTTGACCCTAAGAAGGGTCCTGTGGATGAAAGATGCATTAACATCATTCATCATCATCATTTTTTTAAACCACATTACCGGTACAAGCGCCCTTTTAGGTTTTTGCCGGAACCAGCCCCCTCTTACTTTTACCCACATGCCTTTTCGGGTTTTCACGTAGCGTGGTACCCGATTTTGCCTGCAGCACCTTTTCAGATTTTCGCCACAGCTGGGTTATTGTCATTTTTGCCCTTGCCTTAGTGTAGGAACAAGTCTGGCTGGGCACCTCTATTTTGAGCCCCATTTTTTTTTACAAACGAGTAAGAGAATGGTGATGGGTTGATATGGGATGCTCGACCCTAGATGGTAGCATATGACTGTTGGCTAGGGCGCGAGGCCTTGCATTGATAAAAGAGTTTATTCGTTAGCAAGAAGGTAATGCTAAAAAAAGGAAGGATTTTCGTTGATTAAGATGTAAGGCCCCCGTAATGGTGATGTTGTGTAAATTCCGGCTAGGGCATGAAACCTTGCGCCGAGAGAAGGGTTTATTCGTTCGTAAGAAGGTAATGCTAACACAAAGGAAGAATTTCTACGTCGATTCAGACGTAAGGTCCGTAATGGTGATATTGTGTGAATTTCGACTAGGGCACGAAGCCTTGCACCGAGAGAAGGGTTTATTAGTTAGCAATGAGGTAATGCCAATACAAAGGAAGAGTTTCTATGCCAACTCGGATGTAAGGCCCGTAATGGTGGTATTGTGTGAATTCTAGCTAGGGCACGCAGTCTTGCGTCGAGAGAAGGGTTTATTCGTTAGCAAGGAGGTAATGCTAACGCAAAGGAAGAGTTTCTGCATCGACTTGGACGTAAGGTCCGTGATGGCGGTAGTGTGTACGAGTCAGCTGGGGCACGAAGTCTTGCACCGAGAAAGTGATTTATTCGTTAGCAAGAAAGTAATGCTAACACAAAGGAAGAATTTCTACGCCAATTCAGACATAAGGTCCGTAATGGCGATATTGTATAAAAGTCGACTGCGGCACGAAGCCTTGCACCGTGAAAGTGGTTTATTCATTAGCAAGAAGGTAATGCTAATGCAAAGGAAGAATTTTTACATCGATTTAGACGTAAGGCCCGTAATGGCGATATTGTGTAGGAGGTCAGTTGGGGCACGAAGCCTTGCATTGAGAAAGTAGTTTATTCATTAGCAAGAAGGTAATGCTAACGCAAAGGAAAAATTTCTGCCGATTCAGACGTAAGGCCCGTAATGACGATATTGTGTAGGAGTCGGCTGGGGCACGGGGCCTTGCGCTGAGAAAGTGGTTTATTCGTTAACAAGATGATAATACTAACACAAAGGAAAATTTTTCATAGATTCGGATGTAAGGCCCATAATGGCAATATTGTGTAGGTACATCGGCTACGGCATAAAGCCCTGCATCGAAGAAGAGTGTATTCATTGGCAAGAAAGTAATGCCATAGCAAGGAAAGATTTATGCGCTGATTCGGACGTAAAGTCCATGATGGCGGTAATGTGTAGAATGGTAACCCAATGGGACTACGCAGGGCTCTCAAGGGAGCCTAAAATTAGTGTATGCCAGGGATGTTTCTAGAATTGTGTGCTAATGGCCCTGGAATTAGTCTGAGCTGACTGGATATTTTAGAGAGCTTGGCTAGGGCGGAGTGCCACTAGGCCAAGGTGAACAACAAGTGCAATCGAAATAAAGAAACACCACTTAGCAAGTTGCAGAGAAGTTGAAATACCTTACGCCCAATTTTTTTCACAGGTTCTCTGTTGAAATTATAGATGACTTGTTACAGATCAGTGAGTTTTAACTCTCAGTGACAGGAGCTAAGTTTTAGATTGAATGTGTCACAAGGTAGCCTAAGTTTTCACACTCTCAACCGTGATTAGGCCAAATAAACTCCTGGGTACTTCAAGGTACAACCTGCCTAGCTTTCGTGAGGGAATCCACAGGTGCAAGGACTTATGGAGGTCTTGGACAAAGAAATTCCAATCCAATGAGACGGAATGCTCAATTGGAGGGTTTTTCTAAGTCCAAGAAGGGGTAATGGATCCTAAAAGTGTAGAGGGAGGAGGTCCCTCGGCCAGAATGCTTGTATGATGCAAAGTGATACAGATAACAGCCAAAAAATAATCAGCAAGAAATGGCATCCAGTGGGGCAGATGCACAGAGAAACAATGTCCACAGGGTTAGACGCACAAACAGGAAATTAGCGTCTGCCCAAGTAGACGTAAAATCTGGAATAAATAAAAAATAGAAAATGGCGTCTGTATAGAGACACGCAGATTCCAGAAAATAATAATAATAAAAGAAATGACATCCCTATAAGAGGATGCAGATAATAGCAAATTCTAGAAAAATAGCAGATAAATAGAATGGGCGACTCTGTAGAGAGACGTTGTTCAGGTATATACGTCCAAATGGGTGGATGCCAATTCTCAAAAGTTCTTTACTACTTTCAAAACCACCTAAGCAGCAAGTTCACTAATTAGACAACCAAGCGGGGCACGTGCACGTGGTGCACAAAAAGGATAAGAAAAGAATAATGTGCTACGTGGAGCACCAACGGAGGGGCACACGTGGGTGCCAATAGGAAGGGTAATCAAATAAAAGACAGTAGTGTCCCATCGTGATCGCCAATTTGTGAGCGTGCCACTTAGAGTGAAAGTGAAAAATAGTCAAGTTAAGCATAAGCATGTGTGTTGCCAGAGAAAAGAAAGGCAAGCATGTGGTGCTCGATTGGGATGTGATCGCTAGAGGAAAATCCTCAATATTAATGAAAAGAGTGATCTCGGGAAATACCTGATGAGCGGGTGTATGGGTTCTACTTCCTCCTTCAATCGATCGGCCGGCTAAGGGGGCCTCTTGATCTGATTACCCTGAAACAAGCACAGAAAAGAGAAGAAAAAGCACTGAATTAGATCAGTTCATGCAATATTAGCTCTTAATAAGAACAAACATATGCATATGAAAAGTGGACACACCTTGTGTGTTTTTTTAAACCCCTTAAGTGTAAGGGTGGGAGTATGGATGCTATGTAGTGAAGTGAACAAAGATCTAGCGAAGGCTAGATATAACGTGTGTGAGCAGTGGTATGATGCAACATGCAGACTAAATAAACGTGAGAAGGAATCTCAAGGAAGAAACAGAGGGGGTCCTCCACTCAGATGGCACTGCAGAGGAAGAAGAACGAAAGGGCAGCCTTCCTACTAGATCGAAACAGAGCAAACCACTGAGCAAAAAGCCCTTGGTTAGCCTGCACTTGATATCCTCTATCTGTGCTTCTATCTCCTCTTTCGTCCGTTTCATCCTCCTTCGCGCGGGCACAAAGGAGCCTAAATTTATAAGAGAGCAGACTTAGCTCAGGAAGGATTCTAAGCAAGGAATGGGCTAGACTTCCCCAAGAAGCGGAGGGATCAAAATGGGCAGTAAATAACCAGGGAAAGGAGCCCAGATTAAAGCAGAGATGCAAGAAAAATGGGCGTCCACAATAACGGTCGCCAATTTAATGGGCGTCCACCAATCCGAACGCTCATTCCTGAGCTTAATTTATTAATTTTGGACTTTCCAAAAAAATGGGCGTCTCCTATAACAGACATTAATTAATTGGCGTCCACTCAGGTGGTCGCTCATTCTTGATCAAAATTTAGAAGTAATTATGAATAAGCAAAGAATTAGCGTCTGTCATGGAAATCACCATTTCTAAAAAGTCAATAAATAGCCCAGGAATTGGCATCTTAACGGATGGTCGCCCATAAAAATTAGCATCCAACAAACAGGATTAATTTTAAAATCATACATGCCCTTAATCTAAGCATATTATCATATACCCTCTATTTAGTTATATTTTTAACAGTTACATCTTCACGGTTCCTTATTGTTATCGTCGGGTGAATATTCGAGATAATATTCCACAAAAATCGTTTATCCCTTGCTATACTGAAAATGGCCTCCTAAGACCCGTGGGTTTAAGTGGATGAGAGTCGTCTTCCTCCTCCCTTCCCAGTCCTACCTCTACGTAAACCCTAAATGGACGGACAGAAGATCCGACGATTGTTTGTCTATCCCTTATCATCTCTCTCTCCCCGTTCCAATCCCTAAACCTTAGACGGTGGAATAGAACGATGAGCATGGCGATCATCTGCATATTGACCAGTGGCCGATGGCCGATGAGCACGGGCGATCGTCTACCTAATGGTCAGCGAGGACGTCGATCATCCACCTTCCTATCCACTTTCACATCTTAGACTCTATCGTCTCCCTCTATCTTCTTCACTCGCATATAGAATTTTCACAAACGATGACTTCAAAAAGTGAGGACGGACGACATACGACAACATGTTGCGACAACAAACAGTAACAAATGTCCGTGAGGATAGTCGAGCAGCACGGGCCTAGTGACCGATGAGCACGGGTGAACAGCAACCCGACCACCCACCAAGAGTACTCTAAGAGGGCAGAAGATGAGTGACACGACCATCGAATAAATCTAGTGTGAGACGTTCACTAAATATGGAGTGTTACGATGTGCCATAATGTTATTACATAAAGAGGTGCAGGGTATACATCTCGAATCAAGAAACAAGTAGAGAACGAAGATTCTATCAGTGTGCCGGTTGGAAGGTACGAAGTTCACAAGTTGTTTGATGAAATGTCCATGACAACCGTGACGCCATCAATTTCAAACTAACAGGTAAGTTAATGTGCATGTTTGTAGGAGGATAATTGTTGTGATTTTTTTATCTAGGTTGATGATGCACATCATAATACGGTCGACTTGAAAGATCAGTTAAATTTTATGGAATCATTGCTTGAGTAAAAGATTGACATTCTACAAGCGAATGTGGACATGAGACCGGCAACAAATGATAGAGCCAATGAATTATGCCTAAAAGTGTCTCTGAAGAGACTGTTCTTGTACCTAATGGGACTAAGAGTCTTGTTCTATTTCTGTCACTACCTTGGGTGAAGGGTACTTTAAGAATGGAATATATACACATTCAGTTTTAGTAGCGGGTTAGGGGATTATACCTATAGTGTTGAATCTCTAAATGTAACAAGGAACAAGTTTAATCATCCTTGTAATGGGGAAGAAATTTAATCTTCCTAGTAATGCAATGCTTACTTTTTCCTATGTATATTAACACAGTATTAAAGCAGACGCAATGTCTTCCATTCCACACTTGCACAGTCCATTAATAAGTGCTACATATGCTACCTTATTTGGAGCACATTCTTTCTCCTTCATTTTAATCCAATATATGCTAAATAAGAGCATCCTCGGGTCTTCCAGCATCAAGGAGCTAACCACTATGGGTGATTTTACTTCAGTATCAACAATTTCAGAAAGGCACAACAGTACAACATCAATATTATCATCCTTACACTATACACTCATCATTTAATTGTAGGTTGTTGTCCCAGGCACATGGCAAATTGATGTGAACCACCTAATCACAAGATTTAAACAGAACCCTAGGAAGATGGGTGTCAACCCCTGGGAAGATGGGTGTCGACCCTTGTTCAACAAGGTTCTATTTAAATCACCCATAGTTGACATCAGGTCGACCCTTGGGAAGCGTATCTATGCCTTGCACAAACCACCAAGATCAGGTGAGTGTGCACAACCATAGGTGTGTGGACATCCAAGGTGAGTATAAGTAATAGTTTCATTCACAAAAAACAAGTCCAATCAAACACATATCATTCTCATCATCTGTCAACCTTAAACAAGAGATTTCATTATAAAGGCCATCCAAACAGATCCAATTCCCACAAAACAGGAATTGCCATTCACAAAATAGGAATTGCCATCCAACAAGTGTAACAATAAAAAAAGGCCATTCAAACAAAATCTTCCACATTGGCCAATATACCAGACTTAAACATACATAAATATCAGTCTTAAACATAAGAGGACTGCCTCCGCCCAAGAACTTGACAAAGCTCAGATCTTTGCAAGGAAGACTCGCCTATATTAGGCGGTTTATTTCTAACCTCTCTGGAAGATGCCTACCTTTTGACAAATTGATGAAGAAATGAGCACCCAATATATGGGACGAAGACTGTCAGAAAGCCTTCGAGCAAATCAAGGAGTTTTTACTGACTCCTCCAGTCCTAGGAGTACCTGTCAGGGGGAAGCCCCTTATCCTCTACATTGCTGCCATGGATGTCTCTGTGGGGGCACTCTTAGCCCAAATTAATGAAGAGGGCAAGGAGCAGCCGTTGTACTACCTTAGCCGCAAGCTGATTGGGCCTGAGCATCGGAATGCTCCTATGGAAAAGGTGTGCCTGGCTTTAGTATTTGCTGTCAAGAAGCTGAGGCACTACCTTCTAGCTCACAGTGTGGAGCTTATCTCCAAATGCGATCTACTCAAATTTTTGCTCAACCAGCCCGTCCTCTCCGATAGGCTTGGCAAGTGGGCACTCATCCTTAGGGAGTTCGACATCACCTTCGTCCCGCGCAAGGCAATCAAGGGACAAGGAATGGCGGAGTTCTTAGCTGCGCATCCTGTGCCAGAAGATTCGCCACTCAACTTCGAGTTGCACGACGAAGAGAGGTTGGTGCCTTCGCAAGAAACCAGGGAACATTCTGAAAACGTCTCACCACAGGCGGAGCCGGATGTCCTCACCCTCGACCTCCCACATTGGGGGCTGTATTTTGATGGTGCTTCCCAGACAATCAAGAGGGCCGGCGGCCTCACAGACTTTGTCTCGGGCGCGGGGATAGTTTCTATATCCCCGCAAGACAGCATTCTTCACAACTCTTGCGCTCTCATGAAGTCATTAACTAATAATAAGGCAGAGTATGAAGCATTAATTATTGGGCTTCAACTGGCACTGGAGATGGACATCAAGTGCATCAAAGTGTACGGGGATTCTCAACTCGTCATTCGACAAGTACTGGGTGACTATGACGTCCAGAAAAAGGAGCTCATCCCCTACCATACAGCCGTCATGAGGCTGAAAGAAGAATTTTACCTATTCGAAATAGGTCATGTCCCAAGGGGCAGTAACTCTCAAGCTGACGCTCTGGCAAAGTTAGCAACAGCCTTAAAGCTCCCACCTGAGGGAGACTTGAATATTATTGTCAGACACCGAAGGCTCATGCCAAGTGTGCTTGACGAAGAATCTGGCCTCACTGTCTATGAGGTCAACAACATTCAAGAGGAGAATGCTCCCGAAGAAGAAGACTGGCGTGAGCTAATTATAAAACTAAAGAACGACTGGCTTCCTCCCAATCGGGCTCAGAGGGTGCAACTGCTATGCAGGGCAACATCCTACCCGCTAATTGACGGCTTACTTTTCAAACTCGTCCATGAAAAAGACCGATCAGTCCTCCTACAGTGTCTCTCACCCAAGGAAGCAAAGACCGTGATGCACAAGGTTCACTCTGGATTATGCGGAGCCCACCAAGCGGGGGCTAAAATGAAGAATAGCATCAAGCTCAAAGGGTTTTATTGTCCCACCATGTATGAAGATTGCAACCAGTATGCTCGTACATGTCACTAATGTCAAGCATTCGGGCCAGTGCCTCGGAGGCCACCCAATCCGCTCCATCCAACTGCGCCTACTTGCCCATTTGCGGAGTGGGGCATGGACACAGTAAGACCATTCCCGCCATCATCTCAAGGGCACAAGCTCATACTGGCCGCCACTAATTAATTCTCCAAATGGGCAGAAGCCATCTCTCTACGAGAAGTTACAGGGGAGGTAGTTGTTCGGTTCGTGAAGCACTACATCATATACAGATTCGGTAACCCCAGCCGGATCATCTCAGACAATGGCACGCCATTCAGGAACAAGACTGTTTATGCTTTGGCGTCTAAGTTTCATATTGACTGGAGGACGTCGTCGGTCTACAATCCCCAAGCCAACGGGTTGGCCGAGGCCTTCAACAAAACCCTCTACAAGCTGCTGTCCAAGATAGTAGGTGGTCGCAAGCGAGATTGGGACGAAAAGGTCCACGAAGCCTTATGGGCCTATCAGACTATTTATAAAACCCCGACGGGTTGTTCTCCATTCTCCCTACCCTTATTTTTCGTCACCATCGGTGAAATCAACAAACAAACCATTGGTCTGGATCTTCCGTCCGCGTTAATATGTAAACCTATCCTTGACTTTCCTCGTTGTTCGTAAAAGTTTGCAAAACTATCCCTCACTCGGGTCCTCCACCCCTGTCGAGGAAGGAATACATTCTTGGTCTTCCGGCAGCTTTGTCACCATCGACAAAGCTTGCTAATAGGCCTTATGACCTTACCCTTTGGTCCGAGTGGCCACTGCACCTTCACCCTCAAACATTCAACCTATATTAACCCAAATTTGGCCCTGAGAATAGTTACATTGCGGTGGAGCGAACCCCTCACCCCTTTGCTGAAGGCGTGAGCGCTCTCCTGCCCTAGTGACTTATATATCTAGGCTAAGTTAATTGGTTAAGAAAAAGAAAGGGAAAGATGAAGTCATGATTTAACGGTGACTGAAGACATTTTGTTGCTATGAAGTGGTAAAATACATGTTACTCGAGGCATCCCCCGAGATACATAAAGGGGGGCTACTGCAACGGACGTCAAAAGATGTCCTCGAGCTCCAAAATTCCCAAGGAGGGGTGACGGGTCAACTCTTGCAATCGAGATTCGACGGCCTCCAAGTACATTAGCTTTTCTTTAAGAGAGGCGGCTTGTCCTTCAGCCAATTCCGCCTCCTCCATGCTCTGGACTTCTTGATGCTCGGCTTCCTGTAGCTCAGCCTCGGCCCTAGAGAGCTCAGCGAGCAGTTAAGCTATCCTAGCTATCAGAGAGGTCTGGCGCCGTGAAGATGTGCTCGTCGCATCCCTCATTTGCTTTGTGGTCCCTTTCAAAGAGGCAGAGGCAAGACTGTTTCAGCATTCAGTCTGCTCAAGTTTTATGGCCGTTAGAGGATCAGCCACTTCTCGACCAAGGAATTCCCTTCTGTTCACATATTTTAGCAACAAGACCACCCGCGGCATCCAGTCATCCTTGGGGCAGCCAAAAGCTAGCAGCGAACGAGAAAGGTGCTCTACCAAGCCCCTCAACTGCACATAGGTTAAATCTCGGCTGGCCGCTATGGTCTGTTGCAGGGTTCCTAAGAACTGCCACACCAGGTCGCTCGATGATTGTAGACCAAGTGGTGACGTGTCAGGAAGCTGAAAATCTACTCTACTATCAATAGTAGCCCAGATGTCATTGCTCGATTCATACGACGGCATAACTTTTAAGGCACCCGCACTGGAGCCGACTCCAACAGCTAACATAGTGCAAGAAGTCTCGATAACAGCAACCTCCCTTCCAACCTCCTGTGGCGAAGCTGCGCTGAGAACCTCAACAGTTGAGGATGCTTGCTCTTCGCACCCAGCCTGACTGGACTCCACAGAGGCCGATTCTGTAACGAGGGCTAAAGCCCTAGGAGCCCCAGCCTCTTCTTCAACGATCTCTCCTGCTTCTATTTCGGGGAGATTCCTTTCCCCCTGAAGTGGCTCTTTACCGGTGATAGGAGGCTGAGATTCTGCAGCTTCAGTCGGCTCAGTAGCTCCCACAATTGCCCCAGGTGCCTCCAAGCTTGCTGCCGCCACATAGTCCTTGGGGTATCGCAGGGTGATGGGCCGCAGGACTGGTGGGAATGTTGATTGACCCGCACCCAAAGCCGGGAGAGGTATCTGCACAGTTATGGTTGGCAGTGACACCTCAGCCTGCACAATGAATGCAACATGCATCAGGCATCTGATATAGAAAATAACAAGAAGAGTTGTGGAGTGAAAGCGATAGAGGACCCCTTGCCTCAATCGGCACTAAGCTCAAGCTTGCGATGGTATAAATCATGGCCTCCGTAGGTCCAGCCCCCTCGCTTACGAGTGGACCAGATGGCCCAATGCCGCTCCACGCCAACCGGGGTGGACTGAAGGTTGTATAATCACTTTCATAAGTTGAAGATGCCCCAACATCTTCAGTCTCCATCTCAGCAAGCGGGAACTCCTCGTCACTGGAGTCGCCACCATAATCAACCTGCTCTGAGGAGGAAGGGCTCTCTGTCGATGCCTGACGTTCCCCTTTCAGAATAGGTGCCCCTTCAGTAGGAACATCTCCCTTGGCGAAGACTTCCTCGGTCGATTCTACAATGGAGGCATCCAATGCACATTATCAGGAAAATTCTGATCTATCTTGAGTTTTCTAAGTCTATCAATCCGTCCCTTATAAAATCCTCCACGAAAAATACGGAGTCCTCAAATTTCTTGCCCCAGTCCTTGGTTGAAGATCTATGAGAGGGCTTTCCAACGGCACTGGTTTCGTGCCGATCCGACATCGGAGTTGGTCGCAGCAAGTATTTTTGTCGGGTCGCGCACTGTAAAAACAGGACTGCAGGTTCGTGGACAACAAATCGCAATGACTACCCGGCCACCACCTCGCAGTCCACGAGGTGAACTAGCATGTCGCTGTCCCAGGGAGCGCCTCTCCAGGAGCTACCATCACAGCGGTACCACTTCGGGCCTACTCGGACTCGCTGACCAGCACGTGGGCCCCACAACCAGCAGCTTGTGCCAACCGAACCGCGCCAACGGGGTGATCAAAGTGCTGCCCGTCAACCCAAGATCAGTCCTCCCGGGCCTACTTGTGTAGCGCTTTACCTCCCTGCGTGGAGTGGACAGTAAAATTAACTTCTATAATTATTGTAATATTTTCTTACCGAGAGTTACTGAACTTGACCGGGATCGTCTTCCCCACGCCCGGAGCATGGAGGTATCGTGTCCACTCCTCTCTCGGCATTTGCTTTATTTCGTATATTTTCATATGCCGCTGCTAGAGAACATGTGATAGGATTATTAGCTCGATATCATATATTATCACCGCTGTGAGAGAGACAGCGAGACCCGTCCCGTGACTCGATTCAAGTACGGAAGAGCTGACTACCCGACTCATTGTCGGTTTCTCAACCTCGTACGATCCCACGCATTTCCCTCACATAGGGACGATCGCGAGCTAGAGTCCCAGGTCGCGTGTCCGTCCCGCATCAGTTGCTTCCCGGATGGCGCTTGCCCCCAGAACCGACTGTCATCTTCTTGAGCCTTCTCAGGCTCTTCCTTCTGTCCTAAGGAAAGCTGCTGCAACTCTTCCCATGGGACATGATCCTTTATAAGTAGTGGCTATAATTCAGGCTGTTTATATTCTTCTAGCCCATTTATAAAAGCTTGGAGTCACCGGATTGTTGAGCTGACTTCTTCATCTACCGCTAGCGGAGTTTGCTTCCTCCGGTTATAAGTGGGCACTCTGATCACTGCCAGCTGGTGCAACCAAACTGGTGCTAGAGTCGATAGAGCCGGTCGTGGCATTACACCACGGATGTGTGCCCCTACTAGTGGGCGGGGAAGACGCTTCTTCTTTATTTTAGCAAGGACCTGATGCCATCCCTGTTGTTCCTTTAGAAGCGTTAGCAAACATGCCTCATATGTATGTTGGGTGCTAGACTCTGCCACCCCCTCCGGCAATGCCTGGTATGGAGACACCATATTGGCAACTACTCGGTTCATCTGCACCTCATGAGGTTATAGTGGATCAACTTTGTACTCCCCCATATCCAACTCACCTTTTCTTATTATGCCTTCAATGATGTCCTTGAAGACGTAGCAATTTTCAATCGGATGTCCCAGCATCCGGTGATAGGGATAGAACCTTGGGCTATCTTTCTTTCTTGAATCTTTGGGCTTCTTTGGCTCGGGCAGAGTGATTTTGTCGTATTGGGTGACCCAGTCAAACAACACTTTTGTCTTCTCCTTGGGGAAGGAGTAGGCTTTCTTCATCTTATCCCTGAGTGAGGGACCATCTTTCATTTCTTCTATATTATCAGACGGAGGTATAATCACCTTTTTGTCCTTGCCTCTTTGCCGCTCGAATGCTTTGAGGTCAACAATATTTGCTTCTTTGGGCACCGGATGCCGCTCTGTTGTCTTTGCTTTTTGCGGGGCAGCACTACATGTAGCTGAAGGATGCTTCACCAAAAGGGCTTCAATTTCAGCTACCACATTGTTGAGATGGATGAAAGACCTTATCTTCATGCCAATCATCTTCTCTAATACCTCTCTCCGGAGGTTTTGTTTACAAATTTGCACAGCGTCCTCTTGATGCGGGGGCCACTTGCATCTCATTCCAAGATTTCTCCACCTCTTAATGTAATCAAGAGCTGTCTCGTCTGACCGCTACCTGGTTGCATATAATTTAGCTATGGTGACTTCTCTTTTGGTCACATGGACTATCCCTCAATCGGGGGGACTACCAAACCACTAACCACCCTAGCCACGCCACCAGGGGAAATCCTCACGACACCTCTATCGTGGAGGCCTGTCCTCACAAACGAAGGCCGACTCTGAGACCATGTGGTTCGGAACCATGATCACGACCTCACTGTCGAGATCTTTGCACGTAAAACCACGTCTCGAAGATGAGAAATAGAACTCGAGTCACAAGAAGCTCACGTCTCGTGACGGTAGTACCTGCCTACTAGAAGCTAGGCCGAATGCATCCACTGATGCCTTATACTGTGCCACAGTGTCTCCCTACACACCCCTGGTAAAAATTGAGACACGTATCAGTACCACAAACATGGACTAGTTGGGGTCGCGCTCGTCAGCGTGGGTCTGATGCCCCTAACCACGTGTGCACACACAGACCATGCGCTCTAGGTTAGGCCCTCTAGCTAGTTTTTCCCTGCCCAGACTCAGGTTGTACAGGCGAGGGACCCTATAGTAACCAGCCTAAAAATCATCTCTTTGGGTCACGCTCTCCACCACTCTCAAGTGGGTCTGCACATGCGTGGGCAGGAAAGTTATGACTAGTGGACGGGTCACCAACGTGAACACCGAAAGTTACACATGCACCCATCACGAGTAACGTGAAGTAACAGGTGGCTTAGGGCCACCAGACATGGGATAGTCGTCTAGACCTAAAGGCCCGACGGTCCTTGAGTCATGAGGCTCGGGTCAAGACCGTCATACAGGGACAGCTCCATGCTATCAATCAACCCTACTCCTAAGGCCAAAAATTCTCAATACGATAATTCAGAGGCTGTTCACAACTGCTGAGGCCATTCCCCGATAAGGGAACTCGTGAAACCTCCAGTCCCTGACTGGGTGGTTGGACTCACAGTCCAAGGCCAAAAGCGTGGCCCACATGGAAATCGCTTCCCGGAGAACACACATCATGCAGGAGCAGCCCTCCGCACTTACACTGACTCACGATGACTCGATCTAGTGAAAACACGAAAGCCCAGAACATGCGGGGTCACTCAGACCCTCAAAACCTATGGACACACTAATCGAGATAGCTCGACACCTCCCGACACCGCAAAAATGCGGACACGGAACCCACGGGTGTCCGTGACATCCAGGAGGCCAAAGGTTAGCCATTGGGTCACAACTGGGTCGATTGAGAGCCAACACAATGCGAACGGCATACAGCTAATGTGGAAACTAGGTGGCAGTCTTCCCCTAGACCATCACCTCACGAGGCGGTCCACTCTAGACTGCAACCGTCAGATGGCGGTCCCAACATGACCGCCACCTTTTGGAACAACTGGGTAGAATGTAGTCGTCTCCCAGACCGCAACCTGAAGAATGTGGTTAGGGGCCCGATCGCATTCTCAAGGACCCACAGAAACCAGGTTGACGCGCCCTCCGACGGTGCATTGACCCCGCTAGGTGGCGGTCCTAGCCTGACTGCCATCATGTGGCGGTCAGTCACGAGACCGCTACCTGGAACCGACATGTCGGGCCAAGTGGAGGCCCTCAGCTGACCGCCAGACCACCAGGAGGTAGGCGGCGGACTCTGGTACGACCGCTACCCACTTCCAAGCCTGAAAATGATGAACCCCGCGAAAAATGTCATTCCACGCCCCGATCACCCCCAGGTGATGGAGAAAATAAGGGAAAACTATTACCCAATCTCTCTAGCATCAAGAGGACTCATTTAAACACCAAAATGGTGATCAAAACAAGGGATCTGACGCTCACCCCAAAATGACACATTATGATTCCGACGGAAAAATAAACCCTCTTGGCTCGCCTCGGGCTACCAAATCTGTGGGAAATGAACTACAAGGGCCAAGGATCCATCCCTCTACCTACACTGAAGATTACCCGCACCGAGGATGCCGATCCACTGTGAAAACGCTGTTTAAACTATCACCGGGCTCGCGAAATCACGAACCGCCACCACCATCTCTATCCTCGTCCCGTCCGCATTCCTTCTCGCCCCACGAACATCACCGCCTCACCCTCATCCACCTCTATCGGCCGCCCAGAGAAGAGAGGGGGAGAGGAGAGAACGTGAGAGAAGAGAGAGAGGGAGAGAGGAGAAATGAGAGATGGGGGACAGCTTGCTTGGCATGACACTTCCATCCTCGACTGCTGTCCCTTCCTAAGGCTACTCCCCCCCAGATGACGTTAATGTGGATTCCTCAGGAATGATTGTTAATTTCTTCAGGGGGGACTCCACGATCCTCAGGTTGCTCGACCACATACTGGGAGAGATGTCCTTGTCAGATGAGACTTTCGATCTCATCCTTGAGCTACTGGCAATCAGCGGTGTGATGGTCATGGCCATTATGGATCTGATAGTGCTTTCGACACCTACTGCATCTCGAGTTGGCTTTCATTTGCTCAGGTCGATGAAGTAGGCATGAGTCCTTGATTTCTTGGTATATCTCATAGACAATGGCAGATAAAGGAGTATATCACTCAAACTTGCATGGGGGTTCCTAACGTTCACCTTCTCGATTCCTCCTCTTCCCCCGTCCAGAGCACTATTTCGATTGCCGCTTTCTCTCCCCTTCTTACCCCGAGCCTATGGGGGCTCGACAGACGTTGAGGACTTCTTCACACTCTGCATGGTGCAGAGCCAGAGTCACCAAATCGGAGAGAGAGGAAGGAGGGTGAAGCACCAATTCCCGCTGTAGGTTTTCATCGTAGGTACCACCAGACAGTGCAGTGATGGCCGAGGCCACGCCCAAGTAGGGGATGCACAGGGCTTCTGACTTGAAGCAGTTGACGTAAGCCTGTAGCTTTTCCCCTTACACCTGCATGAGTGCTAGCAACCTCGTGATTGTCCTCGGGGGGCCGCTGCTGGTGAAGCTTTCATTGAATAATCTTCTGAACTGTCAGAAGCTAGTAACGCTCCAGGGGGTGAGTACTTGAAACCAAGCCTGAGCGCCTTAAACCAGAGTGGTCATAAACTCTCTACATTTTATGGCATCAGATGCCCCGTGTAGGGTCTTTAGGGCTCGTAGTGGTTAGCCGGGTTGCCCTGACCATCGTAGGATTTGAAGGTCGGTAGGGAAACTCTTGGTGAGACTTCTGCCTCCAAAATGTGGTCAGAGAACGGTGATCGCTCCTCAGCCTCCTTCGTGGAGCTCTATTGTAGGGCACGAAGGGTGCGCTCCTGCTCTGTGAAACGTCGCTTAAAATCTTACAATCGAAGGGAAAGCTCTAGCTGGCGATGGGACCGTGTCGGGAGGCTCGGGGTGTTCTCCTAGCTTTTTCCTTGCTGCTCTATATCGGGGATGTCTACCTCCGTGCGTTGGTGGGGTGACCCAGATCTTCTTCCTCGCGGATTGGAGGAGGCTTCTTGTTCTAGAGGTGGGCCCTGCGAGGGCTCGCCTAGTCTACTTCGGATAATGCATCCACCTAGAAGGATATAGGGGCCTCCAGCCATCAACCGGTAGGCTTCTATGTACGGGGGGGGCTCATCCAAGGATGCTGTGACCTCTCCTCCCTGGATACCTAGGTCCTCATCAAATAGATGAGGATATTCAGTTTAGCATTGAGGGTCCGGAGGGCATTGGGGTCCCTTGGAATAGGTTGTCCCCCTGCGACCACTGGAGTGTTGACACCTGAAATATTAGTATACAAAAGTTCTCATGAAAAACTCAGTTCCACTGATCTCATTAATATTATTCATTGGGAGGATCTAGCTGTATCACAATATCACACCCGACCGTGCCACCTCGGCAAAGCTGCTACCCAGCAAACCATTATCCGTCACTAAGGCGATTGAAGTCAAACAAATCACTAAATTGTCCATCAGACATCCCCAGGCAACCATATGCTTGCTTAAGCTCCCCAACAACCTCCCAATCGTCAAGAATGGTTGAGATACTATTGGAACTATCTCTGAGAAGACAGTTCTCGAAGAAAAGCATCACTACACTTCGAAAGCGTGCAGACGAATTACTCAAAAGGGGCCGAGTGCTATCAAGATAGGTGAAGCATGGGCTGAACAAATGTTTAAATAAAATGAAGAAGCTTAAGTGGGCTAAGAAGAGCTGAAATGGGCCAAAGCAACCACTGCACGCGAGTGGACTTGGCGGCCCAATGCCATCCGGCGGCCAAGCCTAGTCCGACGGCCAAGAAGGCGTGCCTCTTTGGCCTCCCGCTCGGGGATGATGGCGAGCCGTTCCAGCGCCCGCTTCTGCCGCGCGATCCTTGCCTTCATAATTTTTGGGTGTTGCCATCATCAAAAAGTGGGGAGAATGTTGGGTCTCCTCTGGACTTGATCAACAGTGTGTAGACTACTGTGTGTTGAGTGTGTTTTCACTGATTAGCAATAGTGAAGTTGACTAGGTCAACTATAGAGTTGACTTTGGTGAGTTCATCTTGACCATGATAATATTGTGTATTTTGATGAATCTTTATATGTCAGTTCATTACTTACATCATGTTTGCATCTTCATGCTGAAATACAACATTTCATCAAATAGTTTCTATTCATGAGTCTTCATGTTCATTTTAGTCATGTAGTCGGTGCATATTGTCATTCGGATAGAATCATGTCGGTGCACATCTGAATTGGGCGTGCAGCTAGTCGGTGCAAGTTTAGTCATTGGTCCGTGCATATTTTACGGAATTACATATAAGTCCGTGCATATGCTCATAGGGTCAGTACATATTTTCGTTCAACGTCTCATTAGTCGATGCATGTTTTAAACATTGTTGATACCAAGGTCGGTGCAAGTTTTATCTGGTGCCTAGCAAAGTCTACGCACATCATTTGTTGCAAGTTAAGTCTGTGTATGTTCATGTGAAAATCGCACGCATGGTCGGTGCATGATTTGTCTATGATAGAATGAGGTCTGCACAGAGTGAGGAGTTAAAGGTTCTAAGTCTATGCATCTTTTATCTCACATACTTAAGGTCGGTGCAAGTCTTGCTTTGTCCTTACAGAGTCTGTGCATATTTGCCTTGTGCTAAAACAAGGTCGGTGCACATTCTTCGTAAGGCAAAAACCAAGTATGGGCATAGTTGATTCATGCATAACCAAGTCCGTGCATTCTTGCACAATCCATGAGTAAGGTCAGTGCACATCCAGGGTCTGTGCACATTTCCTTATGTACTCTTAGGTCTGAGCATGGTTTGCCTTATGCATGGCCAAGTCCGTACAGTTCACGGTAGCACAGCAATGTAGGTCAGTGCATGCTTTATTATTGGAGATGCAAAGTCTATGCAGTTCACGGTAGCATAGCAATGTAGGTCAGTGCATGCTTTATTCTTGCACATGCAAGGTCTGTGCACATTAGGTCTATGGCATATAGGCTTGGTGCATCGTTTCCATCATGCACACATGAAGTCTGTGCACTTCTCTAAGCTCTACAGCCATATTAGGTTTGTGCATATTTTTCACGTCTGAGCATACTTGCCATAAAACACTATAGAGTTTGACCAAGTTTGCCTTGTGGATAGCTTATGTCCGTGCACATTTGTTCTAATCGCTCTATCAAGTCTGTGCAATTCTTATATTTGCCTGACTATCTTATGCCGTCTAAGTGTTCGACATATTGACAAGGACTTAACTTAAAAGGCTCCAGAGAACTAGGAGAGATATGTTCGTGAACTTTAAGGAGGGCACGTGATCCGAGGTAGAAAGTAAGTCGATGCTCGTGACACGTGGAAGGTCATCAAGCTCAGATGATGCCACATGGCCAATGGAGATCAGATCTGGATGAAAGTTTGGGTGGGAAACATGACTTCCACAAGCCTATCTCTTTGGTACCTATAAGTAGAGGAAGATTCGCAGAGAGAAAAGGTTGATTGTAATAGAGAACAGGAGGGAGTTCCACCCAGAGAGCATATACGATCCAGCAGAGCTAGCGCTAGAAAGATCAGAGAGAGCAGAGAGAGGACCTTGAGAGAAGAAGTGTCTGTGATTATTGTCTTGGTCTCTTGGTTCAGAACCAGAGCCGATCTGCTCTTTGTTAAGAGATACATTCTCATTGTGTGTTTTGATTTTCTATTTTCCTTCATTTATTTTTGAACCTTGTTCTTCAAGCTATGCGTTAGCGTAGGGTAAGCTGTAAACCTCAGCGGTAGAGGAGGATTCCTCTGGGTAGCAAAAGCTGTAAGGCTCAGCGATTATACGAAAGTGTTTCCCTGAAGTTGTGGATCAGTGGAGTTGAAGCTGTGAATCAATAATGAAGCCACACTTGATTTAAGTGTGGGGTGGACGTAGATCTCTGCAAGAGATTGAACCACCTAAAAACTCCTGTCTCTCGTGTGGTTGTGTTCTGGCTTGTGTCCATCACCGTTTTCTCCTTACTTCTTATTAGATGGATCTCCCACCCCTCTCTCTTTCTCTCAATCTCACTTCCTCACTCTCTCTCTTCTCACGCTCTCCCGTTCTCTCCCTCTCTTCTCCGGTAGTCGACGGAGGTGGACGGGGGCGAGACGGTGAGGTTCGTGGGGCGAGGGACGGCGGGGACGGGTCGATGGACGAGGCTGTGGCACGTGTCGAGCCGGTTCGTGAGCGTGGGGCATCGGCGGGGTTTCTAGCGGCGTTTCGCGATAGATCGGCGTCCTCGGTGCGCAGAATCTTCGATGGAGGTAGGGGGATGGTTTTCTAACCCGCGTACTTTCTTTCCCCACGTTTTATAGGCCGAGGCGAGGCCGAGAGTGAGTTTATTTCACGCCGGAGTCAAAATCGCATGTTTGGGGCGAATGGTGATTTTCGGCTGATTCGAGGCCCGATCGTGGTTTGAGTTGGGTTTTTGGGTTGTGGGAATGTCCGGAGATGAATTCCCTTGTTTTCCCCTTCACCTGGGGGTGAATGGGGCGTGGAACCGAGCTCATGGCGGAGCTCGGCCCGTCCGCGAGCAAGCGCAGGAGGCGGCCACCTTAGTGGCCGTCTGTGCCCTGGTCTGGGCGGCCATGACCCTGGCCGCCCAGGTCACTGGGCGGCCCAAGGTCTGGCCACCCATGGGAGTGGGCGACCACCAATCTAGCCGCCCTCTGGGAGGCCCTGGACTGGGCCACCAATTCGATGGCCGCCCAGCCCTCTGGGCGGCCCAGGTGATGGCCGCCCAGCCCAATGAGGTCCCGGGCCACCGTGTTTCGCGTTGCCTTGTCCTGAGGTGTCTGTATGCGATACAGATTCGCATGCAAGGCGTTCGGGTGATTCTTCGTGATTTCGGAGGTACCGTGTTACCTCGATTTGCATGCCCGTGTGTTTAGAGGGTCCGGGTGACCCTGCGTGTGTACTCTGGGTCCATGTGTTACGCTTGAGTGAGTGCCTGTGAGTTGATGCGAGTGCGGTGGGCCTTCCCCGCATGACGTGAGTTTCTCTGGAAAGTGGTTTCCGTGAGGGCCAAGCGTATGGCCTTGAACTGTGAGTTCAGCCAAGCAGCCTGAGGCTGGAGGTTTTTCTGTGTCTCCCTTGGATGAGAGATTAACTTGACGATTGGTGAGCTACCTTGACAATCGTGTCACCGTGATTTCAGACCTAGGGATTAGGCCACATCGACGGCATTGTGCCGTTACATGCAACGATCTTGACCTGAGTCTCGTGACTCAAGGACCGTTGAGTTTAGTAAGTCTAGTGGGCTGTCCAGAGTCTGGTGACTTCGTGCCACCTGTTACTTCGCATTACTCGGGATGGGTGCGTGCGTGATTTTCTGTGTCTACGTTCTGTGAGCCCCCACTGATCGTAGCTTTCTTACGGCACGCGCGTGCTCACCCACCCGGGAGTGGTGGAGCGGCTTACCCAAGAGAGATAGTTTTTTAGGCTGGTTATCGTTGGGCCCCCATGCGCAGCCTGAGTCCAGGCTTCGGGGGAAGAATCAGCTAGAGGATCTGACCTAGGACGTATGGTCGGTGTGTGCACACTTGGCTGAGGGCGGCGGACCCACGCTGACAAGCGCGACCTCATCTTATCCTTGTCTATGTTCCTGGTTATTATACGGTGTCTCAGTCTCCGCCTAGGGCATCGTAGCGAGACACCTAAGGCTGCGAACTAAGCCGTTAGTGGACGCATCCGGCCTTGCTTCTGGTGGGCGGTACTCCCATCACGTGACGTGAGTTGTAGTGTGGCAGGTTTTCGTTACCCGTCTGCGAGACGGGGTTTCGTATGTAGTTCGGGTGTTTTTCTCAGAGCCGAGGTCTAGAATTTTCGGTGAGCGTCACCGAGGTCTTCTCCCTAGACACAGTAGAGTTCACAACGGCGAGGTCGTGACTATGTTTTCTGACCGTATGGTTTCGATGTGGGCCTTTGTCTGTGAGGACAGGTCCCCACGACAGTGGCGTCGTGCCATTTTCTTGGTAGCGTGACTAGGTCGATCGTAGTCTGGTGGTTCGTGTCTGGTTGTTCCCCGAATGTGGGATCGGGGTGTTGGGTTTCGTTCTGGTACAGTAGGAGTAGATGTAGAGCCGAGATTTTATCGACCACCATGTTTACTAAGAAATCTTATTTTAATTAACTGACTTCTGACTTTGCTTGTTCTTTTCTGGATGCTATTTTGCAGATAACATGACATCCGGTTCTTCTTCCTCTACATCTCGGGCCATCGTGACGTGGGAGAATGTTCACTCTCTTGACCGAGGAGTTAGGCGACCAGCTGCAGTCATAGTTCCGATTCAGAGACTGATACAGTGGATACCCGTCACCTTATGATCATCAACAACGACTCCTTCAAGTATGAGCACGGAGACACTGTTAGAGTGGATAATCCCAAGGACAAGCATTTGCTGGCTTTCCTTAGACGCTTCAATCTCCAGGGGAAGAGAGATCTGTTCCTTGTCCGAAGGGCTGAGCAGGCCATGCTCTTGGAGCGGGACAGTCTGAGTGAATTGGTTGTTCGGGGTAGGCCCATGTACCTCCCCTGGGAGCTCAGGAAATGGGACGCTGTGCTTGGTCTGCAGGAGTTGAATCCGGAGATTGGGTTGCTGACGAGAGCTCCCTAGTTTACGCCGACTCGCTGGAATGATACCACCAGACGTGTTGACATTGAAAGACCCATCTTCCGCTTGTTCCTTGCCCCGCTGAAGTGGGGGTACCGAGATGAATCGTTTCTCTTAGACTGCTTAGTGGTGCATTTCAAGCACCAAATTTCAGTGGGATGGTTTGCGGAGCTGAAAGCCACCGACGCCTACGCCTTTAGGCCAGGAGCAGTAGAGTTCATAGATTTTGTGCTGTAGTAGTACGCTCCAATCCTGGTGAATGTCGGAGTATACCACAGTGTGCACACCTCCCGGTACCGTTATCTAATTTCTAGAGGTTTGTGCTATAGAATGATAGAGGTGTTTTGTCCTGACTACAACACCTTCTACACTGCAGAGGGGGGGACTTCCTTGGATTATGGGGCCTTTCCCAGCTAAGCGGCCTGCCGATAGATGGAGAGTCATATGAAGAAGTCTACTTCCCTGACTGGCTGAAGGATCGGACTGACAGTGAAGGCAAATATTTCACTAGCTTCGCCTACCGATACTTGATGAAGGCATACCGCACCCTGTGGTAGTCCACGCATGATACGCGGGAGGCGCGGAAGCCTGGAGAGAAGAGACGTGTGCGGATGGGCGCATGGCTCCAGCATTTCTTTGGTGGGGAACAAAAGTATGAAGACTTTCCCACCGTAGCCCCGACAGCAGCAGGGAGGAAGAAGAGGGTCCGCCGGCATCTGACTTCCCGGTGCACTTCAAGGGGAGGGCGACGAGGAGACCCAAACCCCACTGGAGTTGATGCAGTCACTCACTGTGCTGCATATTTAACCTACTGGCTTTGTTCATTCGCCCTCCCTCAGGGTGATATAACTGTAATCAAGGCAGAGGCGATCTACCCTGCATGTTTGATGGCCTAGGGCACGAAGCTGTCCCTCTGCCCGGTGGCCCTATGCCTCACGTACAAGATGCTGGGTGATCTGCATAAGTCCAGCATCCCTAGGAATTCACAGACGGTTGGTCCGCTACACTTCTTCAATGCTTGGGTCTGCACCCTATTTCCTGAAGCAGCTCCCAGGTCACTTCAATCGGATCGTCCCGTGCCGAGGATGATCGAGTTTGCCAGCGCCGAGCCATCTTCCATGGCAGATCAACTTTTTGCTATCAAGGGCAAATTAACTATGGCCCCCATGGACTCTCCCAGAGTTTTGCATTTCTGGAGCCTGGCGGCAAGTTCGGGTCCACTCGTGAACAGGATGTGACAGTGTCACTTGTTCGAGACCGAAGAATACATTCACCTGCTTGCCGGTACCAAATCTACAAGGCTGATCATGGAGTCAGAGTTAATTGACCGGGCACTGGCCATTCGACCCAGTGTCCTAGTATTTAGGAAGAGCGGCCTTCTGTGATTGGAGCCATATTATCCCTTTCACTTCAGTCGGAACTTCGGCTACGACCAGCACATTCCTCCTTCCTCAGCATGGTTCGGTTTGCCAAAAAGGCATCGGGCTAGACAGATGACCACCGATGAAGCCCGTGCTTGGTGGGATTATTTCCATCGGCGGGAGAATGTATCTTTCCGAGTTCCATCCCCCGCTCGTTCGCCCAGGGTGACCCAGGACTATATCAAATGGTGGAACAGACACATACCTTCATCTTCCCCTCCTTTGAGGCCACCATTCTATTAGAGGAGGTAGAGACTTATCTATCCCTTCCTAAATCCAAAGTTGGTGAGAAAGACTTTAGTTTGCCATACCGTTGCCCCTATAGATCCTACTCTCATCCTAGGGGAGTTTCTACCCAGCACCAAGGACATCCGCACCATAGTTGGCCCACACCATATCCATTTGCTACCCCTGAGCTAGTGGGTCATTGCCCATTGTAAGAACAAGTGTGGGTGGGATGAGGCCATAGCTAAGGCCGCTTCTATTTGCTTGTGCGGGGCCATACTCTTTCCTTCCGCCGACCATGTCCTGGACATTCCCAACCTTAGCACCATCAGTGGACTGTGGTGGGGTCTTTCCATTTCTCAGGCCTTCCTTGCTTACCTATACGAGGCTCTTAGCTCAGCTACCCTAGGGGGGCCACTCTTTGGCTCTATGACCTCTTAGAGTGCTGAATGGGGGTCAGGTTGAAGTTCGTGCCTGGGGAGGATATCAGTACTGTTAGCCAGATCTTTGGGAGCCATCCATTTTTCTTCATTGGCGGCGCCTTCAGGTTCTCTCAGCAGGTTGAGTGTAGGACTGCGGACAAGAAGACTAGGAATGAATGGTGCCTCTACATCAACACTCTGCCCCTAGACCGGTTCATGATGCATCCTTCCTTCCTCCACGGCACCACCCTCATGCTTCCTAGGAGGCTCGGGCTTGACTTGAGGCTTGTGGGAGACACCACCTTGGCGATGTACAGCCCCCACAGGTGCTTCCTGCAGGTTGGACTACCTTGCACTACGGTTCTAGCGCTACCCCATCTTCCCGCACTACAGACGAGGAGACTCGGGATAGAGGAGGATGAGCAGGCCGTCAGGAGTGCCCTGATCATGTGGGAGATCAGCAGGGTGCGCACCCTACCAGCCGAGGTGATAGAGCTTCCAGAGGAGTATCAGGCATATGTGAGAGAGTTGCGAGAGATTCATCCTCACGGGGATGCCTGATTGAGGATTGGGTGATTTCTTCCTTTCTTATGATATATAGAGACCCATGGCCCCATTTCCTAACGTTATCTCTTTAAAATGCAAAAGTATTAGCTTTATGTATTTTATTTGGCAACTTGGCTGATCTCTTTGCTTTGGAAATTGACTACCATTTTCATTCGTTTTGTGGATTAGACGAAAGCTGTTCTGGATGTGGCATCAAACACAGAACGTGTTATACTGCTATCATGAACGCCATCTTTGTCAAGGTTTTATATGGATGTTGTCTTGTTTCTCTAGTTGTCTGTACATTTGGTTTTGATAGCATTCTTTCAACTTTATAGATTGCTTCCCCTTAGATACCTTTTCATGCATGGTAACCACTGTGCATTTAACTTGTATATTTGGCCTTCTCTATTCGTTGGAATTTTTGTGCAAATAGTTAATGGCCTTATCATCCTTTTGGACTTCTCCTAGGTGATCACAGGCCATTTGACATTTTTCATCAGATAAACATTTTATGGTGAGTGCTTGTATCATTTGTGCTTATATGTCATTCTTTATTGAATGAAGCCTGCAAGATTTTTTTTGTTTTTTGCTTTATGTTTTGTTTTGGTAGTAAATATTTGTTCCTTTTTTCACTAGGCCAAAATTACTAGGGAAAGACAAATATGAATTTGCAAACAATTATTGTTCCGTAAGACTCATCAAAAACTCTCACGGAAAGGTTTACAAGGTATTTCTCATTTGATTCATTTTTCACGTCACATGAGCTTGGTACTATGACTTAGATGTTGTACGTTTAGTATTCAATCTACCTTTTCTTTGACCTGGTAGTCTAGTGTTACCCAATTCTTCACACAAGTCTGCTTGTTAATTGTTTACATGCTTTTTGTATAGGGATGTCAATCATCAAACAATAATTGTAATCTGTATACTTGCTTTTTAAGAACTTCATGAACTCTTTTCCTGCTATTGTTGTATCCTTCACCTTATCTTTGAAGACTTGATGTCATAAATTAAGATACCATTTTTTTTTGTTTTAAAAAAAGAGTGGATTGTACCATATTAAGATTAAGAGGGCTATGGAAAGAGGTAAGGAGAGGTTCCTCTACCTCAAATGTGGGCCGGGCCTATCTTACCCTCCTCACTAGCCCCCCCCCCCACTCTCAAGTGCCGAGCACTTTCTCAGGATCTGAGAGTCAAGTTCGAGAGGGTAAGTCAAAGGGCAGTTCCGAAGGTGGTCTCCTCGTGCAGCTCGGATTGGTGACCCTGGCCATATGCTTGGCACGCACGACATCTCTGGTAGGCGGTGCCTCTGTAATCTGTCGGTCGCCAGAGCCTTCGACTTGTGGGGGTATCATTTCACCGGAGTTGTGTGGAAGCTGGAGGCCAGCGAGGCTGCACAGAAGAGGCTGGAGACCTCGGGCGCTGAGCTCATCAGGCGGCATAAGGGGTTGAATGCACCGAGTTTCGAGAGCAGCTTAAGCTGTGGGAGCGAGTCTTCATCGAGGCTGAGCGCGATCGAGACGCCTTCTACGTTTAGGTCCAAGCAGTGGAGGAGACTCTCAAGGGAGGCAACCAAACGTGCTGAAGCGGCTGAGGCTCGGTCGTCTTAGCTGGTGTCTCTTGCTGATGCCGTAGAGCTCCGGGCTCGGGAGGTAGAGTCGCAGGTTGAAGACCTGCGTGTGTTGCTGCTCGTCACCGGCCTGGAGGTAGTGGACCGCCATCGCTCATCTTCGACTTACAGGGATGAGCTGAACGCAGTGGCTGTTGAGGTTTTACGGCCTAGGCCGAGATTGTGGCTTTCAGGATGGCCGGGCGGCTGCTCTTTAGACTGCAGCCACCGACCGGGGCGTCCCAGCGCCGTCCCTTGTTCCCCCACTGACACTGTTCGAGCCAGAGGGCGGTGACGACGATGAGGAACTTGGCGAGGAGGAGCCGAGCACTGGGGATCAGGCTACTAGGGCCAAGGTGGCAGTGGAGATGGAGTTGGTCGATCTCTTAGACGATGCTCCATCTCCTACGGGCATGGCAGGGCAAGGCCGGGGGCCAGACGATGTTGTTGCTGTCGGGGCGAGCTCTTTTGCAAGTGCTCGCCATCTCTTCTTTTACTTCAGCTTCCTGTGTATTGAATCCTTCTTTTTTTTTGTTTTGTCGGGGTACGTTTGAACAGTTGGCCCCTGTCCTGTACGCTTCCTTGTGTTTTGGCGTGGGCTCATGATGCGTTTGGTCTCCGATGCTTATGCTACCATCGTTTTTGAGGGAGCATGTATGCTCGCCTCTTGAAAGCTCAGAAGCTACCATAGTTTTCAAGGGAGCATGGGTGCTGGCCTCTTCGAGACTTAGAAGTCACCATGATTTTCAAGGGAGCATGTGTGCTCGTCTCTTGGGAGCTCGAAAGTTACCATCATTTTCGAGGGAGCATGAGTGTTCGCCTCTTGGGGACTTAGAAGTCACCTTTTTATATTTTAGATGTGAGCGTATGTCTGTCTCCTAAAGAGAAGATTATTGCTCCCTCTTGGAGGCTCAGAGGCCACCCTTGGTATTTTGGAGGTGAGCGTATGTCTGTCTCCTGAAGAGAAGAAGATTATTGCTCCCTCTTGAAAACTCGGAAGCCACCCTTGGTATTTTGGAGGTGAGCGTACGTCGGTCTCCTGAAGAGGAGAGGACTATTGCTCCCTCTTGGAAGCTCGGAAGCCACCCTTGGTATTTTGGAGGTGAGGGTACATCGGTCTCCTGAAGAGGAGAGGACTGTTGCTCCCTCTTGGAAGCTGAAAGTCACCAGTATTTTCAAGAGAGCATGAGTACTCGCCTCTAGGAGAATGAGAAGTCACCTTCATTTCTGAGGGGAGCAGGAGTGCTCGTCTCTAGGGATCTTGGAAGCTACCTTCATTTCTGAGGGGAGCAAGAGTGCTCATCTCTAGGAGACTTAGAAGTCACCTTCATTTCTGAGGGGAGCGGGAGTGCTCACGACTAGGGAGCTTGAAAGCTACCTTCATTTCTGAGGGGAGCAAGAATGCTCATCTTTAGGAGACTTAGAAGTCACCTTCATTTTCGAGGGGAGTAGGAGTGCTCGCCTCTAGGGAGCTAGGAAGCTACCTTCATTTTCGAGGGGAGCAGGAGTGTTCGCCTCTAGGAGACTTAGAAGTCACCTTCATTTTCGAGGGGAGCAAGTGACGCGGCGGCGACGTGGAAGACGGATCGACGGCAACTCCAGGACACGGACGGGACGTGATTGAACATTTAAAAGAAAATTGCGCCCTCTGTGATGGACGTTAATTATTATCGGCGCCCTATAGTCTGGATGCCAAAAGCCCGACAATATTTATATCAAACTCGCGTGAGCCCTCATATCGCAAAGTCAAAACAACCTATATATATATATATATATATCACATGACTCTCTCACAAACTAACCCATATATGCATGCTCTACGCTGCATGGGTTTAAGATATTAGGGTTTACAAACCATATACGGCAAGCGGCTATTAACCGGGAAGGGAGGAATAACGTCGGGTAAGTTTTAATCCTGCTATTCATGCACATGAAACCCTTCCATTTTTCAAAGAATACAAGCCTCTGGAACCTTGCCCTCATTCGTTCACGTCCTCGTTTAGGATTTTCTCTTTATAAAACCCCAACCCATCAGACATGCGCGACCATTTGTTACTACATCATTGTCTTGCTGCTGTTGCCTTCACCCTGTACGTCTTCCTCTACCGCGTGTTCCACCTTCTTCCTGCTGCAGTACCAGACGTGGAGCCTGCTTTCCCTTCTTCCTGCTACTACAACTGAGAGGGGGGTGTGAAGCTCCCTCCATCCTCATCCTATCAAAGTGCCTGCGCAAGAAGAAGTTCCTTCTTCTTCCCGTACTACATCCTGCAAGCATCTTCTTCTTCTCCATCCCCTGTTCCTGCGCAAGGAACCGAGCACCGTTTCCACACAAAGGCCTTCATTGTTCATCATCCAATCGATCCTAATGGTAGGTTTTCTCTACTCCTTTGACCCAACAAGATTAAAACAAGTTAAAATGAGTTAAAGCATGCATTATTTCTTGTGTTTTTCCCTGTTTGTTTTGATGATGCTGACACTATATAAATCACTATGCATTTGATTTGTCAATATTTTAACCATGATAATTAAGTGTCTATTGCCTGTTTGAACCACACCACTCTTCGTGCAGGAAAATTCCTTCACTAGAAAATCTTTATATCGTGCACAAAATTTTCCTCACTTGATATTGTCTACTTCGTGCACACTTGAGTTGTATAGATCATGCTTGAATTTCTTACCTCGTGTTGGTTTTCGGATTTCTACTTCATGCTTAAAGAGGCCAGTAGAGCAGTTTCATATGTCGTGCATAAAACTCACCATGGAGCATTTCACTTCGTACACTTTGGGTTACTTTACTTCGTGCAGGTTCTACCTGATGAAGTCATTCTTCGTGCAGTTCTGGAATTCTTTACTTCGTGCAGTTTTTCCCGACGAAGTTACACTTCAAGCAATTTTCAGTATTCTTCGTGCACGATTCTCCTTGAGTCAAAGCCTAAGTCCTAACACTGTAGCACTTCGTGCAGTTTTTCATTATCATGATTCGTGCCATTTTTGAAAAGCATACCTCGTGCAGGTTTGCCTTCGAAAACGTACTTAGTGTAATTTTTTGAAAACCATACCTCGCGAAGGTTTGCCTTCAAAAATGTACTTCGTGACATTTTTTTGAAAAGCATACCTCGAGCAGGTTTTTGCTATCAGAGAACACTCCTCGTGTTGTTTTTCAAAACACATACCTTATGCAGTTTCTGGAAAGGATACCTCGTGCACTTTTTAGCCTACCCCGTGCTATTTGCAAAGTACCATACTTCGAGTGGGTTTTGAGGTTTCATATCTCGAGCAGTTTTTTAAACTCTTATACCTCGAGCAAGTTTCAAACATTTTACCTCAAGCAGTTCTTTTGAAAAGCTAACCCCGTGTCATTTCTCCAACTTCATACCTCGTGCAGGTTTCAACTCTGTAAGCCGTGCTTGACCATGAGAAGCTCGAGTATGAATAGTGTTCATAACTTATGTAGTTTTTGTTAACGAGGTTTAGCCTAACTTAGCCATACCTCATGAACATTTCTGGGGTTAGCATTCCTCGTAAATAATTTCTATACCTCAGGGCGTTCTGTCAAAATCTACCTCGTGCATCTTTTGGCATACCTCGTGTTGCCTCTTCAAGTTTCACACCTCGTGCTGTACCAAGGAGATACCCCGTGTCCTTTCTTACCTCATGCTATTTTCTTTCTGAAAATGATATCTCGTGTAGCTAGGACTGTTATATCTCTTGCACAAAAACCTCTGTCACACCTCGTGTATTAGTTTATTTTATATAATAATCACACAAATTCATCATTTCATAAATACTATGATTATTAAACTAATTAAAATATTTATTTATCTAATTATTTATTTGAGTTACTACACAACTTCAAGTCCAACCTGGTGTTTCACCGGGCCTCAGACGCTGTGAAATACTTGACGTTCGTCACTACTCTCTAGGAGAACACCCAGACATGGTTCGAGTCCCTACCAACCGGGACCATCACCGCCTTCCAACAACTGAAGAAGTTGTTTAAAGAGAACTTCATTGGCTGTCGAAAGGAAGGCAAGTCTGCGGTGAGCCTGCTCGTTATCAGGCAAGGACGTGAGGAGACCCTCTGGGACTATGTATCCCGCTTCCGAGTAGAGGCGCTCCGTATATCCCGCCTCAACATCAGCATTGCTACCACCGCTCTGACACAGGGAACCCGGGATTCCATCCTCCGACGATCGCTCAGAGTCGAAGTCCCAAAAACCCTAACAGACCTCCTCACCTTGGCACAGAAGCATGCAAGATGCAAGGAGAACACCGCAGCCCTCGGGTGCATAGCCAAAATGGATCAACCTGACCGTAAGAGATCCACCGACTGGCCTTGGGAGGGACGGAGTAAGTGGAAGTGACGGGACCAAGAACACCGCGACTGCCCGGAGAACAAGGAAAGAGGTCAGTACCAGACTACATGACCCTAACAACTCCGCCCGACCAAATCCTCATGGAGATCTACGAGGAACCCTTCCTCCAGTGGCCTCCTAGAATGAAGTTAGACCCCAAAACAAGAAGGAAAAGAAGGTACTATCGCTTCCACTGCGACCATGGGCATGACACGGCCGACTGCATCCAACTCAAGGATGCCATCGAAGACCTCATCCGGCCAGGACTCCTCGATAAATTCGTCACCAAGGCCGTGAAAAGCAACAGTGCGAGCGGACTCCTCCGCCCATCGACAACTGACCCAACGAGAAGGAGATCATGATAATCTCCGAAGGGTCTGCTTTGGGTAGCGATAGTTCCAGAAGACGCCGACGGAACGCATCAGTGATCAACGCTGTGGAGCAAGGCGATAGTAGCCATCAGGAAACTGCCGCACAGGAACACCTCAAAAATCCAATCGTCTTCTCAGACGAAGGCCTAAAAGGTCTAACCACTCCTCATTATGACACTCTAATGGTCTCGGTCACCATCAACCAATGTACCGTGTGACAAATTTTAGTGGATAATGGAAGCGGCCCCGACATTATTTCTTACGACTGCTTGATACTTATGGGTGTGGATTTGTCATGAATAGCGCCACTGCACACACCCTTGTATGGCTTTTCTGGCACAACCGTCCTCCTAAAAGGACGTATATCATTGCCAATCACGTTTGGGACCTCACCAAGAGACGTGACGTTCCTAACGAACTTCACGGTAGTACGCGGGATGATCGGGTACAACGCTATCATAGGGCGAGGTATCCTCGGCACCCTCTATGGCGTCCCCTCCTCCTATCATCAAAAGTTGAAGTTTCCCACTCCTCGAGGGGTGGGAGAAGTCCGAGGGGACAGGAGGGAGTCAAGAAAGTGCTACTTGATCTCCACGCGAGATAGGCAAACCGAGGAGGCTCCGCCTAAGAAGAAGACGAGGATGGAAGGCCCTGGTCCGAGCATGAACACCCCCGTAGAGGATCTGTGCCTCATCCAGGTGGGGGAGGACCTGAGTAGAACGCTTCGGATCGATGCTACACTATCCAAGCAGAAGAATGAACCTTACGCGTGTTTCCTAGGAGCCAACCAAGATGTATTCGCTTGGTCCGAGGACGAGCTCCCCGGAATTCTGTCGAAAGTCATAACACACCGACTGAAGCTGCACCCAAGTTGCTGCCCGGTTCAGCAGCGTAGTAGGCGCTGCAACCCCGAGCGATAGGCCATTATCAGGGAATAAGTAAGCAAAAAGTTACGCTCAGGGCTATTACGACCCACCCAATATCCACTGAATAGCCAATGTGGTCCTTGCTCCCAAAAGTAATGGGAAGTGACAGATGTGTGTAGACCACACTCATATCAACAAAGTTATGCCCAAGAACAACTTTCCCATGCCACGAATCGACCAACTGGTCGATGTCATGGCCGGGCACAAAATGCTGAGCTTTCTGGATGCTTACTCCGGGTACCACCAGATCAGCATGCACAAGTATGTTGTGTGGTGGTGGCAGATCTAGAGGGGAGGGGTGAATAGATCAGTCCTTTTTTACAAATTAAAACACAGCGGAATAAAAGGTAGGCTAACGCCCAGGAAGATCCACAAAAAAGGAGTCAAAGAGAGATAGGAATACAGCCTATGCAAGCATCTACCGCAAAACAAGCGCACAAACAACCACACTAGACAAGGCGTTTTAAAGTGGTTCAAACTCAACCCCAGAGTCCTACGTCCACCCCTCACTCAGGCAAGTGAGGCTTCACTAGTGAACCTGCACCTAACAAATGCTGACACACAGCTTACGAGCCCAACCGGCCAAACCATAGACCAGACTTCCTTCTGTCTGTCTTCCTACAACTCCATGTAGGGACCGAATAAGGTATCAAGAGATGTGTTCAAGTTAAAGAAAAGAAACACGAATGAAAAACCCAGACAGGATGAGAGACTCTTGAGGATAGAACAAAAAGGTCATGTTTGGTATCTGGATGGTGATCCTTGCTTCTTCCAGATGGAGTTCTTCCTAAAGGAGCAGGTTCTCCTCCGTAGGAAGTAGAAGCTTCTTCCCCTTCTTCTTGCTGGAGGAGAAGAGGAGATGAGGACAACTGTCTTCAGAAGCTTCGAAGTTGCAGCTTGGAGTATTCGTCTCAAGGCTTCTTCTTACTGCTGCATTACTTTCCACGAGCTTGTTGCTGGCTTTCTGCTCCGTGCTCCTCTCGTATCTTTTTTCTCTGCCTTTTGGTCATCTATGTATATATGCCCAATGGCTTGCATTCTTCCAAGCCTTTCTTTTCCATTCTTGAACGAACCCCCTTTTTCCTTGGACTGGCTATTCAACCTTCTTCGTCAGAGTATGTCTCCACTTTATTCTCTTTTGGTTCAGGCATTCTCCTTTGCTTTCTCCCAGCGTACAAAGCTTGTAGCAACTCATCTGGTAAGATCTAATCTGGGCCCTCTATTTTCAGAATAGCGGCCTAAACACCAGAGCGGGATAGCGTCTGATTGGTTCGGAGGTGATAAGGTGCAGTGAGCTCTCATTGGCTACCCAGACTGTTTTGAGCGGTACACTACAGTTTCCATTAGCTGCCCAGCATATCTTCGTCCGGTACAAGCCTGTCTCCTCACTGATTGACCCCCTTTTTTGGACGTAGACCCCTGTTAGATGAGTTGCCATTGGTCCACTTGTAAAGTGAGAATCGTTTCTGCCAACTGGTCTCCCAGATCTTGTACTTTCACAGAAGGAGGCACTCTTTAACTAAAACAGAGTCTCCCTAAGGATTAGGAGACAATGGCATAGACAGCTCAGTTTGGTCCACTTGGATGAGTTGCCATTGGTCCACTTGTAAAGTGGGAATCTTTTCTGCCACCTTGTCTGCCAGAACCTTGTTCAAACGAAGGAGGAGGCACCCTTTAAGCAAAATAGGGCCTCCGTAAGGATCAGAAGGGCAGAAGCCTAACAGGCTTTGATTGGTCCACCTGACATTTGAAAATCCTCCTTTGAAACTTATCTAGAAGAGCATGCCACTTCATATTAGATCACGCGACATTCTTTCACTGGAGATAGATATCTAAATGGATCAATCTTTTAAGTTTAACAGATGCTAAGATTTGGATCTCCAGACCTGTTTGATGAAATGCCTGTTCAAAGTGCGCAAGCTTTTCACTAGAGTATTCTCAGACCTTAAAAGTGCTCAAACCTTAAATATGTTCGGACCTTGAATGTGCTCGGACTTGAGATATGCTCAGACCTCAAAAGTGCTAAGACCTTAAATGTGCTTTTACTTGATTTGCAGTATGTGTGTAGACCTTATAAGGCATGTGGAGAAATGTGCATTGACCTTGGTCTAGTGCTGGCGAGAAGTGCATCGACCTTAGTTACTGTTCTAGCTGAGGTGGCATAGACCTTAGTTGCGTGTTAGCATCGACTTCAGTTACTGTGCTACCGAAGTAACATCGACCTCAGTTGCTGTGTTGTCGAAGTAACATCAACCTCAGTTGCTGGATGGCCGAAGTAGCATCGACCTAAGTTACTGTGCTCAAAAGATAGAAAGATGCATCGACCTGAGTTTCTGTGCATGAACTGAAGATAGACTTAGTATGCAGCACGCAAACTAGCAATGACCTCAGTATGAGTTTATGCAAAACTCACATCGACCTTATATGCATGCAAGCCAACTGGCATCGACCTCAGTATGAGTTTATGCAAAACTCACATCGACCTTATATGCATGCAGACAAACTAGCATCGACCTTAGCATGACTATCATCACAACTAGCATCGACTTAGTTGCTTGAACTAACACCTAACGTCGACCTTACTATGCTTTGAGAGCAAAGTAGCATCGACCTTAGTTTGTGCACATGGCTAACTAGCATCGACCTTACTAATCTTTGAAAGCAAAGTAGCATCGACCTTTGTTTGCGCACATGGCTAACTAGCATCGACCTGTGATATGTATGATAGCCTAGCTATAGGAACTAGCATCGACCTTAAACCAGCATCGACCTAGAAATGCACAAAATAGAAATATGAGATATCTGTACTGACCTGGATATCTATCAGACTTGGATGTGCATTGACTTTACTGAGTTTCAGGAAGCTGAACGTCTGGAGGCCCAGAGTATGGAAGAAGCTGAGCTGGCCGAAGGACAAGTCGCTTCTCATGAAGAAAAATTGTCACAGCTAGAAGCCATGGAGTCTTTACAGCAAGAACTGGCTCGCCATCCTTTCTTGGGCATCTTGGAGCTGGAGGATATCTTCAGGCGCCCACCACAGTAGCCCCCTTTTTGTTGGCTTCTCCTCCTTTTTGGTAGTGCTTTATGTACCTCGGGGAGTGCCCCGGGCAATCATGTATTTTGACATCTCATAGTAATGAAACATCTTTATTTACCACTAAATTGCGACTTCATTTTCTCCTTTTTCCTTTCTTTCTTTCCTAGCCAATTAGCTTAGCCCGGACATATAAGTTGCTAGGGCAGGAGAGCGCTCACACCTTTTGCGAAGGGGTGAGGTGTTCGCTCCACCACGGCGTAACTATTCTCGGGGTCAAACCCTTGGCTGATGTAGACCGAGAGTTCGAAGAACGAATATGCAAGGGTCTCTTAGGACCACAGAATGAGGTGAGGAGGCTATCGGTAGGCTTCACCGATGGTGACGAAGTTGCCAAGAAGCCAAATGTGTGCTCATCCCTCGATTGGGTGGAAGAACCCGAGCGAGGGAGGGGTTGACTTACGTATGCGGATGGGAGGTCCGAGCCATAGGTTTGTTTGTAGACTCCACCGATGGTGACAGGGATTGAAGGTAGGATTTATTCATTAACATGGGTGAAATGTCAAAGTAGAGGAAATTCATTGCTTTAATGAGGATGAAGGGTCCAACTTGCAGGAATGCTGGCCAATCTTGCCGATGATGACAAGGACCAAGTGGGTATTGACCGGTCTTGCCGATGGTGACAAGGGTCAAATGCAGGTTTGTTCATCGGCACTAGTTAAATGCTGAAGCAAAGGTATATTCATTAACAAGGATGAAAGGTCCAAGCTAAGGGAGAATGTCGATCGATCTTACCGATGATGACAAGGGTTGAATGCGGGTCTATTTGTCGGCATTGGTTAAATGTCGAAGCAAAGGTATATTCATTAACAAAGGTGAAAGGTCCAAGTTAAGGGAGAATGTAAACCGATCTTACCAATGATTACAAGGGTAGAACACGTGTGTGTTCGTCGGCATTGGTTAAATGCCGAAGCAAAGGTATATTCAGTAACAATGACGAAAGGTCCAAGCTAAGGGAGAATGTCAACCGATCTTGCCGATGATGACAAGGGTCGAACGCGGGTGTGTTTGTCGGCATTGGTTGAATGCCGAAGCAAAGGTATATTCATTAGCAAGGGTAAAAGGTCCAAGTTAAGGGAGAATGTTAACCGATTATGCCGATGATACAAGGGTCGAATGTGGGTTTGTTCGTCGGCACTAGTTAAATGTCGAATCTAAGGGTATATTCATTAACAAGGACGAAAGGTCCAAGTTAAGGGAGAATGTCGACTGATTTTGCCAATAAGGGTCGAACGCGGGTCTATTCGTCGGCATTGGTTAAATGCCGAAGCAAAGGTATATTCATTAACAAGTACGAATGGTCCAAGTTATAGGAGAATGTCGACCGATCTTGCCGATGATGACAAGTGTCGAACATGGGTGTGTTCGTCAGCATTGGTTAAATGCTGAAGCAAAGGTATATTCATTAACAAGGACGAAAGGTCCAAGCTAAGGGAGAATGTCGATCGATCTTGCTGATGATGACAAGGGCCGAATGCGGGTGTGTTCGTCAGAATTAGTTAAATTTCGAAGGAAAGGTATATTCATTAACAAGGATGAAAGGTTTAAGTTAAGGGAGAATGTCGACCGATCTTGCCGATGATGACAAGGGTCGAATGTGGGTTTGTTCGTCAGCATTGGTTAAATGCCGAAGCAAAGGTATATTCATTAACAAGGATGAAAGGTTCAAGCTAAGGGAGAATGTCAACCGATCTTGTCGATGATGACAAGGGTCGAACGTGGGTTTATTCATCAGAAGTGGTTAAATGCCAAAGCAAAGGTATATTCATTAACAAGGACGAAAGGTCCAAGTTAAGGGAGAATGTCGATCGATCTTACCAATGATGACAAGGGTCAAACAATTTAAAGAAAAAGGATCTCTGGCGAGACTTTCCCAATTTTGCTTGAGACATCCTTTCGGGTTTTTACCTCAGCTGGGTTGGTGGTAATTTTTGCCCTTAGTAATCCCATGGATGTAGTTGCCTGAGGCCGCCAAGGTATCTCTATTTTTCACCCCATATATTTTTTTTAAATTTTTTTGAATCTGGAGGATGTCATCCGTAGCATGCTACTGTCAGGGGACGTAACCTGGAGTTAGGGAATGCAGATGACGAGATGTTGTCCCAACCCTTAATAAGGGCTCTCATAAGTTGTCGTGCTATGGTACTGGGGGCCACTTTGCTGTGGCAGAATGCGCCTGAGGTCATAACTGGTGAGTCATAGATTACAAGAAGAATAGAGATTATGATTGGGATTGTAATGGGCAAACTGGGGCTAACCGGCAACTGGGAATTCTGGATCGAAGGGATATAGGATGCGAGAATGCAATGTGATAGAAATCTAGGGTGAGATGAGACTAGGACTTACTGGGATGGTGATTTTGATGTCACATGGACACTGGAATCTATTGACCCATCGTAACAGGGTAGAGGTCGGTGGTAGGATGAGCTGAGTAGAGTGATCTAGAGCTTTATTAGGAAGGGTAGGGCTAATGCCTTGAGAATGTGGAACGATTGAAGGCCAATAACCAGATAGGCCCGTGATCTATTGAAGAATGGGTGGAAGACCACCCTGACTGGTGAGGAGAGATTTATTTTCTCGTTCTCGGCTCTACTGCCCTTTCAGGTTTTGGCCAGAGCCGACCGCCTTTAGCTTTATCCGATGTGCCCTTACAGGTTTTCACGTCAAGGGATTTCCCAATTTTGCTTGAGGTACCTTTACGGGTTTTCACCTCAGCTGGGTTTTCTTGGCCTTTTTACCCTCATTTGCCTCCTTGTGATGGGGGCGATTGGGTCCGCAAGGGTATCTCTATTTGTTAACCCCATTTTTTTATTTTATTTATTTATTTTTATGTTTTTGAATTGCTTACCTGAGAGCCTGACGGCTGGGTTGTTGCTGGTGTCGGGCATCCTCGCTCTCGCTATTGTAAGGACGAAGGTGGGAGGTTGATTCCTGAGAGTGCCTAACAGTAGTTCTGAGAGGGCTTGACTGACTCTATTGTTTCGCTGGGAACGGGAGACTAGGGGAACTGGCTAGTTAGGCCTCCCGCAGAAGGAGGCCTATTTTGCTTGTTGTGGCTGGAGTGCACACCTTAGTCTGGATGGCACGCGAACTCATGTTCTGGTGTATAGTACAACATCATATGTTGCCCATTGAGAGGTGGGAAGGGCTTGTGACCCTTGTGGTCGACGACCATATATGCCCCACTCTCGTGGACATCGTAGACATTGTATGGACCTCGCCAATTCGGCTATAGTTTTCCATTAGAGCGCCCTGCCAGGACTTCTTTATCCTTGATCATGATGGGGCCACCTTGCTTGAAGGCTCGTTGCTTGACGAGCTTGTCGTAGGCTCGTGCCATGTGGGCCCGGTACACTTGTAGGTGCTTGTAGGCGTTGAGCCATTTGCCTTCTAGGTCGGCGAGCTCTTCTAGCCTTCTCTAGTATTCGTCTTCATCAGGGCCAGCTAAGTCGGTGTGTACTGCCACGCGGTAAGAGGCTAGCTGGATTTCGATGGGGATGACAGCTTCTGCTCCATAGACTAGGGAGTATGGTGAACATCCCGTGGGGGTTTTGTAGATCGTGTGGTAGGCCCATAGCGCCTCAAGGACCTTCTCACTCCAGTCACGTTTCTAGTGGCTAACTATTTTAGCTAGGAGCTTGCAGAGGGTCTTGTTGAAGGCTTCAGCCAAGCCGTTAGCTTAGGGATTTGTCACGCCCCGAGCACGGAAGATTACCCGGAGGTCGTGACGAGTTTTTATCATTCATGTAAATCAGAGCGTTAGTGTATTCGACACCAAGATAGAGTGCACAAGTATAGCAATAAACCCAATCCTTTATTCATTCATAATCATCCTCACTACATTCTCTAATAGTTTGACTCAAATAAGAAGAAAATTACAAGATTGACTTAAGAAATATATGAGTAGACAAGACTATGGGACTCTAGACACTTGGATGGCTCTATGACTTCACTCTTGCTCTTCCCCATCCGCATTCGTTTCTTCCTCGTTTGGCGCGCCCTGCTGCAGCGCTTTCTGATGCGCAATCGCAAGGTTGGTGTTGGCGTCAATCAGCGTCTCGTGGAACGACGTGGCATTTTTGAGATGCGTGTCGTGAATGCGGGTATTGTTTTCCAGTTCGGCGCGTTCGTGCTCGCCGAGCTCGCGAACATGTAGCCGGTGCGTTTCTGCATCCTCGCGCATCTTGGTGAGCCCGATCTCGCGCTGCGTGACGGCCTGCTCGCGCTCCTGGACGCCGAATACCTTCGCGGCTTTTTCCTGCTGCAGTTGCTGAAGCTGCTGCTGCAACTGCTGGTTTTGTCCCATGAGCTGCGCCAGCATTTGCTTGACCTTTGGCTCCATGTCCGGCGGCAGTTGCTTGTCAACTTGGGCCAACGGATTCGCCATTGCCAACCGATCGGCTAGCGCATTTGCGCCCGGCCAATCCATCTGACGCACGATCAGGTCCCCGGCGATCTTGGCGATCTCAGGCATGGCTTTGAGCATATCCATCATCATGCTGGACGCCTCAAGGCGCTTGGTGTCATACCCAGGGCCAGTGTCCATTACTACGTCATAGCGGCCGACGGTCAAGTCATTGAGCACCTTGTCGATCGTGGGTGTGTTGATCTGCGTCGCGGTCGGGTTGCCGTCTTCGCCGATGATCCGTATGGTGCGCTGTGTGTCGTAATAGTGCGGGATCAGGTCCAGCAGGATGATGCCCGTCCACCGGATCGAGCGCGTGAGGTTGTCATAAAAATGGTAGTTCGACAGGTCAGACTGCTGCTGGCGTTTTTGCACCATAAAGCCCGATGTTTCCTGACCTGGAGCACCCAAGGCGGGATCGAACATGCCAGCAACGGCCTTCAGGTCTTCACAGGCCCCCATAGCCGCATTGACGCTCGCGGCGGGGATGGCTTGAGGAGGTTGTCGCTGCGGGGGTGGCAGCATCTGGCCGGAATCATCTGTAAGCGGTTTGTACTTGAGACTCGAATAGTTCTTGGTATTCGCCGTGTCCCATTCTTCTTCATGTCCTTCGTCCTGGCCCTCGGCCATGAGCCAAGGAGCCTTGGGGGCCATGGCAGCAAATTCGGTCTCCTGGCTGCGCCAGAAGTTGTACATCTTCTGGGGGTCTTTCAGGTTGCGGACCATGCCGTACCGAATCAACCGCTCGCCGTCCAGTAGTTCTGCTCCATAGACTGGCACGATCGGGATGTACTTGCCGGCCCACTCGCGCTTTTCGAGCTCGGCATCTCCACTGATCTTGGACCACAAGACCTTCCGGCGCATGCTTGTGCGCCGGTCGATGATGAGGACGCCTTGATCCATCAGCGCCGCCTCATCGGGCAGATCGGAGCGATAGACGCTCTTGCCGTTGGACAGTCGAACCAGTTCTTCCGGCGTTTCCTCAATACGCCAGTACTCCGCGACCATCACCTCGTCTTTCTTCGCGTAACCGGCCATGCTGTCGCCGGTCTTGAAATCGGAGACTTTGGCCCTGGGATAGCGCTTCTCGAACTCCGACTTCTTCATCGGCTCGACAATGAGCGCCCATTGCGAATCAGAGCCGTCGGGGGTCACGCTGCCGGGGTCAAAGTACACAGCAAACGGGTTACGGATGCGCTCAATGCACAACTCCTGATCCCAGCTCGTTTCGTCAACATATTTGCCGAGGATGCGCCAGTAGCCCCAGCCCATCCGAACCTGCGAGTCCGCTGCGGTGTCGTAGGCCGTGTCAGCATTGCTGCTGACTTCGATGTGACGTATCAAGCCTTCAATCACGTCTGAGACAGCTTCATCGGCCCCATCACTAACTGGATGCACCTTGATGCGCGGCCGCTGCTGGCGCATGTTGTTGACCACCGATCGCACGAATGTGTCGGTCTTGTTGATCGTGAGACAGGGACGCCGGTCCAACTGGCGCGCCCTCTTGATCTCATTCGGCCATTGATCACCTGCGGCAAACTGCAGATCGTCATGCGCAGCTTGACGGTTGCCATTGTCCGAGTCGATCGCGAGCTGCAGGCGCTCTTTCGCCTCCTCCGGTACCGACTTGCGGGAGGATTCTTGCTTGGCCATGTTGGGTCAGCCCATCCAGTCAGCGACTGACGGAATTCGTTGCGGCGGTAGCTTTTGAGGGTGGCTCGAAGACTGGGTTTGTAATATTCCGGATCCTTCGGATCTTTTTTTTTGGGTCTCGGATCTTCTTTCTCGGAGTGTTCGGCTCCGTTGCGTCCGAAATTATGTTTCAGACATCTTTCGTGTTCAGGTCAGTGCGATCTGGATCTGTTTCGGAGGCCCGGAGGTGTTCCGCGATTTTTTTCGCTTGTTTTTCGATTTTCGCACGTGTTTCGACAAATCCTGCGGAACCTCGTTGCGGGTGAACCGGGTTGTTCACCTAGGCGGGAGTGGTACCGTTGCGATCGGCGCGTTCCGAGGATCGCGAAAATGTGATTTTTAATTTTTCGGTATTTTCAGAATTTTCAGATTTTCTATAAATACCCCAACCCTTTCTCTCTCCCCCACCTTTTCTTCTTCTTCCTCTTTCTTCTTCCACCCCCAAGAGAGCCGCGCCCCCCTTTTTCTCTCTCTTCGGCCGACGACGACCGCGACGCGCTCCCCTCCGGCTGCAGACGGCGGTGGGCGACGACGTGACGGCGTAGGCGGCGGCGAGACGATCCCGGTGACGTGCGGCGTTTGTGGGAAGCGTGAGGAGGAACAAGGGTTTCAAGCATCCTTCGCGATTTGTGGACGATCCGGCGCGCCTCGAGGCAAGATCGAGGTAGGGTGACGTTCCCTAGCTCCCCGCGTTCTTTTCCCGTGGTTTGTAGGCCGAGGCGAGGCCGTGAGACGGGGTTTTCATGTCGGGGAGGGTTTTCCATGATTTGGGGAGAGTTCGCCCGATCTATGGTTTTAGGTCGCGATTCGGCGTTTCGATGGCTTAGATGCATGCTAGGGGTCCCAGGGGAGCTTCCCCCTTATTTTCCCCCTCTCCCATGGAGGTATGGAGGCGTGGTTGGTGTTTTGGGTCGTTTCCCACCTGTTCACTATCGGGATGGTGTGACGGTCCCTCCAGAGACCGTCACAACTTGTGACACCCCAGGGTTGGTGCGTCAGAGCCTGTGACGCCCCACAGCGGGTGTGTCACATGGCGCTGTTTTACCAATAAGGTGCTCCGTGGGCCTGACGGTCCCATGATAGACCGCCAGGGCGTGTGTCACACCTAGGCTGGGCTGTCAGAGTGACGATCCGACCGTTGGCATCGGACCGTTGTGGCTTCTGACCGTTGGGGTTTTTGACCGCTAGGGGTCAAGGCCTCTGACGCACCCTAGGTGGGGCGTCAGAGCTTTGTGACGCCCCTGTGGGGGAGTGTCAGAGCTGATGCATCACCAACTCCTAACGCGCCTGGGTAAGGCCGCTAGAGGTTGTGACGCCCCGAGGGGTATGCGTCACAGCCAGCTTCATTCCACATTCTAACACACCGGTAGTGGTCCATCAGAGGCTGTGACGCCCCGAGCGGTGTGCGTCACAGTTGGTTTCTTCTCTTCTTCTGAAGCACTGGGCTGGGTGCGTTAGAGACTGTGACGCACCAGGGTTGGCGCGTCACAGCCAGTTTTGCACTGAGTGTTTGACGCACTTGAGTTGGGCCGTCAGATCACCGTGACGACCCACAGATAGACCGTCAGAGCCTTTGGCGCTTTTGTGTTGGACCGTCAGGCTCTGGACTGCACCGAGTGATTCACAACCCCATTTCCTCTCCGATCGTGGTCACCGCGCGACGGTGTTGGTACGTGGGACAGTCCCGATACTTCGTCGGGTTTGGACGTTGTTTTCCATTGACTTGAGAGTCTACTCCTTCAGTGACCCTCCACTAGTCGTAGCCTGCTTACACGCGTAGTGGTCCCACCAGGGAGTGGTGGAGAGGCTACCTTGAGGATGATTTTTAGACTGGTTTCCTTCATGCCCCATGCCTTTCAGCCAGAGTCCGGCTGAGGGGAAAACCAATTAGAGGCCAGACCTGAGACGCATGGTCTGTTTGTGCACACATGGTTGGGGGCAGTTGGACACACACTGACTAGCGTGACTCCAGCTAGTCACTTACTTTGTGGTTACTTGTACGGTGTCCATGCCTCCGCCAGGGGCGTCATGCCAAGCGGACACCTACAGTGCGGTGTAAGACGTCAGGGGACGCTGCCGACTGTGCTTCTAGTGGGAGGTACTCCTGTCGAGTCGGGGAGTGAGGCAAAAATTAGGCAGCATCTCCCCCGGGTCGAGGGTTGCCAGAGAAAATGGGGGATCATCAAACTGAGTATTCTGAGATGACCCCCAAAGTTCGGAGTAGCCAGACAGTGGTCCGATGACCCATAGTTGAATGCAAAAGCCCCGAGGACTAGCCTTCAAGGGGTTCTAGCAACTCAAGGGTCGTAGCTTCGTAGGAGCTCCAACAGGCCAGATATTCGCCAAGGAAGGCTATGAATGTTCATCCTTCAAGTGGGTTCCATCGATGACCATGCCAAAGGGAGGCAGGCTTCCAAGGGCCCTGGGTGATTAGAAGATAGGGAAGGATGGAAGGAAACCGATGAGATGGATAAGCAAAATTACAAGCACATAACGCTTTTCTCCTTTTTATTCATCCATAAAGGGCTAAGGGGGGTAGCGAAAGAACAAACACACAAAGGGGATCTACGCCGTAACAAGAGGGAAACAATAGGATAAAAAGGAAACAGATACGTCAGTGGGAGGGGAGGAGGCAGAGCACAAGCTCCTTTCCTCAAGCTCACCTCTCTCCTCTCACACACTCTCTCTTTTTCTTCACCTCCAGGCATGGGTGGATGAAGCTTCTTCCTCCTTCGGGTGTCCGAGAGCTCAAGGAAGGAGGGGGACTCCGGGCCTTCTCTTCTCACCAACCTCTCTTTTCTTCAACCGCCAGCCTCCTTCCAGTGGGGTATGCCTCACTTTTTATATCAATGGAGATGAGGAGCCTCTAAAGCCAAAGCCCCCTTTCTTTTCCTTCTTCTCTTTCTCCCTGCTCGAAGACGTTGAGTGGCCTGTGGATAGGGGCATTAGTAGAGACGGAGGGGTGTTCACCAAGGTTTGGCCGACGGTGACGGGTGGAGATGCGACGCCCGGTGTGGAGCTCAAAGACTTCCATTCTTGGGGGCTTGAGGCATGCAGGCAGTTGCCCGTCAATCAGATGCAGGAGGTTTCTCCATTTCAGGCAAGGGTGCCTTTGTTCGCAGAGAAAAATAGAGTATCAGGCTACGGATGGGATGGCTTCTAGTTAAAATGGCGCGGGGGGTAGGCACACCGGTTTAACAGCATAAAGGGGGCGCACCGGATCAGCAAGAGAAGGCAGGGCACTCTGATTTAGCAAAGGAAGAGGGGCGCGCCGATTTAGGATCTCCCATGGGCGCGTCGATTTAGCTCTTGGAGGGGGCACGCCAGTTTAAGTGCAGGCCACACCGATTTAAGTGTCAAGAGACTTCGTCCCAAATTCGTAGTGATTCAGACGAACACTTGCGCTCCCGCAATGCTTCAGTTGAAATGCACCACCTCCGAGGTGTTTAATTCGAAGCGTCTGAGCCCCGACTTAGGACTTAGAGTGATTTCCAGCACATTTGAAACCCGTGTCTGAATTCTTGAGTTTTTTCGATTTGGCCTTTGGCACTGCCAGTTGGGGAGCCATAGCCACATCTTCTGCTTGAGGGGTTTCTTTATCAAGTAGCAGACCCTCAGGTATGTTCTCGTCCCGATCAGGCGAGGCATGGGGTTTATTTGGCCTCTTCATCTTTGACTTGCCCTCGAGTGTCGAGACGCGCATGCCATATGATCACCATTTTTTTTGATGTCCAAAAATGCCCCCCACTCGTGGGTGGCGCAAGCGAGGGACGAGTGCACGAGACCGGCGAGTGTATCTTCTTGTACAGCCGGTGGTCGACATTGGAGTAGGACATCATCGGTTTCACGTGAACGGCCCCGGCCGCGCACTACATCGATTGGTTCCGATAGAGAGCCGGGCTCTAATCCAGATAACACCGTCAGTATTGGGCCTATGCTAACGCAAGGAATTAGGTTCATCTAGTCTTAGATGTTAGGTCTAATCCATTTAGGTCATATTGAACATCACGGTGGGACGGATGGATAGTGTTAGGTTAAAAAGGATTATTTATCCATTGGCTTAGACGAAAGGTCTGAGCCAAGCAAAGAGGGTTCTTTTTGTTCATTGGCTTGGACGGATGGTCCAAGTCAAGCAAGGAGGTTTCTTTTTGTTCATCGATTGGGACGGAAGGTCCGAGCCAAGCAGAGAGGGTCCTTTTGTTCATGGCTTCAGACGGAAGGTCTGGGCCATTGGTTTATCAGAGCTGCCAGAGCTGTGCTCACTGGATGACCCTTTGTTACTGGAAGTAACTTTTAGAGCCAGGGGTTTCTTCCTCTTCTCAAACTCATCTACCCTCTTAAGATTCAACTCATATGTCATCAGGGAACCGATGAGTTCATCTACAGATGTTGTTGCTAGGTTCCTAGACTCCTCCATTACAGTGGCCTTGGTATGCCACACAGTTGTAAAGGACCTAAGGATTTTTCTTACCAGCTCGTACTCACTATACACTTTTCCCAGACTTCTTAAACTATTAGTGAGCAACATCAGACGGGCATACATTTCAGATATGGACTCGTCAGACTTCATTTTGAAAGCCTCATACTCAGAGGCTAACATGTTGGCTTTAGTCTCTCTAACTTGAGATGTCCCCTCATAGATGACTTCTAGTTTATCCCACATCTCCTTAGCAGTGAAATAGGAGAAAATTCTGGAGAATTCCGTGAGATGAAGAGCACACTGCATGGTGTTTACAGCACTCCAATTTAGGGTGGACTTACGAATCTGCTCCCTAGTCTAGACTTCTTCATCGTCAGGTAGTTCAAAGGGACCCTTGCTGACTACCCTCCATATTGCATAGTCCTTCGCCCGAAGAAAGACCTGAATGCGACTCTTCCAGTAAGCATAGTTTGTGCCATCAAAGTATGGTGGCTTGCTGGTAGAGTGACCCTCAACAGTTAACCCTCTAGCATCCATAACTAACCTCTCCGTGATGTAAAGCCCTAAGGAAGAGTTAGGCTCTGATACCACGTGTTGGAACGGATGACTAGCAGATCTAGAGGGGGGGTGAATAGATCTACCTCAAAAAATCTATAGTAGTTAATGACTATGCGGAATTAAGACAGACTATGGTAAATCTATCAATGGCTGTAAACTCCAGGACAAATTATCATGCCAACAAGTAATCAATGTGCAGAGAGGGCAATTCACATTAACAACTGGAGCATTAATGTAGAATGGCAGACCGTAAGAAAGGAATCTCCAAATGCAAGTAGGAGATGAATTTCAGTAATAGCAAAATATAGCAGATAATTGCAATCAACACTTAGTCAAACATCCATATATGATACCTGGCAGAGGCTAGCCTCACACAAGAGGTGGAATTCTAGATAGGCGTAACCTATCCTTCCAACCACACCTTTTGATATACCTACTGGATGAAGAACTTAAGCATGTATATCAAATAACAGAATTAAGCAATTGAAAACATGCTTTCCATTAAATGCTCCTAAGCATTCATCTAAATAATGAGCAGAATGAAACTATAAACATACGGAAGCAAAATTCAATCACACAGGAGACAGTGAATTTTTAGGTGGATCGACCTCTAGCCAGAGATCTACATCCACCCCTTACTTAATTGAGTAAGGCTTACTACTGTCTTACAGCTTGAGTCCGCTGATCCATAGCTTCGTGGATAAAATTCCTACACACCGCTGATCCATAGCTTTGGGGAATAGATCCCAGACTGTTGAGCCTCACAGCTTGCTCTACTGAGCCTCACAGCTTGCTTCCAAGGAATACCTCCTTGTCGCTGACACACAGCTTACAAGAGATGTAAAATGAAAAAACACAGAACAAAAGAGAAGAAGAACAGAAATGAAAAATGTAGCTCTTCAATCGAGCAATCTGACTCTGGATTTGATCTAAGAGCCAGGACAGAACCCAGATCTCTCAACTTCTCTCCTTTCCTCAGCTTCTCTAGCTCTCAGACATTGCTTCTACGCTCCTCTTCCTCTTAATCTTTTCTCTGACTCTTTTCTCTCTCGAACTCTAGCTCTTCTGCTCTCCGGATGCCCTTTCTCTGATAATGCTTCCTTTTTTTTTTCGATACCCCAATTTAAGCAATCGGGCCGTTATTTATAGATTCGGGAGAGATGGCGCGTGGGGAACACGTTCCCACCCAAGGAAAAGTGGAGAGGAGACCACCAAAAGAAGCAAGAGAGAGCTTGCACTGTGGACGTGAACAGCGCTCCGGGAGAAAGTGCTGCATCCATCTGCATCCATCTTCAAGCAAAGATCAAGTCACATTGGAAGGAGATCAACCCCAAGCCAAGCAGAGAACGTCCGGCATCCAAAGAACCCGTCATCAACGACCAGCCTAGCCCCCAGGCTGGTCCGCGTAAACCCCTTCCCTCTCAACCCGTGTTCACCAAGGTTTACACGGACCAGCTCACCCCCCTAGCCAGTCCTCGTAAATCTTTTGTGACCCTTCAACTTCCCCTATAAAAACCCCTTAGGAGCTCAAGGGGTAGGGCATTCAGCATCTAGCATCTAGCATCTAGAATCCAGATCAAGCATGGCTTCCCTCCGAGGCTTCAAGCGACTCCAAGCAATGAGCTAAGGAGAATTGTGCGTGGGTGACTTGTTCGTCGACCTAATATGCTGGGGGTATGTTGTTTGCACTCCCCTCATGCCATATGTAGCCGTCACGCACAAGTCAACACCCACCTTATGTGAGACATTACGACATGGGCAAGTGCCCCCTCATGCCGGGATTTCCCCTCACGTGCTCGTTGGTCACAACCGCACACATGCCCTGACATCATGCTCTCTCGTAGTCGCGAGGCCATGTCTGACCGCTCAATTTGAGTTGAGATCGACCCTCGCCCAGACACTGGATCGACGCATCCCCTCAGTTGCCCAGTTAGTCATAAGCCCCCCATTCGGCACCGCAGCTGTGGCCCATGCCACGGGAGGAGCTCTCTGTAAAAACACATACATGTTAACCCATTATGCATCGACCTGGAGACCGACTAGCACATCACAATTGTCCCGTGGCATGCACCAGTTGTGCCTTGGCCACTACGGCCTACCTGCAAAGATATATACACCTCAGTATACCACTGCCAATTGGACGAATGCCCTCGCATCCACATTGAGGCCCTCAATCCTCCCTCTATGTCACCTAGCGTAAACCTCCAGCACCTCTGCCCCCAGCCAACACCACCCAGTAAAAAGATGAACCTACAGCTGTAGAGTGCCCTTGGCTCTCCATCTAGGACTTCAGGAATATACGAACTCCTCTTCAGCATGGAACGAAGGTCTTCGGATTTAATCTGATGTAAATAAACACTGACTACTTGCGGTGGGTGGGGAAAGACGTCCTGTACATGACTCCCCACAGTCGCCTGTGCACTCTCACCCATAGAACCGTCCTTCCCTCCACGTGTCTCTCACCCCTTGAGTCCATGTGCCGCGCCCTGGGAGCGCATCCCCAGTTAAATATTCGGTTCCACGGGTGATTGTCGAGAAATCGACTGGCATGCCCGCATCCCAGCCCTGTTTCCCCCTAAACCTGGAAACCTTCTGTGTCACTCGATCTCCCCTCGACTCTCCGAAAAAGGCAAGTGCACAGTGTCACTCTGAGAAAGATACGGTCATGTGAGAGAGTTCCCTAACGCGTCCTGTTCCGACACCTCTCCCGTAGCTATATCCTACCCCTCATCCCGGTCACCGTACACACCACGTGCCGTGCCGGTGGAACGAAACCACACTCCCCCACGCATGAACAAAAAGGATGGCATGCCTGGTGGGACGACTCCCGCCTTCCTTCTTTTTGCTGAAGAGAAAGCCCGTGCCAGCCCTGAAGCCCTGGTGCCCCTTTCCTATCCTTGCAGGAGAGATAGAAGAAGAGCACCCGTGCGCACTTTCCAACAGCTTCCAGTTCGCCTTCCAGTTGTCGGATCGCATTCGACGACTGTCAGCGACCGTCACCCCTGCTCGTCCAGTGCTCCCACAACTACGACGGTCGTCACCTACGGTACCATTGTCATCACCACCCACGCACGGGTGGGCTACTTGGCGGTGCCGATCGCTTTCGGCAGCTTCACCCTGGTCGTCTAATCACCCTACTTTTTGGGTGTGGTCCCCGTGGCTACTCCGCCGCCACCCCCAACTCCTATCTCTTTTGGTGCCACTAACGCGCCGCGCCAATCACCAGCCTCGACAGCCAGACCGAGCGTTATGCTCGGCTCTCCCATCATCGATTCCTGTAGGGGTTCCAGATCGGCCCTAGCCAGGGCAAGCGCCAGCCCCCGGGCCCAGTTCCGCCCGACTCTCGATGCGGGCCTCATGTCTAGAGTTCCGGTCTCCACTTCTGCAGTTCGCTCGGGCCTCCATCCCCGGGCCCCGGCCAAGTCGGCATCTGGCGTGGGTCTCCACCCCAAGGTGTTCGACTCCTCAGCACCCTGCTCGGGCTGTCAACCCCAAAACCTGATTACATTGCCAGAACACATCATGCTACAATAGACATGTAGGCATACACAGAACACTAATCAAAACATCGGCGCATACATGACCTCACCATTGTGTCCGCTACACAAGCCATGGTAAAGCCAGACAAAGGCTACACGAAGCACTACGTCAACAATGGCGAAGAACCGGTCACAAAACCTCAAGTCGCGTGTCATGTGACAGAAGCACCTCCTCACTAGAAGCAAAGCTAGATACATCCACTGACATCTTACACTGCGCCTCAAGCATCTCACACTCGTCTCGAACACGGTAACTGAGACACTGTATCAAGTACAAGGAATAATAGTAACGAGTGACTAGTCAGGGTCACGCCCATCGGCACTCGTCCAAACGCCCCTGACCACGTGTGCACACACAAGCCCAATGCCTTGAGCCAGACCTTTAGCTAGTTTTCTCCCCCAATAGGACGCTACAGCAAAGTAAGGGAGCCCACGAAAATTAGCCTAAAAATTGTATCTCGAGAAGCCACCCCGCCACCACTCCCAGGTTGGCCGACACCAAGTGTCATCAGGCTATGACTAGTGGAGGCTCACTAGACACAGAGACTCTCCGAAAGAAACTCCAAAGTATGGACAGGGTAAACACTCACTTGTCGCATGCACTACGAAACAAATGGCAGCACATAGAACTGTCGCCAGACTCAGGATAGACAACTAGACCGACACACAACGATCCTTGAGTCACATAACTCAGGTCAATATCATCGCACATCACAGTAACATACCGTTAATCAGCCAAGTCCTTAAGCCAAAAACATGATAAAACACAAATCACGACACAGGAGGGAACATCACTATCCTCAGACAACATAGGCACATAAACTGAGGTAAGACAATACCTCCCAGTGCTTAAAACTAGAGTCTCGATCCATACAGGATAGCCGAGACACTCACGAGGTCACGTGTCAACCGTTGGGTCATAACCGGGTTGACCAGAAATCATAATGACCCTCGAAATACACAAAATACTAATCGGTGCAATGGCACATTTGAACACCCTATAACATGGTCACAGCCGTCATAGGATGTCCACGACATCCACGGACAATAGGCTAACCAAGGGGTCGAAAGCAAGCCAATAAACATGGAGAAAACACCGAACACTGCACGGGATAAGACTACTCTTCGTAGATCCCTCGACACACAGATCTGACTCTCACGGAACACCCGAGGCATCCATCAAGTCAAATGCTAACAAGGCACTAAATACTGGGTTCACCGGAGCCCGAGACAACTCACATAAAACCCCAAAAATAGAAGACCATTAATGCAGTGCAAGCATGCGTTGCGAAGATGAATGCATCCAAAGAATGCATCACGATGCCACAAAACGTGTCCAACGTTCACAGCACATCAACGCATTGATGCGGCACAAGCTAGGGTCACGTTAATAGACATGCACATAGCCTCGAGCGCGTTAATCACAGTACATGGTGGATACCTCAAGTGCGTTCTTCAAGATCACGATGGAGACCATGAACGCGTTCTCCCAGATCACATCCAACACTTGGACCGCGTCCCTTTACCGCCCAACTATTCATCACCGTTGATGAATGCAGTCACACGATATAGCGCGTTACACTGAGAACGCGGCTAATGTGACCAGCGCGTTCTCGTCACGGTGCGAAAATCTGAGAAAACCCCAAAACTCGATCTTTCCATGCCCCAATCGCTTCTAAACGACGGAGAAATAACTCTAATCACCATATCATCCTTCCACAAGTCGGAAGGGATCAAACCACGCATAAAATGACACGATATGGGTGATTTTCCACAAATCAACCCATAATAACTCACGCAGGAAACTAGACTCGTAACGGCCCCAAATCACGGTCAAATGCAACGAAACCAGTGGGGATGGCATCCGGACATGCCAGAGGTCCGAATGAGACCATTCAAATCGAAAATCGTCGCCTAAAATGGCGAACATGGCTTACACCCCAAAACATGCTATAAATCCCCAAAATAGAAAACCCACTCAAACTCGCATGAAGCGACACGAAATTCAAGGGGAAAGCAGAATAGATGGTAAGGAATCTATCCCCCTGCCTTGTTCACTGACCACCCCAGGACTCAAATAAAATAAAAATTACATGACTAGACTCAAAAATACATGACGAACATAATGGTATATGGCGACAAACAATCCGAGCCTTGAAAAAATGTGGAGGGGCAAGGGATGCCCCCATTACCCTCTCATGGTGCGTCAGGTGGTGTAGTGTGCCTGGCTTGGTGCGTTACATGGTCTGAGTAGTAGCTTTAGGCCTGGTTGCCTTGACGCCCCACCCTTGGCACGTCAGAGCAGGTAACGCCCCTATGGTGGTGCGTTACAGTCCTGTTGTAGCTATGATAGTCGGTGTTCTATTTTGTGTCTGTTCATGTGTTGGCCTATCTTAGGTTTGTGTTCTAGGGTGGTGTCTGTATGTCGGTGGTTTCTGGATCGGTCGGTTTAGGTGACTGGGTGCGGTCCCTTCCCTAACTGCGACAATCCCCTAACGACTCAATCTTGAACTACCAGTGTCCTTGTCTCTAGTCGCATAGCGGCTGTCCCTTGACTGCCAGGTTCACTGAGCGGTTGAGTGGTGGTTCGCTTTGCCCAGAGTGTCATCTTCTCTGCTTGTTATTGCTATGCGTGTCTGTGTGTGTGCGTGTCATGTTTCGCTCCGGTCAACCCGGTGAGACCAGGGGTTGACAGGTGACCTTGTCTGTGTCTCGACGATTTTATCCAGCTCGAGACAGTGTTCTGGATGCCTCGGGGTACTGTCCTACCTTGGTTGTATGTCTAGGCATGCTGAGGGTTCTTGGTGTCACCTCGGATCTCCGTGAGTCATTTCCTACGGAGCGTTGTTTCCTCTGGCTTAGGAGTAGACTGATTGGCGGCTTGTTCCGTAGTCTATGATGATCTTGCCTCCGAGTCGTGAGACTCAAGGATCATTACGTGAGTAGGTCTAGCTGCCATATCCCAAGTCTGTCGGTAGTTTCCTGTGTTACCATTGGTGCTTTGGAGTACGAGTGATAGTGCATGGTTAGCTTGTCTATACTTTAACACTTGTGCTTTAGAGTCCATGTTTCGTGAGCCTCCACTAGTCATAGCCTTACGACACGCTTCGGCGTGACGGCTCTTGTAGCGGGACACTTTCCCGATTTACAGTTCTTAAGCTAGTTCCGTGGGCCCCCGATCCAACCGTAGCCTCCTTTGGAGGTGGAATACTAGCTAGAGACCAAGCTTAGGCAGTGGGCCAGTGTGTGCACACGTGGTCAGAGACTTTGGGCTTACGTCATTTGACATGACCCTGACTAGTCACTCGCGTTATGGTACTATTCTGGTTCTGACAGGGTCTTGGTCTCTGCCAACTCCTTGCAGTAGGGTACGTGGACAAGGCGCTAGTAGGTGCAGCATAAGACGTCAGGGGATGCAGCTGGCTATTCTTCTGGTGGTGAGGTACTCCAGTCACGTAGCACGTGACTCTTCGCGGTTCTCTTCGTGGTTCCCTTCGCGTTTCCTATGCATCGTGACCTCTTGGGTTAGCCCTCTCGTGGCTACACTCGAGCTCAGTGTCCTATCGCCGGCACGACGTTTCGATCGTGTGTGGGGCAGTGTGCATGACGTGGTAGTCATGTTGTCTGAGTCTGTCTAGGTTTCCCTAGGTTTTCTTGTTGTTCTTGCAGGTCTTCGCTTTAGGGCTGACATCTTGTCGATGGATTGGCAGCTCCCAACTTCGTCAGACAGAGTCTGCCCTTCTATCATTGCTTGGAGTAGTTCTGGGAGCCGAGGTTAGTTCGGCAGTCACGCCTGTTCGGTACGGCTCTGTTCGGTACGGCTCTTTCCCTTTCCTTTTTAGCTCCCCTAGCTCTTAGCTTGCTCCCTACTCTTTCATCCCTTTTCTTTACAGCTTTGTAGTTTAGTTTTCCTGCTTCACTACTGTTGTTACCTGTTGCTTACCTGTTATTTACCTGCTGTTTTAGTTGTTCCATGTTACTGCATATTTTTTAGTGGGGATCCGCATGACCCCTGCTGGGGATCCGCATGACCCCTGCTGAGCCAGTGACATGAGACTCACCCCTGCTTGTCAGGTGGGCCGTTGTTCGTTCTGCTTTCACGGGTCCTGGTGTGTGAGTTTGTAGATGCCAGCTGGTACCTTCATCGGGCTTCCCCCGACTTTCTTGGTACGTCATTTCTCTTCTGGAAATACATGTTCACAATCTTGCCAAGGTCGTCTGTTACTTTACAACCCTACCACTATTTTATGCACTCAACTCCATCCTCGTAATTTTCAACTAGAAATGTGGTGGCAGAAGTAGAGGAGGAGATGGTGGTGACAGCATCCTGATAGACACTAGCAGGTGTGCCAGACAGCATCTATGGTAGCATCGATAGAGACGGATGGAGATAACGATGACAGGAGGTTGGGGGGTGGGAGACCAAGGACGGATGCAGGACTGGCCCAACCTTGGCAATCTAGGACCAGTTTCCATGCAGGATTGACCGATCCCCCAATCTGGCTCCAATATACTCAAATTTGCCTTAAGATCAGGGTTGTCAAATTGGGATTGGGCAGATTGGGCAAAATCTGGTTGGATTGGTGGATCTAATCTGATTCTGTCTACTTTGGTGTATTAGATGGGACCTATAAAATCATCATAAAAGTACTTGCTGCAAAGGCTTATGTTTGGGACGGATAAGGGTTAATCATCTGGAATCAGAGTGTCCTCATTAAAAGGAGGCAAATTCAAGAGAAATTTCTAGTAGTATGCTAATGCATCCATGCTATAAAGTACCAACATAGGTGGGGGTTGGTGGTTAGGATATACTTAGAAAAAGCATATGATGTAGCTAGATGGGGCTGCCGCTTTGAAGTTTTAAGTTTTTTTTTTGAAAATGGGTGGTACCACTAAATATATTAAAATAGAAGAAAGGGATTTACAAGTGTGGTCTTTTTGCTTACAAAACATCCCAGTGCAGTGGCCACATGAAGGTTATGTATCACACACTAGCCTCCCAATAAATCCAAAAAAGACGATGTGTGTATCTACATTACAAATCAATTTTGCCCATTCTGACTCCATCCCCAACAAAAACCCTGACCCTTCTGGGGACCATAGTCTCCCTTTTGAAGATTCTGTTATTTCTCTCTCCTCAAATGGCCCACAACGTGGCATGGAGAATCAGCCACCATATGCTTCTATCCTCCTTGAGGGGCCACCTCCTTTGCCATCCTCTCAGCAAGTTACTAACTGGCTCTATGGGTTGCAAGGTACACTGGACTTTGTTCAACACGTGTCCATAGCTATTGAGCAAATTGACATCCGATGAACATATGATCTATATTTTCCTCCTGCCCACATAGACGGCAAAGGGTTTGGATACTGCCCAAGAAGTTAGGAAGCTTGTCACTTGTAGGCAGTCTTCCGGGAGAAATTCTCCACAGTAGCACCTTCACTTTGAGGGGGCTCCTTGGTTCCTATATTTGCTTTACGAAAGAACATTTCATCCCTCCCCTGCAATCACCTGATAGGTTGATCTGATTGAGAATCGCCAATGCTTTCCCCACCTCCACGTCCACTCATCTAGCTTGCTTGCATCTATGGTGTGTTCCTAGAGCAAAAGGAGTAATACCTCAAGTAGTTCTATCTCCTTCTCCTGCAGGTGTCTTCTACATACGGGGGTCTAGCATTTTGCCACTCGGTTGGCCCTCGAATAGTTGAGCCACCATCGCTGCAGGCTACGAAGCTACTGCATAGAGCTGGAGGAATCTCTTTCTAAGAGAGCCATTAGTGCACCACTTGTCCTCCCAAAACTGGCATTTTTGGCAATTACCCAGGTTCACTCTAACTCTGGCTTTGATGATGTCAATGCTCATCAGAATACGCCTCCAGATGCAAGAGGTACGATGTTGGGGAAGGAGCTGAAGCACCCAAGTATTGTCTCTACCATATGACTGACACCCACAGGCTCTCTTCCTCTCTGCTAAGTCTCCATAGCCATTAGTTGATTAGAGCGAGATTGAAATCCCAGATATTCTTAATACCCAGTCTACCCTCTTGCTTGCTCTTGCAAATTCACCCCCAATTGATGTCATGCCACCCTTTGCCACTCTCACTGCTTCCATTCTAAAAGAATCTTGCCTGGATCGACTCCATCCTCCTTGCCACTAATTTGGGGATCTGAAAAATGGAGAGAAGGTAGCTAGGGACGTTGTCGAGGACTCCCGGGGGGGGGCGGGCGGGGGGGGGGGGGGGGGGGGGGGGGGGGGGGGGGGGGGGGGGGGGGGGGGGGGGGGGGGGCGGGGGGGGGGGGGGGGATGGCATATCCTTTGACTGCCTTTTGAACAATGAATGTGATATCGAACTGAGAGAGGAAGCTCTGCCAGTGAGCTAACCTACTAGAAAGGATAGGCTTTTCTAAGAGATAGTGGATCGGGTCTATTCTAGAGATCAACCTTACTAGGTGGGCTAAGAAATAGTGTTTGAGCTTCTGAGCTACCCACACTAAGGTGGCACAAGTCTTCTCCATGGCGGTGTATTTAGACTCTGTCGGGTTGAACAACCTGGAGATGTAATAAGCTGCCCGCTCTTTGCCTTCATTGTCTACTTGTGCTAAAATCGCCCCTAGGGAGTCCTCAATGATCGAACTGTATAGGATCAGGGGTTTCCCAGGGACAAGAGGTTCCAAAACTAGGGGATTGGATAGATAAGCCTTTAAGTCCTCATAGGCCTTCTGACAATCTTCATTCCATTCAAATTTGACCCCTGCCTTTAGCAATTCATAGAACGGACGGCACCTCTGAGAATGTTGGGATATGAATCTTCTGATGAATTGCAATCGTCCAATTAGTCCTCGAAGTTTCGTGATATTCTTAGGTGGAGGAATGTCCATGACGACCTTTGCTTTATTAGGATCAATCTGGATCCCCCGTTTGCTCACTATAAAGCCTAGCAATTTCCCTGAAGAAACTCCGAAGACACACTTCTTCGGATTCATTTTAAGCTTGTACTCCCTACCTCTCTACAGCACCTTAGCCAGAATAGTGGGGTGTTCTTCCTTTGTTCTTGACTTCACCAGAATATCATCCACGTAGGCTTCCATGTAAACGTGCATCATATCGTGGAATATGGCCATCATCGCCCTTTGATAGGTGGCACCTACGTTCTTCAGATCGAATGGCATAACCGCATAACAATACGTGCCCTGGGGTGTGGTGAAGGAGATTTTCTCTTGATCCTCGGGAGCGAGAGGGATCTGGTTATAGCCTGAATAACCATCCATGAATGATAAAGCTTCATACCCGGCGGTATTGTCCACCAAAACATCTATGTAAGGCAGTGAGAAGTCATCCTTGGGACATGCTTTATTTAAATCCCTGAAATCTATGCAAATACACACTTTTCCATCCTTCTTGATGACAGGGGCTATGTTTGCCACCTACTGGGGATATAAGACAACTCTAATGAATCTGACCTTATATAGCTTATTGACCTCTTCCTTTATCCTTAAGGCCATGTGGGGATGAAATCTTATGGATCTTTGTTTAGCGGGTGTTGTCCCTGGTTTAAGCACTAGTCAGTGTTCTACCAAGGAGGGGTCAAGACCCGACATGTCCTCGTAAGACCATGCGAAAGAGTCGCTATACTCCCTTAAGACCTTGATTAAATCTGCTTCAACTTCTGGAGGGAGATTAGTGGCAATGATAATGGGCCTAGGGTCTTCTTCAGTTCACAGATTTATTTCTTTCGTAGGTTCATCCACTGCTGAAGATGGTTCGTCGAATCTCTTCAAGCCTTGAGCGTATAAGTCAGCAGTGTCATCTACGTCACTATCCTCATAATCAACCGGGTCTTTTTCATCCATGACTACATAGACTCCTATTCCGTCATCGCTCCACACCCCATCTGATTCCTATCATCGCTCCATACCCCGTCTGATTCCTCATCGTCTTCAATCACGATTGCCGTGGCTATGAATTCTAGGCATTTTAAAATAGCACGACATCGCTGAGCTAAATCCTGCAAGAACCTATCAAGAATGGATTGGAATGACGTGCAAGTGGGCGCGGCTCAAGCGAGGATGAGTTGTGAGACCTAGAACAAGACCCTACTTCTCTAGACCTAGACTCTACTTCCCTAGACTCGATGGACCCTACATCTAACCTAGGAGAGAGTAAACCTACTGGGAGGGAGGCAGCAGGAGCTTCGTGCCCCTAGGAGGAGGATGGATCGAAGATAGCGTAATCTTCCACTGAAATCTCTGTTTCACATTTGGCATTTTTTTTTAGATTAGTGGAAATCATACAGTAAGATGAAGAAGAGGGAGGAGGAGGAGGAAGTGCTCAGGGGCAAAGGGATGGAAAGATTACATCAAAGAAGGGATCAGAGGATTGGAACAACATATTGGATAGATCGGCAAGTGAATCAGGTGACCACCTGGATGTCAAATCAATTGGCAAGCAGCGCCCACAGGGACAATTAACAATCAAGAATTCAATCAGCCTCTCATGCCGAAAGGGAGACTAAAACATTAATGGATCAATAAGAAGGGACGACAAACGGGGAACAAAGCTTAGCTGTTGAAGGAGAGATTTTAACTGGGAAGGAGACCAAGAAAAAAGGATAGGTGAGCTCACCCTTTCCCATGGACGGTAAGCTAGCTTTTTGGCTTCCACTACACAAGCCGTATCTCTTGATCTTGGCAACCATCTAGTTCTTTAAACATTCTGGCAAACGCTCGACTGAAGTCGAGCATATCATCAATTGGGCCCTTTGGCAGCAGAGGCAGACCGGCAACTGTGCAAGCTGTGCTTTTCTTCTCGGGCTGTGCTATCTGTGGCTTCAATGTACCTGGCTGGAGAGGGGCTTTAATGAAATGCTGGCAGTAGTCCCAGGTAAGTGGCCCTGAGTCTCCCAAAACTGACAATGCAGACTCTCGGTAACCGAGACCCCTCCTGTTCATCTTTCTTCCTTTGGGGACCGGTTTGGTCCACCCTTCTAATTGTGCCCCGAGGCCTCTCCCCGGTTGATAGCCTAGCTTCAAAATAATTGATCAGCCTTTGGAATCTTAAATTTTTGGCTTCTCTTTAATATTAACAGGTGCAGTGGCGAGCTTGTGTGGCGCATAAGCCCAAAGGAAGTCAAGATCCAACATAGAGATAACGGGTCAGCTACTGGGCCATAAAGTTGGCAAGATCTTCTCTGATATAGCTTTAACTAACTGGACCGTGGATAAGCTTTTTACCTTAACCACCCTCCCTTGAAAAGGGAATTTGAGACACTGATGGGCAGTGGATGGCACGGCGTTGAGAGTATCGATCCATGGACGACCCAAGATAGCCTTAAACATGGGGTCGATGTCTAGCACGTAGAATTCAATGGGCATAGTAAGAGGCCCGAGCTCAACCTGAATGGTGACAACCCCGTGACATGCTCTCCGTGAGTTGTCATAAGCTGCTATGGTAGTCGGGGTAGGGCGTAGGAGTTCTTCTGATAAGTTGCAGGCCCTGAGAGTGATGAGTGGGCAAACATTGATAGATGTCCTTGTATCAACCAATGTCACATCTATGGTGACTTTGTTCAGATAATAGAAATGCAAAGCTGATGTGACACAACCTTAGACCTACTAGCAAGCACGTTTCGCAATGCAAACAGGTCTTAATTGGCGGCCGACTCACCTGACACTCACCCCGATCCCGCGGGTAACTCGGCGATGCCGAGTGGAGGATGTGAGGGCTGGTCCCTTGCTGGTAGGGGGCCAGCAAGGCCAGAGGGTCTCCCAAAGGGTTTGGCTAGTCTGATTCTAAGGGCCGACCCGGTGCCGAGGGCATGGGTACACACTCTCTCCCACGGTGGTCACTCAGAAACAACAGGCTTGCGGGACCGAGCTCTCTCTCACCGACCAGCGAAGCTATGAACTAAAATTGAATGACAAGCACCTAAATTAGAGTAAGGGAAGAGTGCTTACTTGACCGGTTTGAAGAAACCGATCTCGATCGGAGACGAGGGAAAATGAGGAAGCATGGGTTCCCCCCACGTCGCGGCGATGAAGCTTCAACCTGCTCAAGAGTGTACAACACTATGCCTCATGCAGGAGGGGGGTCTTGGGGTGGGGGTTAACTTGTTTACAGTCAAAACTACCTCCACGCAGGGAGGGGTGGTAAGCCGGCCAGGCGGGGAAGGGAAGAGATGAACAAGAAGCCCCAACGAATGTTGATTGTCGATTCTGCCCGCTTCTAGAATGGGGGACAGGTGGACGTTGTCGGCGCCGCTATGACCACTCCTGAACTTGATTTTTGACGAAACCAGCGGCCAACTCCTCATAATTGGACCAGGGTCTTGACTAATTTTTTTGGAATTCCCAGGTTGTCGGTGCCGGTCAGGGAAGAGCCACGAATAGGGTCTCTACTTTCTAGTTCTGACTGCTGTAGAGCCACAGCAGCAAGAAGTCAAGGTCGCCACGAACACTTCCGGTCTCAGAATCAAGTGTGGCTGGAATTCATGGAATCGTTGTCACGTCTACTTCAAAACTTGATCCACGAAAACAGCAACAGATGTCAGAGTTGACTGGAGCAGCCCTAACAGTGACAAGTGGTCTATTCCATCCAAGAGGGGACAGAGCAGCGCACCCTGGGGAGAAAATTGAGAAATCACTACTCCGGAGGCCGAATGGAGTTTCGCTTCTTGGTGATGGAATAAAACTCATTGTTGAAGGTCCCAGCCAAACTTAGCCTCCAGATCTTCAGGTGACTGGTCGCAGCAGCTCCTACAAACAGACTTAGGTTGGCAGTCAGGATGGAGTCGCGCAGTCGGGGGAGATCGACTGCTCTGGGCAGTCACGAGCTCAAGTTGGGACGATATGACCGCCGTTGCGAAGAAGACTTAGAGACGCTTCCAACGGTATCACTTGAGCCTCCTGAATCATCGGGATGAAGATGCATCTTCCTCTAGAAGCTGATGGTACTCTACTGCCAGTGACCCAGAACTGCAGGTTGAAGAGCGGAGATGGGGAATGAGGTAAATGGGATGGGAATGGGGGTGGATATGTGTGGGGGAGACTCCTGGCTGTGAGGGGGTCTGGGAGACCAAATTTTCATGCCAATCATCTTTTCTAGTACCTCCCTCCTGAGGTTCTATTTACAGATTTGTACAGCGTCCTCCTAATGCAGGGGCCACTTGCACCTCATTCTAAGGTTCCTACACCTCTTGATGTATTCAAGGGCCATTTCATCCACCCTTTGCCTGGTTGAGTAAAGTTCAGCCACCGTGCCTTCCCTCTTGGTGACATGAAACCTTTCTCTAAACTTCTTTTGCATATCCAGCAAGTCGCTGATCGACCCAGTCGGGAGGCTAGAATACCACTCAAATGCGAGCCCTGTTAGTGAGGACCCAAAAAAATTCAACAGATATGACTCATCTGTGGCTAGGTCCCCCATGACGGTCATGTAGTATGCGACATGTTCCTTCGGGGATCCCTTCCCGTTGAACTTGTGAAACTTAGGCGGCTTGCTGATCCTCGGAGGGAGCCACTTTGCCTCATGATGTGGCAGGTATGGGACTCGATAAGCATCAAACATGACATAGTCACATTCACTCTACTCAGCAAGCTTCAACTCGATCATCCTTTCCACCATTAGTCGGTTCATGGCGGTTGGATCGACTGGTTCCGGGTAGAAGTGTGCCGGCTGCAAGTATGGGGTTACCAAAGTGGTCGCCTGCGGCGGCGGACGTAGCAATGGAGGTGCTTGGTGCGCTTGTGGTAGCATTGGCGGCATCAGCGACTGAAGCGGGCGCTACTGGGTGGTTGCTTGACTATGCTCTATCGGCTAGGGCAAATTGTGTAATGGTGGAAAGTCGCACGGGTTGATGCCTCCTCATGATGACTCGGCCTGCGTCTCAGGCTACTTGGACGCCAAGGTCTGTTCTGTCTTTTCAAGCAATTACTTTCTTAGAAGCTCTATCTCATGCCGGTATTGATGTAATAGCATCAACACCGATAGGTCTACAGCTGCTGTACTGGGGATGGCTTCCACCGTTTCCCCTAAAGCACCTTCAGGGGTGTTTAGCAACACCTCCTCCTCTTTAGCCGTCACCACATTTGCAATCAGGGTGGTGACTTCCTCAGATAAGATTTGTTTCCCTTTTACCACTTTCAACATTTCCCTTGTGGCTTCTATTCTTCTAGTGCTTGGCCCTGGCCTTTTGGCTCATCGGGCCAATTCTTGGGGTTCCTCAGGTAATTCTCCATACCTGCTGGCTACCCCGGCCATGTTGCAAGCAAAAACTTACATTTCTTTTCTTTGTCTATAGACCCTCCTCTTCGCATGACCGAGAAAGGTCAATCTGTCGAACATGAAGATTCTTCTTCTCTTCTCCTGCCGAGAGGGAGCTTCATCGGCCTCATAATTCGGGCCATCTTCATACCTGTTGCCGTCAACAGATGACATCATTCTTCCTTCTTCCTTCTTCTTCTTCTTCGACTGCCATTGGTGAGCAGCCTTCTTCTTTGATCGCGGCTGCTTGAAGTAACCGATGTTGGCACAATGAGGGGTTGCCTAGACCCCTGAAGTAACTTCTGACCATGTTGGTCATCTCTTCCTGACCTCGTCCTTGATGGAGGACCGGGGACGGCTGTCGGCCTCCCATCAGAGGGATGTAGGCTAGCCGGGCTCTTCCAACAATTTGCTCAAATCTTCTCCCTATTGAAGGGATATTGGCTTGTCGGGTGTATGCCCTGAATCTAGTGTGGCGTGGAGGGTCCACGGCCGTTGCTTCTCTTCCTGGGGCCAAGCCCCTCTCACTCTTCCTCCCCATCCCAACAGGCTCGAGGTGCTGGCGAACAGGCATCTCCTGACGAATAGGCAAAATCTTCTTGGGAACCCTCACTTGTTTGAATATTCTTGGCCTTGGGGCCAGCTCCCTTCGGCCTCGACGTCCAGCTTCTTCTTTCTCAACTCTCCTCCCGAAGAGGGCTTGGAAGGAATTTTGGGTCGATACTCTAGGGACCACGTGATCTAGGATTACTTAAGCGTCGTGTCCATCTAGGAAGACGTGGACGCCACCGATCAAAAGGGACTTGCTAGACGCCGATAGACATCGGGTGACAAGAGCAGTAATCCTTCTTCGGGAATTCCCTTGGTGGTGACCCCCGGGCTTGTTGTGGTCGGTGGGGAGAACCCCCTGGGCCACATGGTGCACCTCGAGGACTGCTATGTTTTTAAGGACATCATCGAAGGGATGGTGAAGAAAGATGAAATAGAGTTGGGAGAGTACAAGATGGACCCTCCTCAACTGCATGAAGCCCCTCCGAGGAGGGCAGGAGTCAACATGATCTCCTTATATCAAGCATTGCCTGAGGAGATCTCTAAAGTAAGCACGCGACGCACCTATGAACCTCACTTCTTGGAGCCCATGATAGAGCAACAGGGATGGCAGCAGGTCCCTGCAATGAGCAAGAAGGAGAGGGCACCTCACCTAAAACTGGGGGCACATGTGCATGGCATTACACCACGACCTGCTCCACCAGTAGCAGCACCATTGTGGACCACTCCACCTGCAGTTATCAGAATACCCACTCACAATCAGAGGAGGCAAACTCCGCTGCCAACAGTCAAGGAAGTGAGCCCCGGGGCTTGAAAGCTGTAAAACTTTATAGACGGGCTAGATGATTATGTGCAGCCCGAATTGAAGCCTTTGCTGATTTAGGACAACGTCCCATGGCAAGAATTGGAGCAGTTGTCGCTCAAGCAGAAAGAGCAGGCCGATACGGCATCAGACAAAGAGGGTAGCCTGTTCTCGGGGTAGGCTCCTGCCAAAGCAAAAAAGAAAAAGAAACAAAGGAAGAACAAAGGAAAGGCCGCTAAGGTTGATAAAGTGCAGGCCGTCTTCTGCAACACCCTCTCATCACTCTTCAACCTGCCCGGTGAGGAGGAAGAAGAGGAAATCTGCTTCACACCCCCGGCAAGGGGAGGCAAGGCAGAAGCCGTAGTTGCTGTACATACAACCCGGTCAGGCTAGAAATGGGGGCGCCAATCGCTGCCCAACCACAACATCATATTCAGGGGAGAGCAACCCTACAAGACACCTCCCCCGGAGGTCAGGGGAGTCCAGATCCCTCCTCCATCGGGCCTATATAACAAGAGCGGGGGCAAGACAGTCCCCTCCTTTCTTGAATTCGTGTAGATGTCCAAGGGAAAGCAGCCATGCCAAGAGGCCAACCCTGCACCCGGGAGCGTTCACCCGTAACCACTATAGTCTTTTGAAGCCCTGGATGTAGACAAAACTTGCCTTGCAGCAACTGATGAATGACAGCAAGAGTCCAGTGCCAATCAGAAAGGTGCCGAATCTGAGGCAGAGGAGGCGGGTCCATCAGGGGCCATAGCTCAGGACTCTCCCAAGCCCAGATGGGTAGAAGAAATGAAGCTTTCCAATGTCCAAGCTGGGAGCCAAATAATGAAGCTGCTTAAGAAGCTCCCTGCTAGATTTACAATCTGGGAGATCCTCTCTTTGAGTGAAGAGACCCGACAGGCGATCATCACTGCCTTGTAGACACCTGCTCGCTTCGAGACCTACTTGACTGAAGCACTACCAGAAGCCAGCACGACCTTCACTCAAGAAGGCATGCTGCTCCCCACTATCAGCCATAACAGGCCGCTGTACATGAAGGGGCACCTGAATGGAAGGGAGCTGAACAAGATTCTGATTGACCCTGGTGCAGCAGTCAACAATCTTCCCTATAGAATATACGAGAGGCATCACTTCAACGTGCGTCTCGAGAATGTTAGGGATATGCGTATCGCCGGTTTCAATCAAAAATGTGAAGTGTCGATGGGGGTGGTAGAGTTTACACTTACCCTGGCAGATTTCACAACGAAGGTGCAATTCCATGTCATGGACTCACGCACCTCATACAAGGCACTGCTCGGCCGCCCATGGCTGCATGAGAACATGGTGGTGCCCTCCACGCTCCACTAATGCATCAAGTACAGTCTCGAAGGGAAAGAGGAAAGGATATTTGCTGACCTCCACTCGTTCGAGGTGTTCGAATGTCACTTGGCAGATGCCAACCTATACACGGGGCCTTTCCAGAAGACCTCTGAAGCTAAGAACCCTGTGGGGGCATCAAGAAACACATCCGGCAACAGCTAGTACCCACCACCGCCACGTGGATATGTAAAGCCCAAGGCGGTCTCCCATATCACCATCTCCGGGAACGTCGGTAGATTAGCACCTCCAGTTATATACCCCCTGGAAGTCACCGGGTTTGAGAGGATCAAGGGGGAATACCCAAATTGCCCCGACTTTGGGACTCATTACATCCATTAAGCCCATGGCCTTCGCCTCACCTTCCTTTACCACTCGGGATGGGTGTATTATTACAAATGCATGTGCCAAAGATGATCGAGAGCCGGGCAAGAAGGAGTTGGCTGTGGCTATGCCATTTAAGATGCAAGATTTTATTTGCCAGATGCCAATCTGCGTTCTTGTGCCGGGCGTGGTTGAAGAGGCCAAGTCCCTGTCAATGCTCACTAAAAGAGAATATCAAGATTTGATGCCATGTAAGTCCATGCCCAAGGGCCGGGCAGGGCACCCCTTGTTTCAACCCTCTAATAGCAAATCCATTCTTCCATACAAGAGGCAAATGCCCACTTTGTTCAATGCTTTTTACACCCCACAAGCCTTGGGTAAGATGAAACTTCCCATTCCAACATTCCAACTCACTCACAATATTTCTCTTCGCCTTCCAAGGGAGTTGTCATTTATTATTGAAGCTTCGTCATGGGCATTAACTTTATCCATTGGGCCGTTTGGCAGTACACTTTCATTGACATGGAGGCGCGGTTATTCTTCTATTAGGGGGCCTTCCGCTACCCTATCTATTTTCTATCCTACCTCATCCACATCTTTGCCTATCACCAATTTCTCCTTATGGGCCACTCGTTGGGTGAGGAGAGAGTTCTCATCCTCTCACCACCCGTGTTCTTTACATCCCATGCATTTCATGCATTCCATGCATCTTCTACGTCCATTACATCACATTCATTTGCATTTCTCCTTCTCTGGGTTTACGAACCCGTATCTTCCCCGCCTTTCGGAACATCCGGATCCTCCACATCCTCTTTCTTATTCACCTCTGCCTTCGGGATCTCTGGGTCCCCTTACATTTGCCGTGCATCACGCCCCTTCTAGTTTTCTCTCACGGCATCAGCCCACTCTGAACTCTTGTATCTGGATCTTCTGAATTTTTCTCTGCTTGTCAGGCATCGCGCCTTCCTTCTCTAAATCCTTCTGGAACCTCCGGACCTCCCTCTTTGGGCATCGCACCCCTCTACACCCTCACATCCAGATCCTCTAGATTTTTCTCTTCATCTCGGGCATAGCGCCCTTTTATACCTTCCTCCTCCAAAACCTCTGGACTTCCCCTCAGGACATTGTGTCCCTTCTCATTCTATCTCATTGGAACCTCTGGATTCTTCTCTCATCCCCTTCAATCTCCTTTCCGGGCATCACGCCACCTCTGGAGGCACCGGACTTCCCATCTTTCTTCCGATTTATCCTCCTACTCTTCCAAGACATCGTCTCCTTTATTCTCTTCTTCCTTTTAAATCATTTCTTCCCATACCTTTTCTCGGGACATCACGTCCCTCGGTACTCTCTTCCTCAGGAGCCTCCGGATGATTCTTCTTCCCATCATGATTCTCCTCCTTTGTCTCTGGACCCTCCAGATCCTCCTCTTTCCATTTACCAATTTCTTCTTTAAATTCCTCTTGATCCCAGGTCTGACCCGACTTCTTCCACATCCACTACTCTGAGCATTTGCCCGTTCTCCCACTATTTTTGAGACTTTAGTCCTCACCCCTCCTCTTGATTTTCCTTTCCTTCTATAAACCTTTTCATGTGATCAGGGTCTCCACACCTCAGTGAGGGAGTTCTAGCCCTCGCCTCTCTTTCTTTTCTTCTTATTCGTCTGAGTCAGGTCTTGGCACCACTCAATCTTGTTAAGCCATTTCAATTCCTTGCTCCTTATATTCTTCTCTGCTGAGGACAACAAATCCCATGATGATCAAGATCGCCTCTGGCAGCTACTTCAGCAAGGTCGCAAAGTAACATATTTGCATAAGTTTGCATCTTCACGCACGGTTTCAAAATGAAGTACTCCTTAACTTGATCAAGAGTGGTATTCTAGGCCTTATCCTAATTTTTTTTCAATTAATGTCAAAAGAGTCTTTAGGCTTGCTATTGCAGCATCCTCTGGCTATAAGAACCCCGCGTTGGGAGTTTGGCATTCTTTCCCTACTTGTTAAGGACAACCCTTAGTTGGGCACTCTACACACTTTACGGCATCCGTAGCCAGCTTCCTTTGGTAAACATCGTTGCTGCTTTGGCTCCAATTTGAACTTCACCACTACATGGGAAATGAGCTCCTAGCTGCTTCTTACGTACCCTCACACCATCCTTTATCCCTTCTGAGTCTTCGGGCTCGTGGGAGGCGGGCCGAGATTCGAGTCTCGTCGATTCCTTTTCGATACTCGGATCCCGGGTCATTACAGTTGGTATCAGAGCGAGGTTGTGAAGGTACATGAGAATCTGAAATGACTACAGTGGTCTAGAGGTCCATGAATGTCCTGTACAGTCGACGACTGGCCTAGGGCCCGTGTGTTTTATTGATTTGTGATTGTTTCCCTTGATGCCAGGTGAGTTATGGCACCGAGGAGGAGGACTCGTTCCCAGCAGGGAGAGTCAGGTGATGGCCAGGAGGGGCAGAGCAGAGCTACGATTCCAGAGGATGCAGCTGGGGGTGTGCGAGTTCCTGAAGCAGAGGATTTCTTCTGAGGCATGTTTCAGTATGTTCTTCAGCAGCAGCATGGAGGTGAAGCTGGCGAGGGTTCGTCGTCTCGAGGTGGTCATGGTCGTGTGGTGAAGGAGTTCTTACAGTTCCAACCGCCTCCTTTCAGCGGGCAGCCAGGGAGTGGCTGGATGATTTGGAGAGGATCTTTGATGGAGTGTGCTGAGGAGGAGAAGGTGGTATTGGCTATGCATCGATTGCAGGGATCAGCTCGGTCTTGGTGGACGTCAGAGTGGGGAGCAGTGCTCCAGTCTCGTCCTCTTCAGCAGATCACAGGGCAGGAGTTCGTCACGGCTTTCGAGTGTGCTTTGTATCCGTATTTCATTAGGTCGCAGAGGCTACGCGAGTTTCTGGAGTTGGTTCAGGGTGACATGTCAGTGATGCAGTACCGATCCAGGTTTATCGAGCTGGGCCATTATGCGTCTAACATCATGGTGGCTGAGGAAGTGAAGACTGAGTTGTTTGTTGGAGGTCTGAGGTCAGAGCTGAGGCATCCCCTTCTTCCATCAGGATTAGCTAACCTAGATGCAGCTTGCAAGGTAGTAGCAGCGCTGGAGAGAGATTTGCAGAAGGTCTGAGGGCACGGCAGTGCAGGTCAGGCTCAGGTAGGTTTCAGTCAGCCGATGGACGTGCAGTAGCAGAGTACCATCCAGCCCTCAGCAGGCGGTTCAGGGGCAGCTCAGTCTGTGGCTTCAGCATCAGAGTCGTCGTCCCTTGGCTCGAAGCTCAAGAAGCTACTCAAGGAAGCTAGTCTTGGCAGGAGGCGTCGGGGTCGTAAGGAGCTGACACACTAGTCGGTGGGCAGTGTTCAGTAGCCTATACCTTTTCAGCGCCAGGGTTCGGTGAGTGGTTCTTGAGGCGGGTGTCCAAGTGTGGCAGTTCTCATCGAGGTAGGCCGTGTTCGACGCCTGTGATTTGCTTCAGGTGTGACCAACCAGGGCACATGGCACGTGACTGTCCACAGAGACCGCGTCAACTGCATGAGTTTCAATAGCAACAATAGTTTCAGCCTCAGTAGATGTCATCACAGCTGCAGCAGTACTAGCAGCAAGAGCAGTTTCCTCCGTTGACTCGGTCGGCCACTGTAGGGAGGTAGAGATCCCGAGGCAGAGTGACTCACATGACTAGAGTAGAGGATGAGGCATCGCAGTTGGTGGAAGGTACTCTTTCGATTTTGGGTTGTGCGGCTTATGTTTTGTTTGATTCGGGTGCTTCTCATTCATTCATCTCGAAAGATTTTGCTCAGAGTGTGGAGGACCCGGTGGCCGAGATATCCTGTGATTTGGCAGTAGAGTTGCCTATCGGTGACTTCATGATCACCCCGTATTACTTTGAGAAGGTGCCTGTGTGGGTGGAAGGGCGAAACTTACCGGCTAGGCTTTACACGTTACCGCTTCAGGACTTTGATGTGATTTTGGGCATGGATTGGCTCGAGGCTCAGCATGCCTTGGTGGATTGTGGCTCGAAGAAGGTCTACTTTCGACAGCTTTGTGGACCCACCTTCTATTTCCAAGGTATCCGGTCTTCCTCTTCCCACTTGCTTATTTCGGCTATTAGGACTCATTGATTGCTTGATGCAGGGTGTCAGGATTTTCTCGCTTCTGTGATTTTGGTTGATCGACAGTGTCCTAATGTGGAGGACATTCTGATTGTGTGCGAGTTTCCTGATATTTTTTTCGAGGAGTTGTCTGGGCTGCCACCATCAATCTTATGAAGCTTGCATCATGGGTATACAAGAGGATGGACCAAGCCAAAGAAGATGAGCTAGAAAAGGTAGCCAAAGCTTTTGTAATATGCTTGGCGGGAGCACTCTTGTTCCCTTCCATAGAAGATTTCCTTGATGAAGCTCAATTAAACGCTATAGCTAGCATATGGGAGGGAGAGAGGATAGGGCCAGCGGTGTTGGCTTACCTTTATAGCGGGATCACCTCGGCGGCCATGGGAAGACTTTTATACGGATCCATGCTCGTATTCTCTAGTTGGATAGATCTTCATTTGAAGTTTGACCCATGCGAGGAGACACATCAAGCTTCTAGGATCTTCTTCAAGAGCCCACTCCACTACATGACGGGTTCACTAGGATTGTGCGAAAGAGTGGTGAACCGAGTTCCAAAGATCAAGAAGAGGGTGGAATGGAGAGAGCACCTAAAGGTAATGCCTAAAAACCTCTTCACTAGCGCTTCGGGATTCCTCAAGATACATGCCATTCATACAAGATTCTCCTTCGGAATAGAGCTTCGTCTAGTGAGCGCCACCGAGCTAGTCCTCTACAACTCACACCGATGTCATCCCCAAGTTGGCCTCCCACGCCATCACTTTGAAGAAGCATCTCATCTTCCGCCAACCAAGAGAAGGGACCTCATATCTAATGAAGATGAAGAGGAGATCAAGACTATCCAAGCCCTCTGGAGAATCAGCAAACTAAACCAGCCTATTGAGAGAGTTGAAGAAGACAAGGATCAATGGAAAGCTTATATAGTAGCCCTTAGACAAATGAGACCCAAAGCGGCTCATTAAATGTAATGACATTTCTTTTAATGAAATAAAGGATCTATCCTTAATTGAGCCGAAAGAAACAATGTTTATGATCAGATCTCCAAAAATACTACATTTCTGTCTTTCTGTTCTGAGCCGCGACAGGCATCAAGCCGTCAATTATAAAAATAGTGCCTTTAGCATAGTCGTCAATCATCATAAATTATTTTCCCAAAAAATGATTAAAACCCAAGATTGACGCCTCTGAAAAGTGTTGTTAATTAATTAACGCCCTATACGATGTGGATTCCTTATGAATTATCTTCCAAAAACAATGATTAAAACCCAAGATTGATGCCTCCATAAAGTGGCGTTAATTAATTAACGCCCTGTGTGGCGGCGTGGATTCCTTAAAAATATTCTGATATTTTCCAAAAATAGCGCCTTATAAACTTTCGTGTCTTAATAATCTGACGCCTTCAATCATGCCGTTATTTCGAACCATCATTACCCGTCAAATCAATCATTCCACCTCATTTATTACCCTGACAACGGTTCAGACGACTGCTCAAATCCCAATGTAAAGTAAAATGACGCCTCAGTGCCAGCCGTCAAACACATAAACAACGTCTTTGGGTAAGTCGTTGATTTCAATTATTTTTAAAATTCCAAAAACTAAATCAAACAACGCCTTTGCACACGGGCATCAATATCATAAATAACGCCCTTGATCAAGCCGTCAATTCGTTTCGAATTCCACGAATAAAAACTCCCGCTATTTCCTTTCCCCTCCCTTGCTACTTTTCATTCGTTCTTCCTAGGCTCCTACAACTTCCCTCTTTCATCTCCCTTTTTCTGCAACACCCCCGAAACCCTAGCTTCCCCATCCACGCCATTTTCGTCCTCCTGCTTCCATCCTCGCTTCCATGGCTGGGCCCAGCAAACGCCAGCGCGTCACGGCTCCGGAGGTAGTGGACCTCGGCGAGGAACAAGGTGACGCCATCGAGCAACCCCTCACGGCGACCGGCGAGGAAGTTCCCACGGCGGTACTAGGCGAGGCCGAGGGAGAAGAAGAAGGTATCGAGGGCGATGAAGGCAAAAATGAAGAAGGAGAAGATAGAGAAAAGGTTGAAGAAGAAGAAGAAGAAGGAGATGGTGATGGTGACGGTGACGGGGAGGAAGAGGCTGGTGAGGAAGGCGAAGGTAGAGAGGAAGAGGCTCCTCATCATCTACTAATGCGTGGAGGTCATGCGAACCCTGAACGCAGCAGGGTTGGTCCACACATTTTATTTATATTTTTTTCTTTTCATATTTCCATGGCCCTCGAGTGAGAGGTTTTAGATCCAGAAGGTCCATGAATGTCCTATATAGTTGGCGACTGGCTTTGGAGCCGCGTGTGTTTTATGGATTTTGTGGTTATTTTTCTTGATGCCAGGTATGTTATGGCGCCACGGAGGAGGACTCGTTCCCAGCAGGGAGAGTCGGGTGATGGTCCGGAGGAGCAGAGCAGAGCTTCAGTTTTCGAGGGTGTAGCTGGAGGTGCACTAGCTTCAGGGATGGAGGATTTCTTCTGTGGTATGTTTGAGTATGTGCTTTAGCGGTAACCGGGAGGTCAGCAGCAGTAGGGCGGTGATGCTGGTGAGGGCCAGGCATGTGGTGGCCGGGGTCGTGTGCTGACGGAGTTCTTGTAGTCTCAGCCGCCTCCTTTCAGTGGGTAGCTGGATCCAGAGGTGGCCAGAGAGTGGCTGGATGATGTGCGGAGGATTTTCAGTGCAATGGAGTGTGCTGAGGAGGAGCAGGTGGTGTTGGCCACACATCGGCTTCAGGGAGTGGCCCATTCTTGGTGGACGTCAGAGTGGGGTGCAGCATTCTAGTCTCGTCCTCTTCAGCAGATCGTGTGGCAGGAGTTCTTCACTGCTTTTGAGCGTGCCTTCTGTCCATATTTCGTCAGGTCGCAGAGGTTGCGTGAGTTTCTGGAGCTGACCTAGGGTGACATGTCGGTGATGCAGTACCGTGCCAGGTTCATTGAGTTGGGCCGTTATGCTTCGCACATCATGGCAGATGAGGAGGTGAAGACCGAGCGGTTTGTTGGTGGTTTGATGCTAGAGTTGAGGCACCATCTTCTTGCGTCAAGTTTGACCACTTTGGATGCGGCGTGCAAGGTAGCATCGGCGCTAGAGAGAGATTTGTAGAAGGTTCGAGGGTAGGGCAGTGCTAGTCCGGTGTAGGCAGGATTCAGTCAGCCGATGGAGGCGCAGCAACAGAGTACTATCCAGCTCTCAGCAGGTGGTTCCGTGACAGTGCAGTCTGTGGCTCCCATGCCAGAGTCGTCGTCCTTTAGCTCGAAGCTCAAGAAGTTGCTTAAGGAAGCGGGCTTTGGCGGGAAGCATCGGGGTCGTAAGGGGCAGCTGCAGTAGGAGTAGTCGGGTAGTGTTCAGCAGTCGGTAGCTTTTCAGCACCAGGGTTCAGTGACTGGTTCTCGGGGCAGTTGTTCTAAGTGCGGTGGTTCTCATCCAAGTAGGCCATGTTCAGCACCTGCGATTTGCTTCAGGTGCGACCAGCAGGGGCACATGGCACGTAACTGTCTACAGAGGCCGCGTCAACCGCTCGAGTTTCAGCAGCAGCAGCAGTTTCAGCCCCAACAGATGTCATCACAGTCGCAGCAGTACCAGCAGCGGGAGCAGTTTCCTCAGTTGACTCGGTCAGGTATCGTGGGGAGGCAGAGATCTCGAGGCAGAGTGACCCACATGACCCGAGCAGAGGCTGAGGTGTCGCAGTTGGTAGAAGGTATTCTTTCGATTTTGGGTTGCGCGGCTCACGTTTTGTTCGATTTGGGAGCTTCACAGTCATTTATTTCGGAGGATTTTACTTAGAGTGTGGAGGACCCAGTGGCCGAGATGTCCTGTGACTTAGCGGTAGAGTTGCCTACCGATGATTTCGTGCACACCCCAAATTGCTTTGAGAAGATGCCTGAGTGGGTGGAAGGACGGACCTTGCCGGCCAGACTCTACGTGTTACCGCTTCAAGACTTTGATGTGATTTTGGGCATGGATTGGCTCGAGTCTCATCATGTATTGGTGGATTGCGGCTCAAAGAAGGTCTACTTCCGGCAACTTCGTGGACCCACCTTCTATTACCGAGGTATTCGATCTTCCTCTTCCCGCTTGCTTATTTCAGCTATTAGGGCTCGTCGTTTGCTTGATGTGGGTTGTCAGAGTTTTCTTGCTTCTGTGGTTTTGGTTGATCGGTAGTGTCCGGACGTAGAGGACATTCCTATCGTGTGCGAGTTTCTCGATATTTTTTTCGAGGAGTTGTCAGGGTTGCCACTACAGCGAGAGATTGATTTCATGATTGAGGTGGTCCCAGGTACGGTGCCTATGTCGAAGGCCCCTTATCGGATGGTGCCTGCGGAGCTGAGAGAGCTGAAGGCGCAGTTGCAGGAGCTGCTTGTGAAGGGGGCTCAGGGTCTCTGCAACGGCTTCCCAAAGCCTCAGTGTTGCCATAGAGTTCTCCTCAGCATCAATCTACTCCCAGTGGATCTGCTCCTGGATTAAGTGGTGAACCTCCTGACATGACTCGATCGCGTGGCAGATTCTAGCATGGAAAGGGTAATACTAGAAGCGACTAAAGTTCCATTGAGTGTAGTCTGCTGGTGGCTAACGCACCATGATTTGCCCTCTCTAAATGAGGATGTCAAAGAGCCGCATGGTGCTTTCTCTTGAAAAGGAAAGAGGTGTATGGTCATGCCAGGGTCTCTGCCCTGGGTACCACAATGAGTGCTCACCTTGGCTGGTGCTGGGCTCATCTGCTTCAACATCAGAGAGAGAGAATGCAACCATCATGTGAATCACATTTGCTGAATAGTGAATCACACGTGTTGTCTTAGTGGGCTTGGACCACATGTGTGGTAGTAGGGGATCGACGAGATCGCTCTTCAATTTGATGAGGCCGTCTCTAATCAGTTTCTAAGCCTGAGTCTTGAAGACGTAACAATCTTCAAGTGAGTGACCTAACATGCGATGATACGAGCAATAGCTAGGATCATCAACTTTCTGGGCATCATCTAGCTTGTGAGCTTCAGGTAGCTCGATAATCTTCTGGGCCATGTAGAGGTTGAAGAGCATCTTCGTATGCTCCTTCTTGAAGGAGAAGGGCATCTTCATACGCTCTGAAAAAGAAGGAGCAGTTGGTTTGTCCTCTGACTTTTTGCCGGAACCACTTGACTCGCCTTCCTTGCTGGCTTTGGTGGGGGGGTGAACTCAATGGTGTTCACCTCCGTGTCTATTTCCCCTTGGCTGAAGTATAGCTCAGGTTATCAGCAAAGAACATCTATATTTCAGTGACTGCCAAATTGAGCTGGTCGAAGCCTTTAATATTTGTGTCGAGAAGCTTTTTGCTGACCTCAGCTACCAAGCCTTTGCGACATATAGTAATGGCATCCTCTTGGACTGGTGGATTGATGCACCTTATGCTGAGGTCTCACAATCTCTTAATGAACTCAAGGACACTCTCGCCCTTCTTCTGCCATAGAGAGCAAAGCTCCACTAGGGAGATATTGCGCTCGACTATCTGGAAGTGGTCGAGGAATTTCTTTTGGAGGTCTACCTAGTTGACCACAGAGTTAGGCTTCAAGCGGGAATACCATTGGAATGCGGTCCCATGAGCGAGGTGGCGAAGTAGTAGAGGAGGTATGACTCATCCAATGCTAGCTCGCCCATGGCTGTGATGTAGTAGGCCAAGTGTTCATGCGGAGACCCTTGCCTGTTGAACTTTTGCAACTTCGGGGGCTTGGCGTACTCCGGGAGAAGCTTTTTCAACTGATGATGCAGTGGGTATGGTACAATGTAGAGGTCAATAGTGGTGACCCCTTCCCCAAATTGGGCGAGCTTTGTCTCGACGATCTGCTCAATCATCTGCCATTGTGCCATGAGGTTTTTCGACACTCATGTATTGGATGCTCGTGGATGAGCTTCCACTAGAGGCATGCCGAATCCTGCTACTGTCGGGGTCCTAGCAGCTGTTGCTGAGGCATTGGTGCCAATGTGCCCAACTAGTAGTGCAAGTGCTTCGGTCGGAGGCCTAGCAGGTTGTTGGGGTAAAGGTCCCACACCTGAAGAAGGTTTTACAGGAGGGCCTTCAAGTGTTGGTTCTCCCTCATGAGAGTCTCGAGAGTTACCTCTTGACCTTCATTCACCGGTGGATTGTTGTTGACTCGATCCGTGTTAGTAGGATCATCGCAGTCCTCGACTGGGACCTCTTCAACGCGTTCCAATGCCTGTGGTCCAACCAAAGTGTCGATGTGACCTGGCAGCATCGGGGGTTGAGTTTGAGGGCAAGGCCTCCTAAGCTGAGCCAGAGGTTGATTCAGGTCATCAGGCTGAGTGTCGGGTTGGTGACTAGTGGTGTAACACGCGAACACCCGAACTGCATTGTTGATGAGTTGAACCGTCCAGTTCCTCTAAGAATGCTTCTCGGAGCAAGCTGGTTGATGGGGACATCCTCAACCACTCTAGATTTTACGAGGGTCCCGTTGCTCGCCAGCTATGCTTCATCTTGTTTGCCAGTTTATTTCGACACTGAAGACGTGAGCGCTCTCCTACGCTAGTAACTTATGTCCCTGTACTGAGCTACTCGGCTGGAGGGAGAAAGAAAAGAAAAGAAAAGAAAGAAAGAAGTCGTGATCGAAGTGACAAATAAGGATATTTCATTGATATGAAGGGTTAGAATACATCCTTGTTCAGGGCATTCCCCAAGGTACATAAGCTCCGAAGACAAAAAGGAGCAAAAGTCAACAAAGGACAAGAATAAAAAGGAAGATTACGGCATGGGGCACCAGAAAATGTCTTCCAACTCCAAGAGGCCCAAGGAAGGATACCGAGTCAGCACTTGCAGTCAAGACTCAGTAGCTGCTAGCTGTGATAACTTTTCATCTAGAGAGGCAAGCTATCCTTTAGCTAGGTCAGCTTCCTCTATAGACTGAACCTCCAGGTGCTCAGTCTCCTGTAATTCAGCTTCGACCTTGGCAAGTTCTGCACGCAACTCCACTATCCGCGCTGTGAGGGAGGACCAGCATTCTAAAGCGGTGCTGACAGCATCTCTCAGTTGTCCCACAGTCCCTCACAGTGAAGTGGCAGTGGCTCGACAATTAGCCTTCTCTAGTTTCACAGTCACCAGCTGATCGGATACCTCTCGGCTAAGATACTCTCGTCTATTGGCATGCTTCAACAACATGGTAACCCGTGGGGTCCAATCATCCATTGGACACCTGAATGCCAACAACGAACGGGAGAGGTGTTCTATCAGACTCCTCAGCTGCGCATAAGTCAAGCCTGAAGAAGCTGACACTGCTCGCTGAAGGTTATCTAGAGACTGTCACACCATGTCACTAGAGAATTGCAAACCTAACGGTGAGGTCTTGGGAAGCTAAAAGTCCACTTGGCTGTCCACCTCATCCCAGATATCGTTGCTCGCCCCAGCGGACGTCAACGGCATGATTTGCAGGGCACCAACAATAGACTCGACAGCTGCACTTGATACAACCGGAGAAGTCTCAACTATAACGACTTCTTTACTTGCCCCTTGAGGTGAAGCCGTACTGGCCATCTCAATAGCCGAGGATACTCGCTCCTCGTGTGTAGTCCCACCGGCTTCCAAGGGAGAAGATTCTTCAATGACAGCCAAGGCTTTAGAAGCATCGGCCTCTTCTCTGATAATCTCTCCCGCCCCCATCTTTGGGAGGCTCCCCTGCTCCAACAACAACTCTTTGCCGGCAGTCGGAGGTTGAGGTTCTACAACTTCTGTTGGGCCGCCAACTTCTACAATCGCCCCTGGCTCTCCGGAAGCTGCTACCGCCACATAAGTCTATGGAAGCCGTAAGGTGATGGGCCGCAGCACTAGCGAAAAGGTCGGTTGTCCAACGCTTAAATCTGGAGGGGGTATCCGCACCGTTCTAGTCAGTAGTGCCACCTCAGCATGCATCATATATATATAGGTCAACCAGCCAAGTTGAAAATGATAAGAGAAGCTGTAGACAGGCAGTGGAGCACTCCATACCTCGGTCAGCACTATACTTAGGCCTCTAAGAGTGGCCTCTGATGATTCCAACCCTCCTACAATAGGGTATGATGGCCCTTGCTCAATGACTGGCAGTCTCGAAGGGCTAAATGTTAGGAAGTCACTCTCATAAGCTGAAGAAGCCCCAACATCTTCAGTTTCTGTGTCAACTGGTGGAAGCTCGTCATCACTAGAGCCACCGCCATAATCAACCAACTCAGAAGAGGAAGACTTTTTTGCCTGCTCCCAGATTTCAAGTGTCTGGGCAAGCGCCCTACCGAAAGGAGCAACTATTTCCGCAAGAGTCTCTTGTACGGTTTCTACTCCTGAAACGTCAGCATGATGAACATCTTGGGGCTTTTCCCTTAAAACCACCTGCTCATCGGCGGCAGCTACTCCCACGGCTTCAACTGCATGGAGCGTCGTGGGCTGATTACTAACTGGAAACAGAAGAAATAAATAGTCAAGACTCGACTGAAGACATGGTGGGCCACAGAGCTGTACAGTTAAACTACAAGTTTCCTTCCGTCTCCTACTGGGGTGTTGGTGAAGGTAGATCTATTTCAATAGAGGCTGGAGCAACTTCCTCCTCTCTCTCTCTGGCCACGGCACCCATCACCGCCTCCAGCCCAACAGCGCCTCTAACCGTACACCCCGATAATTCCGCCTTTGTTCGGGGCGTGACACATTGTATCTGTATCTCTTGGCAACCTCCTCTACCATAAGCTCAATGTTAGTTCGAGACGACAGAGGCACCCAAAGGCCAGTATTCTATGTCAACAAGGTGCTTCTAGAGGCCGAAAGAAGGTACCCCGCAATCGAGAAACTCGTGCTAACATTGGTAACCTCGGCCAAGTGCCTTCAGCCCTACTTCCAAGGACACTCCATCATGGTGCTGACAAGCAAGCCCCTGAAGAAGATCCTAGCTCATCCTGAAGCTTCAGGTCACCTCATCAAGTGGGCCATACTCCTCGAGGCCTACGAAATCTCCTATCGACCCTACACTGCCATCAAGGGACAGGCCCTTGCAGACTTCATCGTAGAAAGCACTGCCCCCGTCGAAGAAGTCCCCCTGTTGACGACGGGCCCCGCTTGGGACATCTTCATCGACGGATCCTCCAACTCAATCAGATGCGGAGCCGGTGTCCTCCTCCGATCCCTCGAAGTAGCAGAACTGTAATATGCGTTGAAATTTGGGTTCTCGGCATCCAACAACGTCTTCGAGTATGAGGGTCTCATCTCCGGGGCCAGGATGGGGTGGCACCTGGGAGCTGAACGAGTCTGAATTCATACCGACTACCAACTGGTCGCCAACCAAGTCAATGGGGACTACGAAGCTCGGGAGGCGCAGATGACCAAGTACATACGGCTAGTAAAGGAGATAGCCCGACTATTCGAGACTTTCCAGGTAATCCAGATAGCTCGGGAAGAAAATTTCCAAGCGGATGCCCTCTCTCGCCTGGCCTCCTCCATCAGCCAAGAAGGTATCTGGTCAATAATCCTTGAGGAGTTAGAACAACCGAGCACCAAAATCAAGCTCGTGGCCGTTGTACGAACATCCCCTAGTAATTGGAGAGCCCCGTACATATCCTGACTCCGAGATTCCCAAGAACCCCCCGACCCTCGGGAGGCTCGAAGATTGAAGTACCAAGCTCGATGTTTCATCCTTTTCAATGAAACCTTGCACCGAAGATCCTTTACCGGTCCCCTCCTCAAATGCCTTGACGCCTCGGAAGCCCGCTGAGCGATTGAAGACGTTCACGAAGGCATTTACGACGTGCACCAAGGGGGGAGATCTATTGCAAGGATATTGCTACTAGAAGGCTACTGGTGGCCCACTCTCCAGCGTGATTGCTTGACATACGTTTGGAGATGTGATTAATGCCAGCGATTTGACCACTTGATACACTAGCCAGCCTCGAAACACATAACCCTGACCGAGCCTTATCCATCTACTCAGTGGGGAATCGACATCCTAGGCCCCTTTCCGGTGGCGCAAGCTTAGAAGAAGTTCATCATCGTCACCATCGACTATTTCTCGAAATGGATCGAGGCAGAAGCCACCGCCAAAATAACTGAGATGCTAGTTTGGAGTTTTGTTTGGAAGTCGATCATCTACCACTTTGGTATCCCGCGAGTGACTGTGAGCGATAACGGTCGGCAATTTGACTCCACTTATTTTAAGAATAAGTACGCCGACCTCCATATCCGCAACCACTTCACTTCGGTAGCCCATCCCCAGGCTAACGGGCTGGTCAAGAATGCCAACAAGACTATCCTTAAAGGCATCAAGACCAGGCTCGAGAAGGCCAAGGGTAACTAGCTCGAGGAATTGCCTATCGTACCATGGTCGTACCGGACTACTCCCAAAACTATCACAGGAGAATCTCTATTTCAACTGGTGTTTGGCACTGAGGTCGTGATCCCTCTAGAGATCGACAACCCGTCTTTCTGAGTTATCAACTTCTCACTTGAGCTAAATGAGCAAAAGCTGTCAGAAAATTTGGACATGACCAAAAAGATATGCAAGGTCGTGAGGCCGAGCAATGGAATACCAGCGATGCATGACTTACTATTACAACAACAAAGTCCGAGACAGATGCTTTCAGTCGGGAGATTTTATCCTAAGGAAGGCAGAAGCATCTCAACCACTGGAGGTGATTAGGAAGCTGGCCCCCAAGTGGGTAGGCCCTTACCGAGTGGTCGAGACACTCAGAAAAAGAGTGTATCAGTTATCTACCACAAAAGGAACAAAGTGTCTTCCATTAAGAGGCGGGAGCTGAACCTCCCTGCGGTGGTTGACAATCACATAGGCTCCACCGTCGTAGACTTTTTGGACTACGTAGGATCCAAGTAAATTTTCATTCAGCTTGTCCTTGGGGTTGGCAGCCATGACGTCTCTTCTCTTGACCATAATGAGGTAGCCTTTCTTGAATTCACGTCCCCTGATGAGCTTGCCAAAGGCACGCACTATCCGGGCCTAATAGACCTAAATGTTCTGTTGGGCCTGAAGCCGCCCTCCCTCTAGACTGGAGAGTTCTTCGAGTCTTCGCTCGGCATTTGTCTGTCCCTCACGGACTAGCTCGTGCTGGATGGCGACCCGTAAGGAGGGGATCTCCAGCTCGATGGGGACTATTGCTTCTGAACCGTACACCAAGGAGAAAGGTGAACAGCCCGTCGGGGTCTTATACACTGTTCGGTATGCCCAAAGTGCCTCGTACATCCTCTCTTCCCAGTCTTTCTTGTTGGAGCTAACAATTTTAGCCAGGAGAGTGCAAAGAGTTTTATTGAAAGCTTTAGCCAGACCATTGGCCTATGGATTGTAGGGAGTTGATGTCCTCCAGTCAATCTTGTGTTTTTTTACCAGCCGGTAGACCTTCTGGTTGCGGAAGTGGCTGCCGTTGTCTAAGATTAATTCAGTCAGGGCTGCCGAACCAGAATATAATATTACGACGGACAAATCTGGCGATGATCTCCCCGGTGACCTCCCTCAGAGCAACAGCTTCGACCCAGTGGGAGAAATAATCAGTCACTGCCAAGATGTACTTGCAGCCTATGGATGAGGCGGGTAATGGACCCACGACGTCTGTCCCCCATTGGGCAAATGGCCAGCTGGTCACCGTAGGATGCAGCGGCACGGGTGGCCTCCTGGGTATCGTGGCATGCTCCTGGCACCTCTAACACGACTTAGCATACTTGCAGCAGTCGTCAAACATCGTCGGCCAATAATAGCCAAGCTTTGTTATTTTAATTTTCATTTTTGGCCCCACCTGGTGTGCACCGACTGCTCCGGGGTGAACCTCCTTCATAACTCTCCAAGCCTCTTCAATGGACAGGCATCGGAGGAGTAGCTTTTGCTTGGCATCTACCACAATTCAAAATAGTATCCCATTTCGGAGCTCATAAGAGTCCTTTGTTCTGATCAGTCTAATCTTCTCTTTCCTTTGCTTGGGCAGTTGCCGGTATTTAAACCATTGCATAAGAGGGTCTCTCTAGTCAGGCAGACTGACAGTTTCTGCTGTGGTGACCTCCCATTCTTCTTTTTCCAGTCCTTCTTCTATCATGGTAGGCACATGTCATTAGTTGATCACTCGAATGTCGAGTGACCCATCAGGCGAGACTGCTAGCGAGCTTGTCAGCTTCGCCAGGGCGTCGGCTTGAGCATTCTCTCCTCTGTCGATGTGGCCTATCTCAAGGAGGTAGAACTGCTCCATGAGCCCCTTCGCCTTCGTGTGGTAAGGGAGTAGCTCTGGCTTTTGGACTTCGAACTGTCCCTGGACTTGCTTGACGACCAGCAATGAATCACTAAATACTTACAGCATTTTAATCTCCATCTGCAGGGCAATCTGGAGGCCAATAATCAGAGCTTCATGCTCTGCTTCATTATTTGTGTAGGGATTGTTGATGCAGCGGGAAGTGTGTACCACTTCTCCATCTGGAGACCTAAGGACGATGTCGGCTCCGGCCCGTATCTTGGTATGCCCAAAGGAGGCTGTTTCCATTCTGGAGGCCCCGTCAAAATACTGCTGCCAGACAGCTTGCTGGACTTCGTTTGCTTCCAGTACTTCTATCTTCGGGTAGTTCCGTAGCCAGCGGGGAGTCTTTGGGCATGGGGTGTGCCGCGGAGAAGTCCACGGCGGCTTGCCCTTTGATGGCCTTCTGTGGCACATAAGTGATGTCAAACTCCATCAACAACACGGCCCACTTACCGAGACACCCCTTCGGGACTGGCTAGGAAAGAATATGCTTGACGGGGTCAGCCCTAGAAATAAAGCTCACTTCATGGGATAGTATGTAGTGCCTAAGCTTCTTGACCGTGAAGACCAAGGTAAGACAGACCTTCTCGATAGGAGTGTACTTAGCTTCCACTCCTACCAGTCTTCGACTGAGGTAGTAGAGAGCCTGCTCCTTTCCCTCGTCATTGTTCTGGGTGAGCATTATCCCCAGTGAATATTCGGTAGCCGCTATGTAAAGGATGAGTGGCTTGTCGTTTACAAGTGCCCCCAGCACAGGCGAGGTTTTCAAATAATCCTTCAACCGGTCGAAGGCATGCTGGCATTCATCACCCCAGCTGAATGGTGCATTCTTCATCATCAGTTTGTGGAACGGCTGGCAGCATCCCGATAGGTTAGAGATAAACCTGTAGATATAAGCTAACCGGCCATGCAGGGACCTTAGTTCTCCCAGGTTCTTCGGAGGTGGCAGCTCTTGGATGACTTTTATTTTGAGGGGGTCGATCTCGATCCCTCTATGCCGGACAATGAAGCCCAGGAATTTTTCGCTGGAGACGCCAAAAGCGCACTTCATTGGGTTCATCTTCAGCTCATACTGTCGGAGCCTCTGGAAAATAACCCTGAGGTCACTCAGATGGTCGCCTCTCCTCTTCATCTTCACGACCAAGTCATCAATGTAACATTCGACCTTGCTGTAGAGTAGCTCGTCGAATATCTTGGTCATCGCCCGCTGGTATGTGGCACCGACATTCTTGAGGCCGAAGGGCATTCTTTTGTAATGGAAGACCCCCTTGGGCGACCTGAAGGCTGTGTGAATCTGGTCGTGCTCGGCTATCCAGATCTAGTTATAGCCGAACGAACCATCCATGAAAAAAAGGGCCTCATAACTGGTAGTTGCATCAATCATCACTTAGGTGATTGGCACTGGGAAGTCATTTTTCGGATAGGTCTTGTTCAGGTCGTGAAAATCCACGCAGATCCTGATCTGTCCATTCTTCTTCTTCACCAGCACGATGTTGGCCAACCAGGTGGTGTATTGATTCGCTGCTACAAAGTCGACGTCTATGAGCTTGTCAACTTCTTTGCAGACCTACTTTATCAATTCTGGTTGCATGCGCCGGGGAGGCTGCTTCACAGGCTCCATTTTGGGATCAATTGGCAGTATATGCTGGGTTACTTCGGGGCTGAGACCGGGCATCTCTTTGTAGTTCCAAGCGAAGCAATCGTGAAACTCCTGTAGGAACTTCATGTACTCTCCTCTCTCTCGAGGAGGTATGAGGGCACTCAAAAAGGTTGGCCTGGGGTCGCTTTCCGTGCCAAGGTTAATTTCGATCAGCTCGTCGACGGTGGCCTCGCCACCATCTTCAATTTCTGGTGGGGCCGGCAGTAAATCGACAAAGTCTTGATCTTCGCCCTCCTCGGCCTCGAGGATGCCGTAGGTCTCCTCTTCCTCGTCTTGGCCCGGTGCCAAAGTGGCATTCACCTTGCAACCCTTCGGGGCTGCAGTCGACAGGCCTGTGGGGTTTCCTAGCACAGAAGGGCACAAGGCTACCCCGGAGTCTTCCAGGTAATCATCATAGATGGCTTCGGTCGGGGCCGAGGCTGCTGCATCTTCAGGAGCCTGGTGCTGGACGGAGATAGTGTAGACTCCCCTCCTGGGGCCGCCTGTCATATGGGGACGCGACGGGGCCGCTACGCAGTCTCCCATTCTTAGCTTATCCCTGTCAATCAGGTCTTGAGCTACATCTTTGAAGACGTAACAGTCCTCAATGGCGTGACCGAGTATTTGGTGATAAGGGCAGAATAGTGGGTCACCACTTCTCTGAACATCTTGAGGCCTCTTGGACCTCGGGAGTGAAACCTTGCCAAAGTGGCAGGCCCAATCAAAGATGCCTTGGGTCTTTTCTCTTGGGAAGTAGTAGGGCTTCTGTAGCTTCTCTTGCAATGTATGGCCTCGCCCAGCTGGCTGTCTGGCTGAAGGGCTCGCCGTGTTCCTTGTCCTCCTCCCTAACTAGATGGAGGTATCGAGGCTGGTGGTCCGGGACCAAGCCACGTCTTCACCCCATAGGCGGAGGGAGCCTTAGGTCAGGTCTGCCACCAGTGCAGCTAATTCGGCCAATTATGCCTTTAGCATCTCGATCTCCCGTTATTGCCTATGGTATAAGGTGAGCATAGCGGGGTCGTATTGGGGAGGGCCTGAAACACGGCCCGTACCTCCGCTTCCTGCCTCGCAAATAGAGGGGGATGATGGAACCCTAATGATGCGGTCCCTCGAGGTTGACCCTTCGAAAGAGGGAAAGACCTTCCCCATGCGTCTGCGGTGGGGGAGGGTTCCAGAGGAACACTTTTTCATCTTGTGTCTCTTCAGCCGGTGGCTGAGGTTGCTTGTCGTGGCGGGCTCCCTGTAGGGCCGTAGCCCTAACATGGTCACTACCGAGTGGAGTCGACACCGATATCACGTCGGCCTTGTAGTGGTCTTCCGGTGAGAAACCCAAGCCCGGATGCTTGGTAATCTGTAGTAGCCTCTAGTCCAGGTTTGGCGGGTTCCACATCTTCTCAAACATCTCCTTCTAGCTGGAGGGTTGATAAAGAGGAATCTTTTATTTTTTGATTACCTCGGCCGTGCGGTCAGTCATATAGGGAAGCCCCGCAATTGGGACGTGCGGGTCATGGAGGTCGTTAGGGAGTTGGCAATCATCATCTCCTCAGACTGGCTGTTCTCCGGCCACATAGAAAATAGTGGGCAGGCCTTCAGGATTCGGCACCTCAAAGGTCCTTAGCTGCTCACATTTTTGTGACCTAGTGTGTAGGGGTCGACCCCTGGGTTCTGGGTCTTTAGTTTGCTTCTGCCCGCCCTCTGGTTGTCCAGGGGTCAACCCATAGAGTCGACCCATAGAGTCGACCTATTCTGGTCGGGATTTTCAGGAGCGTTTGAAACCCAATGAAAACCCTTCTAAACTTTACCAAACTACCCCCATTGGTTCCTAAACATATTAGGAGGTTTCTAACATGTATTGGGAGGGTTTTATGTGTCTTTTATCCACTCCTCTATATATATGAATGTGAACTCTGAATTTGGTAGAGAAAAACCCTAATGTGGTTGTTTTATATCTTGTAGGAGAAGAAAAGGGGGAAAGCAAGGAGAAGCTCTTGAAGGAAGGTCCTGATCTACTTGGAGAGATTTTTGGAGCTCGTGGTAGAAGAAGAAAAGGAGCGTCTTGAAGAGAAGATCGAAAGGACGTCAAAATCATCATCGTCTGACTACGCATCAAGGAGAAATAGCTTGCATTGGCTTTGAAAATTAAGGGGGAATAACTTCTAAATCTCGTTCCCATCTATTTATGGTGTTTCCCATGAGTTGTGTTTTGATTTAAGCATATTTGAACATTTATGTTTATTTTTCGAACTAGAGATACTCGTTTGTGTGGACCGTCGGTATACAGTAGTGTTTGATCACCTGCGTGCGGTCGTAGGTGTGTCATTGTGCTGCGATTGTTGCACCGTGTGTGTGTGTGTTGTGATCCGGTCATCGGATCGTGTGTGTGGTTGTGATCTGGTCGTCAGATCATGTGGGAGACTTCATCTCCGTGTGTGCGTATGTTGGGGCGTGTCCCTGTGTGTGCACGGGCATCGTCCCGTGTGTGTTTGGAGTGTCATCTCCGTTTGGGGATTTATCTCCTAGTGAATCGTCACCGGGTTTGGTGAGGGGTGGATGTAGGGAGCCCGTCGTGGTCCCGAACCACTTTAAAAATTTCATGTCTTGTGGTTTGCCTTTGTGGATGCATGCTTAATTATTTATATTGGTTGAATGTTCATGTGTGAACGGTGAGATTGAGAGAACTAAGTTTACCTTGCTTAGTCTAATTTCTTCAATCTCATTCAAAGTTGTAAATTCTGTTGTGTTAGTTTTAATTTAACATCGATCGTGGGGGATAATTCAACCCCCCCTTCTTGTCTACTCGCCTACCCAGGGACCCAACAAAAAGAAGTTCTCAACGGGGGGTGAGGTATCCTGAGAGAACCATTCAATGCTTAAGTTAGCACAGGATGGAAGGTTTGATAGCCTAAGGTAGGCAGAGAGAGAGACGAGTGAATGTTGGCATTGCCTTAGCATCACATTGCATTGCATTCCATACTTGATAGATGCTATGGTGATCTGTTATAGTCATTGGACCGAAGTGTATCAAATGTCGACCTTACTATTAGGATAGGTGTGCTTGCGGGGGTTGGACTACCACCCATGTCGTGCCGCATAGTCCATCGGGACTTGTGAGGGTGCGTAGATGGCTGCAGAATGTCAGCCGTCAGTCAAGGAGAAGGGTTGTTAGTAAAACCACGTGTGGCATGCATTGAGCGATGTGTGGAGGTGGCGATTGAACGAGGTGTCAGACTGCCTGGCTTTCGGCCATATGCACATGGCTGTGTTTGATGCATGGGTCGTAAGGAGAGCCCACACCACTCCCTAAAATCTTTCCGTCTCTCTCTCACCCACCCCTAGTAAGAAACACAAAGAGCACCAATGGTGGCCTCCACGATGGGTGGCAAGGGTGTGTATAGATTTGGGGGGAGGGTGGCGGTTGGGACTTGGGAGGAGGAGAGAGTTCTAGAGATGATGAAGAAGATGGCCGACAGTGGCACTGTCTCTGTGTAAGTTTTAGGGAGGGAAAGGGAGGGAAAGGCACAAAGAAGAAGATAGATACATATATGGGGTGGGTGGGTGCTTACTGCTAAATAGGCATGACAATTATTCTTTTAAAATTTGAATCAAATTTAAATTTGTATTCATTTAATCAGATAATTATTTGAATAAAATATCTGATAAATAATTTAATGAGATATCTGATTATTAATTGGATACGAATTCAAATATTGGGATATCCGTGTTGAATATTATCCGACTGATGGAAGTATATGTGGATGGCATTCTGGTCAAATCCAGGACCAGGAGTGGCCACGCTAAAATTCTCCAGGCTATTCTCCAGCAGTCTCGGGAGCACCGACTTAAAATGAACCCCAAGAAGTGTGTGTTCGGGGTTTCTTCAAGGAAGCTTTTAGGGTTCATAGTTAGCAAAAGAGGAATTGAGATTGACCATAACAAAGCTAAGGCCATTGCCGAGATGCCTCCTCCCAAGAACATCAAAGAAGTCTGAGGTCTAATCGGGCATTTACAATTTATCAGGAGATTTATATCTCATCATTCTCAGTGATGCAAGCCCTTATATGACCTATTGAAAGGAGAGGCTAAGTTTCAATGGAATGACAAGTGTCAACAAGCCTTCAATGACCTGAAGAGCTATCTTTTGAATCCTCCCATTCTGGCACCCCCGGTCCCGGGTCGGCCTTTACTGCTATATGTTTTCACCATGAAAGAAGCCGTTGGAGCAGTGCTGGCCCAATATGACGACGCCAAAAGAGAGAGCGCGGTCTACTATTTGTCCAAGCTGTTCAATGATGCTGAGCAGCGTTACACTCCCATGGAAAGGACTTGCGCGGCCATCGTCTGGGTCGCCCAAAAGCTCAAGCACTATTTTCTCGCACATGAAGTGAAGCTCTTGGCGCGAATGGATCCCATTAAATACTTGCTAGAAAAGCCCGCATTGACTGATCGTTTGGTGAGATGGCAAAGTTTTCTCAATCAATTTGATATCACCTACGTCAGTCAAAAGGCGGTCAAGGGGCACGCCATCGCCGAGCACCTTGCCCACCACACACTTCCGACCTTTTTCCCTGTTGATGAAAATTTCCCGGACGAAGAGTTAGGAGCCATCATAGATGGTGAACCTTCGTGGATTCTCTACTTCGATGGTGCATTCAATTCCAAGGGTTGTGGAATCAGAGCTGTTCTCCAATCCCTGGAAGGTGTTATCATTCCTCATGCTTGCCAATTAACCTTCCCTGCTACTAGCAATGTGGTGGAATATGAAGCACTCCTCATGGGCTTAAGGATGGCTTTAGCACTTGGAGTCAAGGAGCTCCGGATCATCGGAGATTCCCAGCTCATTCTCCGACAATCCCTCAGCAAGTATCAAACCTGGGACCCGAAGTTGAAACCCTACCAAGATCTGGTAGGCAGGGTAGTCCGGCGGTTTAGGAAGCTCACTCTTGTACACACCCCTAGGGCTCAGAATCTTCTTGCCAATGCCCTAGCTTTTTTCGCATCTTCTCTTCCGATTCCCAGTGAAGGATCATTAGCTAATGTCATCGTGCAAAGCATGCACACTCCCTAACATTCAGATCCCAGGTTCCAACAGTTCTCTGAGCCTTCTCAGCAAGTCTAATCTATCTCTCATGAGCCTGAGGTTGATCTTCAGGATGGTAATCCCTAGTTCTTTGATATAGAAAATTATCTTCGGGATCGCTCCTTCCCTGATTATGCTACCGCTCCTGATCAACGTGCCATTTGCCAAGCCATGGAGCATTTTGCCAATATAGGCGGTCTCCTATATCGTAAATCCCTCAGTGGAGTCTATCTCCGCTGCCTTGATGAGATCGAATCTCGAGCTGTTGTCGAAGCTACTCACTCCAGCGAATGCAGTGGCCAAGTGAACGGTCGCATGCTTGCTCAAAAACTCCTTTGGCAATATTATTGGCCTACAATGAACGAGGACCATGCTACCTACGTCCGCCATTTAGTTAAGTGTCAACTTCACGCGGACAAGGTCCACACTCCCTCATCCTCACTACACCCTCTTATAGCTCCTTGGCCTTTCGCCATGTGGGCATTCGACGTAGTCGGTCCCCTGGAGGATAGAACCAGAGAAAACCAAAGAAAATCCTTCATCCTCACCGCTACGGAATACTTCACGAAATGGGCAGAAGCTGAGGCATTCACCGAAGTCAAGGCATCAACAGTGGTGAAATTCAGCAAGCGCAACATCCTTGCAAGGTTCGGCGTTCCCCGTGACATTGTCACTGACAACGGACCATAGTTCACATCCCAAGAACTCCACGACATGTGTGGTAAATATGGTATCAATTTACATCATTCATCTCCATACTACCCACAGGGAAATGGACCTTTGGCATGGCAGAGCAGTCTAGAGTCAGAGTTGGGCCGATAGGCCCCGCTAGCTGGGATTTGCACGGTCACCACCACACAGAGATAGAGGGGACCGCTGGGTTGGTGCTGGAACTTGCGTGCTTGCAGTATGCTGGAGAGGGCTACGACGACCACAGCATCCTAGATGGAGTTATGTGGCAGGCCGTCATTAGGTGGTACGATCGCTGGGCAGTGATCCCGTCACAATACTATCACCAGGGTGCTACTGAGTGGCTAATTAGGATCGTTCATCACTACCGGGTGTTGCTGGATCGGACTGGGATCAGGTACACGGTGACTACCACTTTGTATGCGTACCTGTGCTACACTGGGCTATTACAGGGGCTGCTGGAGCATTTCAACTGTCGGTGGAACACAGTGGCAACAGTCGAGGGAGAGACCTCACTTGACTTGTGGTCTCTGTTCCAGATTTCTGGATTGCCGATCATCGGCGAGGGGTAGGAGGAGGTGGTGCTAGATGACCTCCACCGCTGTTACAACGATGGACTGGGAAGATACCAAGTGCCTTACAGTTATCGGTACCTCATGAAGACCTGGAGGGATTTAGCCCTGGCGGGGAGAGAGAGAGCTATACAGACTCCCCGAGTGCCACTGAATGTATGGGTCCGCCACTTCTACAATGGGCCATTTTGTTTCTACTAGGAGTTTGCCAGGAATCAGACTCCGTGGGAGGAGTACACCGAGGTGGAGCTACGCTTCCGGACATACTCTAGATATGTGTATGCACCATAGGAGGGGTGGAATCCCCATGGTCTGCCAGACATGACACACCTTGCAGTGTACCTGGCGTATTGGCTGGCAACTTTCATGGTTCCACACGGAGAGGACAGGCTACTTAGAGCTGAGTTGCTGTGGCCGAATTGTTTGTTGGCGGAGGGGCGACAGTTGGCCCTGGCTCCTGCTGCACTGGCCAACATCTACCAGGGATTGGGGTCTCTGGCAGCACACTCAGCACCGAAGGAGAGGAGTATACTTCTGCCGACCCACTATCTCAGTGTATGGGCCGGGCTGCTGTTCCCGGGGCTGGTGACATGAGGGACCGTGACGAACCCGATGCCACCGCTTCTGTTTGGTTTCACTAGTCAGCCTAATAGGGATTCAGAGGCACAGCTGGAGGGGGCTAGGAGAGCCTTTTGCTACTTGCCTGCCCGGGGCGAGGAGGGGTTACCGTTTGATAGTGCCGCGAGAGACTGCGGTCTTTTTCTGGGGACTTCATGTGGAGGGGCAACCAGCGCTCACCCCGGTCGGGGGCCAGCCGATGCAGGGCCACAGACCGAGTGGATACTGAGCACCCGGTCAGTAGTGTTGACATTGCACCGTCCGGCAACAAGTTCCTTGGAGCCGTACTACCCATATTGATTTGCCAGGAACTTCGGGTAAGACCAGGGATCCCGCCGAACAGGGAGTTCCTCTGACAGGCAGACAGTACAGAGGCAGGGATACCCACCTACATGTAGCAGCCAGGTGGGACTTTTACTACCACCGGGAACCAGAGCGATTCCCGATGCTAGGGTAGGGATGTCGGGGGCGATTTGACATGCACTACGCTAGATGGTGGTTCGAGCACAGTCACCTCTACTGACAAAAGGCCTCCGCGATCAGGAAGGCGAAGGAGAGTCACTTGCTAAGGGAGGATCTGCCTCCTATTGCGCTGGATGAGGGGTACCTGAGGACCCGTGTTGCTCGGATCCACCGAGAGATCAAGCGTGTTGTAGAGCAGTGGCCCCGGAGTGGTCGGGGTTCATCTTTTGGGAGCCGAAGCAACGGAGGGGCGATGAAGCCCCTGAGACAGGCGTCGGCGACAATGACTGGAGTGAAGGTGTCTCGACCGAGGGCACCTAGGGCCTGGTGGGCTCAGTTCTTGGCCGATTGCGGCCTCTGGAGTAGAGGGTCGCTGGACCTGGAGCTCCCACACGGGAGCTTTACCTATACAGCGATCGATGACTAGAGATGGCACATCGCTCATGCGATTGGGTCATATGGACCTGTGGAGTTCGTTGAGAAATGAAAATGAAGAGCCCATGTATTTGATATTGAATTGAGTCTCATGTATTTAGAGGAATTGATTGAGTCTAAAGAGTCCTTGTAAGTTTGGCTAGAGTGCCCATTCATCTATAAATCATATACCATAAAGAAGAGGTTTTGAACCTCGTATTTTTCCTCTAATAATTCCAGTATTCTTTGGAGACGGTTTGCAGTAGGGAGCCGCATCCTATCCTCACCTCTGAATTTTAAGATTAAATCACGAACCCTATTTTCTTGCTCAGTAACCCATAGGGCTTCTGCTGGACTCCCGTTGGGACCTTCCTCCATCGCTTGCGGTTGTTCCGCATGGGTTTACGTAAAGCTAGCGAAGCATGTGGATGGAGTGGTAGGGCTGATTGAGGAAAGGAAAGACCAACGATACCCCCTTCAGCGATTGAATCTGTTATAGCTGTTATTTAAACAAAGCTATAGGTTGCTATCTTGCCACCGGGGGTCCAATAGATCAAACGTAATGGCTTGGTTGGATTTCATAAAAAAAAACTTTACTCCACCTTCCTTTGAATATCTCATCTCTTGCTTTAAATACCAATGGTTGTTGCTAAAAGACCATATCTTAATTGCATCATATTCTTGACAAATGATACATGCAGCAGGAAGATTCGAACTGCAATTCCACCTTAAAGGCTTAACCTGTGTTTCCGTGTCTTCATTGATGTAGAAGGAACTTCTTTCCAACCCTCTGTGCATTCCACCTTAAAGGCTTAAAGTCCACATAGTTTTGGGGTGGGGATAGGGCTGTCGGGGAGGGCATCTCCAATTACGTCTGAGTATACCTTACCCTCTATGCATTCCAACCCTTATTGGGCTGAGGCCATGGTTTTGTCCTCACAAGGCGCCACACAACTTATAGATCTCAGCCTTACACATATATATAGCTTAGTTACTTTTCTTGTTTTCCAATATAGGACTAATCCGCTTCATCCCTGCCCTAACCCCCATACACAGTGGTAGCTCCACGCCGTGGGAGTTCCGATATAGGCCACCACATCTTCATCAGATGATCACAACAGAAATTTAGCATGAAAGACATTTGTAGTTAACGTATGTTAACTCAATGGTATTACAGGTGAAAATTTTAAAATGTTTGAAGATTAGGGAGCTTTTCACATATACGAATAGTGCAAGGGGTTTTTTACATATACACCATATTTTAAGGGGTTGCTTGGAAAAACTCTTGAATGATTAGGGGGTTTTCACATATACGTATAGTGCAAGGGGTTGTATACAAGAGCGTGGTAGCCATGTCCAGATATATACAAGTCCCAAAGCTACAGTTAAACAAAAAGAGAAGTACAAAGTCTTGGGGCATACACCAACTGGCAGAAGTTAGACAAAAATTGAAGCCGTAACTTCTATACAAGAGTGCCTCTGCCAGGGCTAAATTACAGTCACCCACCTCAGCCATGCCATGGTCGCCTTGCGGTTGGCTGTTGTACAGACTCCTCCGAGGCTTCCCTTAACAAGCTCTCCTATCGCTGATGCCTACGCCCTACACCACGCCGAGCCCCTGTCGACGCCTCCTCCTGTTCTATCGGTGAGGACCACGGACAGGGGAAGAGGATGTGACTGGCTCCTCCTAAACCATCTAAGGGAGACCCTACTGGAATTGCATTGCCCGACCATGCTCCTGGGCACGCAACAGCTCTACCTCCAAAATCACCACCGTCTGGAACGCTACCTCCACATCGGTGATCCCGGATGCCATAAGGGTCCGATAAATCTCTGGCCTCAGTCCAGGAATGAACTGTTAAGTCAAAAATCATGGATCCGCCATGGCCGGTGGTGCATAATAGCTCAAATCCCTGAACCTTGCCCAATACAGGGCAACTGGCAGCAGCGCTCCTTGAGCCAATGTCAGAAATTGGGTGGACAAATCAGAAATTGGGTGGCAGCAGAGCTCCCTGGAGAGGGGGAATTCTACCGCCTAAAAAGGAATGGCCAAACGAGGTCCCACCAGACCAAACAAGGCCCGGCTCCTATGAGTGATAGCCCCTTTGGGGCCTACTAAGCCCAATAACTCACTCAGATTAAGCGCTTTTGAGGTGACCTTCGGGTTCGGAAGTCCGAGCATCAGGTCGATCGGGAGGTCCCTTCGAGGCCCCATGCATCCCGCCCGAGCCTTCTGCCTATCACTCGGGAAAACTCCAGGGGTTTACGCAGACTCACTTCAACCCTTAGGCTAGTCTGCATAAACCCCATCTAGGGGAGGGGGTTTACGCGGACCCACTTTGACCCTTAGGCTAGTCCGCGTAAACCCTATCCAGGGGAGGGGGTTTACACAGGCCAGCTTTAACCCTTTGGCCAATCCACGTAAACCCCTACTATTCACTAGGTTTACGCGGACCAGCTTCAGCCCTCAGGCCAGTCCGCGTAAACCCCTTGTGACTCTTCACCTTTCACTATAAAACCCTCCCTTTGGGAGCCCAAGAGGCATAAAAAAAAAACAACGATCAAGCAACCAGTAGCAAGCATCAAGGAGCAAGGGCACACTTAGGAGAATTGTGTGTGTTTGCTAGGCTCACGCCGAGGGCATGCCGCATGAGCATCCCTCATACGGCGTCAAGCCTAAACACTCACCTCCAACCCCCTGTTGTGATATGTCACCTCGATAATCATGTACGACCCCAGATCTTACTTGGTGAAAGCACTCTGTTCGGGCCCCATCTCGATACTCGTGCATGACCCTGATGCCGCTTGGTGAAAGCACTCTGCACGAGCCTTGTCTCAGTAATCCTGTGCCCCGAGATGTTACTCGATAGGGATGGCCCGCTTGGCCCTACCTCGATGTTCGTGCATGACCCAGATGCCACTTCATGAGAGCGCCCTGCCCAGTCCCTGCCTCAACGATCGTGCACTATCCAACGTTGCTCAATCGAGGTGCCCTGCCTCATATCTACCTCGACGTTCGTGCCCGACATAGTCGTTGAGTGATGAGAGCCCCCTACCCAGTCTTTGCCTCAATGATCGAGTATCAACAGACATGGCTCAATCGAAGCACCCAGCCTGGCTCTTTGCCTCGATAAGCATGCCCTCGGTGCTATTACCCAGACAATGGGCATACTTCACAAGTCCCGGCACAAGATGAAGCGCCAGTCCCCTGGCTCCATCAACGGTCCCCGAGCACATGGATCAAGGTCCAATGGTGCCCATAAACTAAGATCACCATGGTGCCCCCGGCACCCGACTGCCAGCCAATTCAGTCACAACGGTGCCCCCGACACCCGACTGCCAGCCACTTCAGCCACAACGGTGCCCTGGGCACCCGACTGCCAGCCACTTCAGTCACAACGATGCCACCGACACCCGACTGCCAGCCACTTCAGTCACAACGGTGCCCCCGGCACCTGACTGCCAGCCACTTCAGCCACAACGGTGCCCCCGGCGCCTGACTGCCAGCCACCTCAGCCACAACGGTGCCCCCAGCACCCGACTGCCAACCACTTCAGTCACAATGGTGCCCTCAGCACTGGACTGTCAGCCACTTCAACCATAACAGTGCCCTCGACACCCGACTGCCAGCCACTTCACCCACAATGGTACCCCCAGTGCCTGACTGCCAGCCACCTCAGTCACAACGGTGCCCCCGACACCCGACTTCCAACTACACTAATCACATCGGGATTCGCAATGCCCGATCGCTCGATAAATCCAATCCTACTGGGGCCCACGGCACTCGATAAGCCTGAGCTCAATGACTTTTGGTCGCTCCAATCATGGCGATGCTCACGCCATTCAACCACTCAAGTCTCAACAGTGCCCGTCCGCTCCAGTGACAAGTGGCACCTACGCCATTCGGTCGCTTCGGCCGTGGCGACGCCAACTACTCCAGCACAACAGTGCCTACGGCACCCCTGCTACCCTGACCTTGACACTGTTCATGTCAGGGATACAATTTGACGCCCCTCGGGCGGCACCCTACTAAGTCATAGGTCCTCTTATGGACTCTATGTGCGAATATGGAACTACCCGCACAATAACACAATGACCTGGGGACCGTCACAAATGACGGAATTGTCCCGCGGCTTGCAAGCACTTGTAATCGAGCTCTCACGCCCCCATATAAATGCCCTTTACGACATCTAAGTCATGTAATCCAGTTAGGGAGTGGATCCCCCTCCTCGCTGGGACCAGTCTCCTTGCCCCCAGCTGTAACGACCCAGAGCCCATGGTACCGATAACCCGGTACAAGTACCGAATTACCGCTACCATGAACTGGGGATGCCACCCAGGAGGCTGATGAGGCCCCCGAAGGGTTAGTGCTCCAAGAAGAAATTCACCTTGAAGCTATCTCTGTCTGGGCTCTGGATTCACCACGTGTCAACACCCTGTGTGAAGAGCGTCGACACCTCGGTTCCAAGTGGCAAGCCCTACCTCCTTCTGGCGCGTATGTCCCAACACCTTTGAATCAAGTCTCGACACATTGGCACATTCCGCATGCATGTATGACGCACGTGCTGACACTTGGTCATCGAAGTGTCGACCTGCTCTGCGTGGGTGCCACGGTTCTTTAAAATCGTAATGGTATGTGTCGACACCCAATGAGTAAAGTGTCGACACATTCATGTTCGCCCAGATTGGATCTATAACCAGAAGCATCCACTTTCCAAGATCTGTAATCAGACTTGGAGGATCCACACTCACTTTAGAAGGCCGTCAGAATGCTCTTCTTGTCAGTGGAGTTATTGTCTGCCAGAGACATCCACTGATCTGCTAAACCCGTTGTAGATACTATTCCCTACCTACCCACATACCAGCTAGCCGACAAGAAAAGGTCAACCACGCCAAGAAAGCAAATCAAATTATGTGGATGTGACATTCTGGGTTTGGTCTTCGCAGTGGACAACGTAAGAGATGCCTTGGGGCTGTTAATACATAGAAGAGAGCACCTCCAGCAAAAACAAGGGTGAGACACAGAGAAAAAGTTAGGAGAAGAGAAGCAAGGAAGCAATCTCGAAAGTGATCTCTCCCTCCTGGTGTTGCTTGTACAAGGGTGACAAAGCAGATCTTCTTCTTCTTCCACCTGAGGAGCTCTCAAAGCAACGGGAATAGCGTCCATCTATAGAATCATCCAGTGGGAGTGAAAGTGGAGGATCTCATCCACCATTCCCCTTATGGTCCCGGTGAAGACCCAGGAGAAAGACAAAGAGAAGCCACACCTCGTCCACTCTTCTTCAGACAGGAGTTCTCTCTTCCCTTAGAGTTTCTTTGTCATTCCCCATCTGGTTGTTCCCTCTACAGTTTTTGTTTCTCTTTTCAAAACAAATACTCGTACCATTTCCCTACCTGCATTTAGGAAGACAGATGATGTGTTCACTGTCTGTGGGCTCTTGGGTCGTGCACCCTCAAGCTGTGTGGCAGCGGAGTTTGTGAGAGGTTATCTCTCTGTTGGAAGCTGTGAATCAGCCGTAGTGCACTGGCACTAGTGAAGCCTCACCGTGTTGTGTGAGGGGTGGACGTAGGTCTCTAGATAGAGACCGAACCACCTTAAATCTTGTGTTGTGTGATTTGTCTCTCACTGTATACTTGCGCTAGATGCTTGGTAGGAACGTTCTGTTCATCATCCATGCCTCTAGTCTGTTAGCCATCATTTATCTCGTGCTTAACCAATCCTAGTGTTATGTTATTCTTATTTCTTTAAAGAAGGGCAAAAATGGGCTGATATATTCACCCCTCCCCTCTAGATCCACCAATCACCACTCCATACATGGTATCAGAGCAGGTCTCTCTGAATGTGGTCTAACGACCTTGAGAGAACTGGTGATATGGTGACTAAGAGTCCTCTGGCCGAAGGGCATTCTATAAATAGACCTCCCTTTTTCACTGGGACCAACTATCCTTACTGGAAAAATCACATGTAGGTTTTTATCAGAGCCTAGGATCATGAGATCTGGCGAGTGATCAGCAAGGGTCCATTTGAGTTGCCTGAAGAAGAGGACACATGGACCAAGGAGCAGATCAGGAAATCAACGCTGAACTGGGGTGCCAAGCATATAATGCAATGCTCCCTTCATCCAACAAAGTTCTCAAGGGTGTCAACTTGTGCCACTGTAAAAGACATGTGGGACCGCCTTGAGGTGATATATGAAGAGACACAATAGGTACGTGCAACTAAAGTAAACTTACTAGTGTCTGAATATGAAAAATTTATAATGAAATCTGAAGAGACCATTTCTGATATGTATGGTAGGCTAACCATGCTCACTAATGGCTTAACTGAGCTAGGTAAGACCTATTCCGAGTAGAAAATTGTGAGAAAAATATTAAGATCCCTAACTCCTGCATGGCATACAAAGGCAACTGTAGTCGAAGAATCAAAGGACTTGACTACTATCAAGGTGGAAGAACTCATAGGGTCCCTGATGACATATGAGATGAGCCCCTGCAAGTCAACAAACCAAACGAGGTCACCACACAACCCAACCTTGTACAAAGACAACTCTCCAGTTAAGGGTTTCAGATAAGAAACTCACCAGTCGGGGCACTCCCCTCCGAGACCCCCTCAATATCGACGATCTCCTTGTCGCCCCCAGTCAAAGTCACTGTAGCAGACTCTTCCTCCGCTACCTCAGTCATGTCATGGGGAAACTCACCCTCCTCCAATGGGGAAGAAGTACCTGTGACCAACGTCAAGAGAAGCTTAGCATCAACGGATGATGCAAAAAGCCCACCACAAATGGCTAAGCACCCAGTCACGTACCTAAGGGTCCCACACTAGAAGACCTGACTAGTCCCACTGTGCAGGTAGACACCACGACTGGCAAAGGAGGGAGGGGCATCCCTGCCAATAGCTGTGACAGCAAGCTAGGTGCATCTCCGACAACAGATGGGATCGAGGTGCCCACCACTCCTGGCTCTCCCTCGAAAAAGGGGAGGGCCACTAATGGGCTAGTGCTGACCAGCTCCTGGATCATCTCCAGAGTAGCAGCCAGGACCTCACCTGACAAACAATAACACAAACATAGTCAACAACTCCAGCCCGTCAAACACACAACGAAGAGAGGGCAATTCCCTCCACAGCAATCCAACACTTACCCGAGTCATCCCGGGTCACAACCGACTCCTGCTCTCCGACCCGCAGGGGCACTCCATCCTGCACCGCAGAAAGGGCCATCGTCCCTGGCGCCCTCGTCATCCCTGTATGAAACAAATGGCTATATCAGTCTCCAAGATCAAGCAAAGCCATAACCAGAACATGCTCGATTCCAGAAGCTCTTACCTGGTCGGGTATCCCCCGAGGCCTCCCACAACTCGAAATCGAGGAACATCTCAATGTTGGGGGCGACTTCGTCCATTACACGAAGGAACCCCCCACATCTATTTCACACTCGACCCCGTTGTCGGGCAATGGGTCGACCTCCCGGGGGGGGCGAGAAAGCCACCTCCACTCCTGTCTCCAATGGCGCTACAAGACACAAATCCAGCAATGTACAGTTGGTCAATCATCATGGCCAAACCAGCAAGGAACCAAGCAAGTAAGTAAGGTGCTTACTCAGAGCCAGCTCTACCTCAATGTGTTCACCAGCCTCAGGTCCTTGAGAGGACTCGCCAGCACCCGCTACCTCAGCATCCACTCGAAGGTGCTTCCGCCTAGGTTGAAGGCCCCCTGTCTCCACTCCCAAAAGATGTCTCCGTGGAAGGATGATCTCCCTCCGCCGCAGAGCCTATCAACAAACTCAACCACACATAACGTCTCAGTCATATACCTCTGAAAATAGCAAAGCTAAGACAACATACTAAGGAAAAGGTCTCACATGAGGCCACAAAAGGGGTCGACGACAGGGGAACCAACTACTCTGACTTCAACCCCACCGCTCGGGCAGCCCTCACGATTGCCTCCCTGATGTCCCTCAGAGTGTAAGAACACTCGATGTGGGACACAAACTCCAAGGGCCAGGCCAACCCTATTGCGTGGCCGATGTGGCATCTCTAGTCATCGACTGTCATGTCGACAAAGCTCCCTTCAGGGAGAACCCAATCCAGCGAGCCCTTCTTCCCGAAGCCACAGTCAGCCAGCAATTGGATCCACCAACCCTCCCAACATATCTCCCCCTTTTTGATGATGGCAACACTTTTACATTTTGATGGCAACAATAATTTTATTAAGGATGCAAAAATATGCACATAGAAGTATCCAGAAAATGGAAGCATCTCCCCAAAATGCAAAAGACTCCCCCTTTAATGCTAATGCTACTCCCCCTAAATGCAAAGCTCTCCATCAAGATCTCTAATGCAGAGTTAGCCATCTAACGCAATGCAGAGCTAGCCATCAGATGCAATGTAGAGCTCTCCATCAATATCTATCTAGCCATCTGATGCAATGTAGAGCTATCCATCAAAATCTCTCCCCCTTTGCCATTAGCAAAAAGTAAGATAAAGATAGATCAAGAGCAATGGAGAGAACTAGATAGTATAAGAATGCTGAGTGACAAACTAATTAAGCTTTCATTAACCAAGCAAGCTAAGCACATATTCTTTTAGTATAAGAGTGTAGGCACCGGGGTGCGGCGTTCTTTTGCCCGATTTCAAAATATTCGCCTCCCTGTAATCCACCTGTCATCTCGCTATCACCCGGCGTGACAACACTTACCCACAACCCTCCTCTGTACTCTCACGATCGAATACTTTGCGAATCTCTTCCAAGGAGTCAGTTCAGATCATGCTGGTACGTATCCTTCGTTTAGCCCTTCTCCCTCTCGCCCTCACGCTCGGTGCCCAAGCCGCGCACGCCGACACCTTCAGCTGGGCCCTGACCGGCCCCTCGGCCTCCCTCGGCGGCTTCCCCGAGACCGGCAGCGGAACCCTCACCGCAACCGAGACCAGCGGCCAGTGGGTCATCGACTCCATCAGCGGAACCTTCGCCGGCAGCAACATCACCGGCCTCGTCAACTTCCGCGGCGCCGACAACCTGCTCTTTCCGCTCTCCACCTTCCTCGATCCCTCGGGCCTGTCCTTTGAGACCGCCAGCGGCGTTGAGGCCAACATCTACAGCTTCTACGCGCCCGGTTCTACCGACATTACCGCCGGCAACAACTACGGCGAGGTCCTCGGCGGTACCGAGTCCGGCTTCGGCGTAGGCACCTTCAACCTCGCCACCTCCGTCGCTCCAACGCCCGAGCCGTCCTCGTTCCTGCTGCTCGGAACTGGCCTCGTCGGAGCCTTCAACCTGGCACGTCGCCGCTTCGTGCGCTCGTAGCTCACGCGCAGCTCAACCGCGGAGCCGTCTCACCACGAGGCGGCTCCGCTTTTTGCACCGCAAGCGCAGCCTGCACCCTTTCAATTGGATGAAGAGGGAAACCACCGCCCCACGATCGTCCGCACATCCACCGAGTGGTTGTAGAACATGAGCTTCGCTTTCGGTGCGGCCTCATGCACCGCATCGATGATCTGCTCCATGAAGTAAAACATCGACGGATCGCCGACGACACCGCCGCCAATCAGCACGCCATCGCAGCGCTGCGTCCTCAAGATCTCTCTTAGGCCATCGAGGCCAGTCTCAGGAGACATATGGAGGATCTCGTAGACATAACCCGCGGCCTGCATCCTCTGCTTCAGGTTCGCAAGCCTCTGGCGAATCTCCGCACGATCCCCCTCCGGGATCAGCGGATGATCCAGCGGCAGCCCGACATGGAAGATCGATATCGCCATCGCTGCCTCCCACTATATGCTTCGAGAGGAATACCGGCAGCGAGGAACCAACCCCCGGGAGTTTGCGTAACAGGGGTCATGAACCTGCGACAGCTGACGTGGGTCTTCGGCCTCGCCTGTGTGGCCTGCACAGTACGAGCCCAGAGTGCCCCGGCAGCGATCACCGCCGACCAGATCATGGCCCGTGTCGCCGCCAACCAGGACCGCGCCGAGATCGAACGCACGCGATACATCTACGTGCAACACGCCCACGTCGTCTCGCGCAAAGGCAAGACCATCATGTGCGAGGAGACGACCGACTCGCGTATCGCTCCTTCAAGCCAGGGCTCGCACGCCGAGCTGCTGACGATTAATGGCCGACAGTGGAAGAAGAACCACTACATCGCCTACACCTCACTGCCGAAGAAGAGCGAAGCCACCGCCGCAGCCGACGCAAAGAAGGACTCGGACGAGATATGGGACGACGACATGGATCGCGATCTCGTCGAAAACATGCGCTCCAACCTGACCAACGACAAGTCAAAGGACGGCCTTGGCGCACGGTTGTTCCCTCTGACCACGAAGAGCCAGGCAGGCTATGCCTATCAGCTGGTAGGACGCGAGCAGAAGAACGGCCGCGATGTCTTTCACATCCGTTTCGCTCCGAAGAACAAGGACGAGTACACCTGGAAGGGTGAGGCTTATATCGACTCGACGGAGTTTCAGCCGGTCGTTATCTCCACGGCGATGGCGCGCAAGATACCCTTTGTCGCGCGCACGCTGCTAGGCACCAACCTGCCTGGCCTGGGCTTCACCATCGTCTATGCACCACAGCCCGATGGCGTCTGGTTTCCCTCGACCTTCGGCTCAGAGTTCAAGCTGCACGTACTCTTCTTCATCAATCGAGACATTCTGATCAGCGCGCAGAATCGCGACTTCGAGAAGACGCACGTGGCCTCACACATCGTCGACACGGCAGAAGCTACACAGCCTCAATAGCTACGATAACTATGACGACCGGCGCGGCCTGAATCCACCGCGCCCGCCCACACCCACCGGCTCAGGTGTCGCCGTCGGATCGACCGCAACGATCAGGCTCGCCGTCAACCCCGCCTCAGCATGTCCTTCGCGGGCAAACACCACCTTCGAGATCACCTCGTTGCCGTGCTGGCCGTTGTAGACCATGTCTTCGACCTGCGTCGTGCGATGAATCTTGTGCGTGCTGTACGGCTCATGCTTCATCAGCTCAACGGCCAGCTCCTCTGGAAAGAACAGCTGCCCGGTGTGCGCTGTGTGCCCCGCCAGATACGTGTGGTGGCTGCTGCTCTCTCCCTCGTGCCCGCCGACGCGCACCTTGAAGTGAACGTGATTCGTGCGGCCCATGTAGAACCCGGGAAACACGGTGTCGAACCGCACCGCGCCTTCGTTGTCGGTGATCTGGATGCCACGCAGAAAGGTCAGCTTGTCGGTCGGCTTCGGCGCGCCACCTGGAGGCGGGCCAAAGCCATCCGGCGGAGGCCCTGGAGGCCGACCCGAGCCATCGCGATCCCGAGGGGGGCCCCCGAATCTCCCCGGCCCTCCCGTAGGATTACTCGACGTGTAGCCCGAGTACAACCCCATCGCATCGCAGTGCCACAGGTCGATCGCCGCGTTCGGCAGCGGTTTGCAGCTGCGGCTGTCCAGCACCATCAGCCGAATCGCAAGCGGAACGCCGGCCTTGCCATCGGTGATGTTCGTGCGCAGCAGCTCATCGGCCACATAGAACGGCCCGACCTCCTGCTCCGGCACCAGCTTGCAGAGCTCTGCCGCAGACGAGAAGCCCAGCGCACGCGCCGCACGCTGCAACTCCAGCGTGGTAGCAAAGGCAACACTCGACGCAACAAAACTGCGCCTGCTGAAACGATGTGGGTGAACCATGAGACTTCCTTTCACCCTGAAAGACGCGATCTATCGCACAAGGCCTACAGCCCATAAATAGGGACATTTCTTTAATTTTTTCACATTTTCTTCTTCCTCCTCTTTCCTTCTTCTTCCACAACGTGAGCGCCCCTCTCTTCCTCCTCTTCTTCCGGCAAGCTCGCGGTGGCGTCCCCTCCGACTGTAGACGGCGCGGGGCGACGGCGTGATGACGACGACAACGATGAGGCGATCGTGGCGGCGTAAAGTTTGTGGGAGATCGTGAAGGGGCGAGGGTTTCAAAGCATTCTTCGTGATTTGTGATCGATTCGGCGGAGCTTTCGCTCCATTAAGGTAGGGGGACGAATCCCTATACTCATCCTGTCATCCCTCGCAATTTGTAGGCCGAATGGGAGCCGAAAGGGACATTTTTGAGCGGGTTAGGGCAAAATCATGATTTGGGGAGAGTTCGCCTGATCTATGGATTTAAGCCGTGATTCGACGTTTTAATTACTTAGAAGTATGCTAGGGGTCCCCAGGGGGCTTCCACCTTATTTTTCCCCTCTCCCATAGAGGTATGGGGGTGTGGTTGGTGTTTCTGGCCGTTTCCCACCAGTTCACAGTCTGAACGGTGTGACGGTCCTTCCAGTGACCGTCACAGCATATGACGCCCCAAGGTGGGCTCGTCACAGACTGTGACGCCCTAAGGTTGGCACTTCACAAGACGCTGCTTTGCCAACTGAGCAGCCCGTGGGCCTGACGGTCCCACGATAGACCGCTAGGGCGTGTGACGCGCCTAGGTTGGACCGTTGGAGTGGCGATCTGACCGTTGGCATCTGACCATTATGATTTTCTGACCGTTGAGTTTCTGACCGTTGGGGGTGTTAAGGCCTGTGACGTGCCCAGGGTGGGGCGTCAGAGCCTTGTGACGCCCCAGTGAGGGAGCGTCAGAGCTGACGCTGCCCATCGCCCTAACGCTCCTAGGCAGGACTGTTAGAGGTTGTGACGTCCCGAGGGGTGTGCGTCACAGCTAATTTCATCCTGTCTCCTGATGCACCAAAGGTGGTCCGTCAGAGAGTGTGATGCCCCGAGTGGTGTGCGTCACAGCTTGTTTCTACTCGTCTCCTGACACACTGGGTTAGGTGCATCAAGGACTGTGACGCACCAGGGTTGGCGCGTCACAGTAAGTTTTGCACTGTTGGCCTGATGCCCCTGTGTTGGGCCATCAGACCGCTGTGACGGCCCCGCAGTAGACCATCAGAGCCTGTGGCGCTCCTGGGTAGGACCGCTAGGCTCTGGATTGCACCGGGTGGTTTACAGTCCCATTTCTTCTCCGATCGTGGTCACCGTGCGACGGTGTTGGTACGTGGGACGGTCCCCGTACTTCGTCGGGTTTGGACGTTATTTTACGTTGACTTGAGAGTCTACTCCTTCAGTGACCCTTCACTAGTCATATCCTGCTTACAAGCGTGTGGTCCCACCAGGGAGTGGTGGAGAGGCTACCTTGAGAGACGATTTTTAGACTGGTTTTCATCGGGCCCCACGTCAGTCGTCAGAGTCTGGCTAGGGGAAAAACCAGTCAGAGGCTAGACGCAGGACGCATGGTCTGTGTGTGCACACGTGGTTGGGGACAGTGGACGCACGCTGACAAGTGCGACCCCAGCTAGTCACTTGCTTTGTGGTTACTTGTTCGGTGTCTTTGCCTCCGCTAGGCGCTAGCGTGCCAAGCAGACGCCTGCGGTGTGGTGTAAGACGTCAGGGGACGCTACCGATTGTGCTTCTAGTGGGAGGTACTCCTGTAGAGTCGGGGAGTGACAGACTTTCAGTCTTAGTCGCTTCGACCTTCAGGTTTTGGTCAGGTTGACCGGTGAGTTTCAGTTGTTTCACCGTGGCGTGCATGTGTGGGGTTTCACGCCGTGAGACTGGTGTTTGTAGTGCAGGGCATTTACTTCTGAGGTACTCGCTTAGCTGCTAGTGTAGTGATTTTTTATTTTGCGAGATAGGGTTCGGGTGATCCCTACTGAGTCTTGTTCCGTGACTCATTCCCTGTATATTTTTACCGTGTTTCAGGTGAGGCGCGACTTCAGGGGAGCGCGTCTAAGGCTCAGCGTGGTTCGGGTGCCCAGCGTTAGTGCCAGAGGTCAGAGCCGGGGTATGCCCCATGTAGCTGTACTTTTCTTTCTTGTCTCTGGAGGGGAGCGAGCCTAGGATTTGATTATATTGTCCATTTTTCTTCTTTTTCTCTCTTTTTTTTGCTATCCAGAATGTATGTCTTTTGTTACCCCAAGGGCATGTCTTGGGCCCTTTTTCATAATGTATCAATGACAAACTTCAGATTTTGGCATTATTATCTGCTGAGTTGTCCCACCTTCCCTTTTATGGAATAGGGTTGGATGCATAGACCTATGACCCCTTTACTATGAGTCGTGCTTGGTTCTTTTATTATACACCAGTGTGGGGGGCAAAGGACTGGGCCTATCTAATTCCAAGCATGGAGACAGGGGACTGAGCATGGGAAATAGTGTAACTGGGCATTGAACACTGGGAGCTGAATGCTGGGCACTGGGAAGTGGCGAGAGTGACTGGGTATTAGGAGTCAGTCCCTCGAAAGGTAAAAGCCCACATTTTGTGAGGTTGGTGTAGACCCAAGGGGACGGGATAGTCCACGTAGTTAGGGTCCCAGAGGTGGTTCGGGAGTGTGTCAGTTGCATGCCAATGACGGAGGATTTATTGGCTAGCGTCATGTTGTTAGCCAGAAATATGATTCACATTAGTCTGAGGGACTGAGGCCGCACTGGCCGAATGGCCCCAAGAGGCATAGTGACTAAGAATTGAGATTAGGGCAACAACTTGGGGTCACAGCCGAATCTAGGGCTAAGACTAGCATTGGGACTGGAATTGCCACTAGAGCTGGGGACTGGAACTGAGATTGGATGGCTAGCCTATAAAGGCATTGTGGCCAAAGGGCTAGATCTAAGAATTGGCGTTGGAGTTGGGCGGCTGGCCTGTGAAGGCGTTATAGCCAGTGCTGGGACTGGGAGCTGGGACTGGAGCTGAGCGACTGGCCTGTAAAGGCGTTGTAGCCAATGCTAGGACTGGGAGCTGGGACTAGAGCTGAGCGGCGGGCCTGTAAAGGCGTTGTAGTCGGCGTTGGAACTAGGAGCTGGGACTGGAGCTAAGCGGATGGCCTGTAAAGGCATTGTAGCCGATGCTGGGACTCGAAGCTGAGACTAGAGCTAAGAGACTGGCCTATAAAGGCATTGTAGTCAATGCCGGGACTGGGAGCTGGGATTGGAGCTGAGCGGCTGGCCTGTAAAGGCATTGTAGCCACTATTGTTGTAGAGCGATGCTATGGTCACCGTCGACAAGATGTTGCACTTGACGGCATTCATCAGTGAGGAGTAGAGGAAGAGAGAGTTTTTTCTTTCTCTCTTTACCAGCTCTACCACCCTTTCGGGTTTTCACAAAAGTTGGCCCCCTTTCACTTTTTTTGATGCACCCTTGTGGGTTTTCACACTGAGGGGTCACCCAATTTTACCTTTTCACCTCAGCTGGGTTAATGACAATTTTTACCCTCAGTGATCCCGTGGAGGGAGCTGCCCGAGGCCACCAAGATATCTCTACTTTTAACCCCATTATGTACGTTTGTTTCATTTTTATTTTTTTGAATTTAGGGATTATCGCCTATAGCATGTTGCTGTGACAGGACGTGATCAAAAATCAGGGAATGCAGATGATCGGGCATGACTCCCACCCCTACCAAGGGCTCGTACGAGTCACGGGATCATGGAATTGGGGGCCATACTGCTACAGTCGGACACAACTGAGGTTCTGGATTACGAGGGTATGGAGTACCAGAGCATGTAACGATGAAGTTTTGGGACGTATGGAGACTAGACTTCACTGGAATAGCGGCTTAAATGTGACGTGAGAACTGGCACTTGCCGGGAGCTGGCACTTGCCGAGAGCTGGGGCAAGTGATACAGGGAATAACTAAGGAATGTCAAGCTACTAGTCTGGAGATGTGAGTTGATCACTGACCAACACGGGAGAGTCCCGCGGCCTACTGAGGAGTAGGTGAAGACCACTCTAACTGGTAAGGGAGGAGAGGTTTTCCCGTTATCGACTTCAGCGCCCTTCCGGGTTTTCACTGAAGCTGACCCCCTTTAACTTTTTTCGATACACCCTTGCGGGTTTTCGTGCTGAGGGGTTTCCTAATTTTGCCTGAGGTGCCCTCCTGGGCCTTTACCTCAGTCGGGATACTGGCCTTTCTGCCCCCGATCGTCTCCTTGCAATGGGGACGACTGGTATTTGCCACTAAACCCTTGAAATCTTTATGAGCACACCATGCCCCTACCGTCAACGGCTGCTCATGGTGGTTAACCTCAGGTGAGTTAATGGTGGCCAAATGACTTACTTATCCCTAATTATCTCTCTCTCTCTCTCTCTCTCTCTCTCTCTCTAGAGGGCAGGAGGTGAGGTGGGGGTCTTGCGGGAATGGCGGGCAGGGGTGGCCGGAGGGGAGGGAGATAGGTCGAGGTGGGTAGGACGTGAAGCCGGAGGAAGAGGAGGAGAAGGGGATTGTGCCCATGGTGGTGCTCATCTCTTTCCACGGTGGCCCTTTTAGGCCGGGCTCCTGGAATCTCGCCTCCAGGCTGCTCCTCACACGGATCAAGACCTGCACCTCTGCCTTCGGCCACCGACTCGGGTTGACGATGCCTGCATCGGTGTTGCCGGCGGTGTGGTTGATATCGACGTCGTTGTCATCGACCGGGGCCACCGCGTGGCCGTCGGGCTGGAGGTTCCCATGCTTGGGACCTTCCTTCTGCGAGCAATCCTCCGGCAACTGGGACTGGAACTGCTTTCTGGTTGGGAGGTTCAAGCCCCCCCTGGTGATCTTTTCCAGGATGGAGATGATGACCGCTTCTTGGGTCAACGCCAGCACTTGCTCTTGTGTCCTAGCCGTGGCTTCGTGGCTGGCCTTGGCGGCCTCATGCTGCCTCCAGAGCTCCTCCCGGTTTATTCTTTCCTGGCATCGTGGTGAGAGAGAGAGATAGGACAGGGGGTGGTCAGATGTGAGGTGTGCAGGTGGTGATCGGACATATACATGGGGCCGTTGCCGTGCTGGAAGAGCTCCACACAGATCCAAAGGGGAGGATCCTGCCGCCAACCCACCTCAATAGCATCCGTGCGTGGCTGATCGCCAAGGACATTGTGGAGGCGCTGTAGGGGGGATCCGGCAGTACGAGCGGCGAGTGCGTGTGGAGGGACCCGGAGTGTGTCAAAGACGGCCATGGAGGCGGTGCCGACCCAGCAGTTGGGGGATCCATGGCTGCCATCAGGTTGGGACGAGGAAGGGGGAGGTCAAGGGGAGCAGAGTGCTGCTTCCTTGACTCACTCTTGCTCAGGTTTCCTATACGCTGTGCCGGACGAGGAGCTAACTGAAGCCGAGGATGACTCACGCGCCCAAGTTCTTGGGCCTCATTGACGTCGACTGCCTGTGGAAGAAGACCGAGGAGGGGAAAGGCATGGCCATCGGGGTGCTAGAGCATGGCTTCCTTGTCGATCACTCTTTCAAGGACGGTGGGATGCTGTCGCCACCGCTGGCGAGGTGGAGGGGCCGCTGCAACTTTGACGCCGCCCTCTGCAACAAGCTGATCGGCAGCCGGGTGTTCAACATGAGTGGTGTGTCGTACAACTCCAATGAGGTCTTCGAGGTGCTGCGGTGGCGGAGATGGCGGTGCTCATGGGCTTGTGCGGATGGGCCGAGGAGGTGCGGCGGGAGATGGAGCTGGCCTGCGGCAAGGATTACGCACAGATGAGGGAAATGGCGGCCGAGGGGAGCGTCCACTTCAGGTGGCGGGTGGCAGTCATGGACCAGAAGGGAGGCGACACATAATCGGGTGCCCCTCTCTCACTTCTCTCTCTCTCTCTCTCTCTCTCTCTCTCTCTCAGGTTCCTGCCACTTTCTCTCGCCCTCTCTCCCTTTCTAACAAAACAGGGATAAAATGGTAATCTCATGTGAGTTACCACCATTAACACTAAGCCTAACCTCAGAGGCATAATAACTTGGGTCAAGAGATTTCAGGGGTTTAGTGGTAAATATCATAAAGGTGAGGGCATAGGGGTAATTCGTGAAGTTTTCAGGCCTTTTATCTATTGTAACATGTGTTCTATTGTGGAAAACATTGATAGGTAATGTGAGTTCAGGATTTATCTTATAGTGACAGTTACGGTCATACCTATATTATAGAGAGGTGAATCATGGTTTGTAGCCGTCCACAATCTGATGGGTCAATTCTGATTCCTGGTTTTGTAAAGAAATGCTTTAGAAGATCGGTATGGGTCATGCCATATAATTTAGTTTTCCCTGGCATATTTTAAATTTTATTTTACATAATTTTTTGTCTTCCTATTTTTCCTAGGGGCATTCTTTAATCCTTTTTCACCTTTCACTTCTTCTTCCTCTTCCTTTTCCCCCCACCATGAGCGCCCATCTCCCCCTCTCTCTCTCGTTCGATCGCTTGGCGCGTCCCCTCCGACTGCAGATGGCGTGGGGTGACGGCGTGACGACGACGACGATGGCGAGGGTTTCTAAAAGCGTTCTTCGTGATTTTGACATCGATTCGGCGGAGCATTTGCTCCATTGAAGTAGGGTGGCGATCCTTATGTTCTAGCGATTCATTCTCGTGATTTCTAGCCTGTCGTGAGGCCGAGAGGGGCGTTTTTGAGCGGGTTAGGGTAAAATCATGTTTTGGGGAGCGATCGCCCGATCTAGCGATCCATCGTGTTTTTGGCCGATCCGAGGCCGTAGAATCATACTAGGGGTTATTGGGGAGCTTCCCCCTTATTTTCCCCCTCTCCTATGGAGGTATGGGGGCGTGGTCGGTATTTTTGGGTTGAATTCACCATTTCGTCGCCAGAGCGCTTTGGCAGTCGTACCAGTGACCGCCATAGTGTATAACGTGCCCTGGGAGGTGTGTGATGCTTCGTTGGTTTTGAGCTTGGGTTGTCGTGGGTGTGATGGCCCCACAATAGACTGCCATATGACTATGACGCACCTGGGCTGGTCCGTCACAGTGATTCAACCATTGGTTTTCGACCATTAGGGGCCATTGTAGCCTGACGCACCAGTGTTGGTCCGTCAGGGAATGTGACGCCCCTGGGAAGGCATGTTATGCCTTCCACCTAACGCACCTGCGTTGGTCCGTTAGAGTTTGTAACGCCCCTAGGGGAGTGCGTTACAGTCAGTTTGGTCCCGTGACCTAACGCACCTGAGTTGGTCCGTTAGGTGACGTAACGTCCCTGGAGGAGCGCGTTACGTTCTTTATTTTGGCTCGTGCCCTGACGTGCCTGTGCTGGTCTGTCAGGTTCTGTGACCCCCATGGTTAGGCGCGTCACAGTGGTTTTTGCATCGGGTGCCATGACGCACCCCTGTCGATCCGTCATGCTCTGTAACGCACCTGTGTAGGCACGTTACGGTCCATTTTACACTGGGTCCCTGACGCACCTGAGGTGGTCCGTCATATGACCGTGGCTCACCTGTGCTAGTCCGTCACCTCCTGTAGTGCACCAGTGTTGGTCCGCCAGGCTCTGGGCTATTCCGCGCAGTGCGTAGTCCCGTTTCTTCTCCGACCGTGGTCACTGTGCGATGGTGTTGGTACTTGGGATGGTCCCCATACTCTACCGACTTCGGACGTTGTTTTCCATGGCTTGAGAGTCTACTCCTTCAGAGACACTCCACTAGTCGTAGCCCGCCAGTACGCGTGTGCTGGTACCCACCTGGGAGTGGTGGGACGGCTACCCTGAGGAAGGTTTTTAGACTGATTTCCGTCAAGCCCCTCGTCGTCGGCCAGAGTCCGACTAAGGGGAAAAGCAGTTAGAGGCCAGACCTAGGACGCATGTTCTGTGTGTGCACACGTTATTGGGGGTAGTTGGACACGGGTCGACGGGCGTGACCCTAGCTAGTCACTCGCTTTATGGTTACTTGTGTGTGTCTGAGTCTCACGCCCAGGGCGTGGTAGCTAGACACTCGTGACGTGCTATAAGACGTCAGTGGATGCATCCGGTCATTCTTCTAGTGGGAGGTACTTCTATTTTGGACGGGGAGTGACAGACTGTCAGTCTCAGTTGCTTCGACCTTTGGGTTTTGGTCGTGTTGACTGGTGGGTTCCAGTCATTTCACCGTGGCATGCGTGTGTGGGTTTTCACACCGTGAGACCGGTACTTGTAATGCAGGGCTACTACTTCTGAGGTACTCGCTTAGCTGCTAGCGTAGTGATTTTCCATTTTACGAGGTAGGGTTCGAGTGATCCTTACTAAGTCTTGTTTTATAACTCATTCCCTGCGTATTTTTACCGTGTTTCAGGCAAGGCGCGGCTTCAGGGGAGCACGTCTGAGGCTCAGCATGGTTTGGGTGCCCAGCGTTAGTGCCAGAGGTCAGAGTCGGGGTATACCCCATGTAGCTGTACTTTTCTTTCTTGTCTCTATACTAGTTGTGGAGTACTGTTATTTATTTTGTTATCTTGTGGACCATGTAAACCAAAAAAAACTTTCTCCATCTCTACTCCTCACTGATGAAAGCCGTCAACCGTGATATCTCGCCGACAGTGACCTCAGCACTACATCATAACAATAGTGGCCACCACACCCCCGAGGGTCGGCCATTGCCAATTCCAGCTCCAACATTCGGCTATACACCTCAACAGTTGGCTGACCAGTCCTAACACCATGGCTTCAATGCCTTTACAGGCCAGCCATGCCAGTTCCAATACCAGCTCCCAGTCTCAACACCGTGGCTTCAACGCCTCTACAGGCCAGCCACCCCAGTCCCAGTACCAGTCCCAATTCCAGCACTGTGGCTTCAATGCCTCTACAGGCCAGCCACCCCAGTCCCAGTACCAGTCCCAGTTTCGACACCGTGGCTTTAATGCCTTTACAGGTCAGCCACACCAGTTCCAGTACCAGTCACCAATCCCAGCACCGTGGCTTCAACGCCTTTACAGGCCAGCCACGCCAGTTCCAGTACCAGCTCTCAGTCCCAGCATCGTGGCTACAACGCCTCCACAGGCCAACCGCTCGGTTCTAGTACCAGTTGTCAGTCCCACCACCGCGGCTACAATGCCTCCGCAGGCCAGTCGCTTAGTTCCAGTACCAGTTACCAGTTCCAGCACCGCGGCTTCAACGCCTTCACAGGCCAGCCGCTCAGTTTCAGTACCGGTTGCCAGCTCCAGCACTGCGGCTACGACGCCTCCCCAGGCCAGCCGTTCGGACCCAGTACCAATCGCCAGTCCAGTAGTTCGACTACAGCGCATCTGCGGACCAGTTACCCAGACCTAGGGCCAGTCACCTAGACCCAGTACCAACATTCAGTTCTAGGTTCCGGCCACAATGCCTTCGAAGGCCAGTCGGCCAGCTCCAGTCTCTAGTTCCAGCCTCTGGCTACAACGCCATTATAGGCTAGCCAGCCAGCTCCAGTCTCCAGTTCTAGCCTCCGGCTACAACGCCTTCACAGGCTAGTTGGCCAGCTCCAGTCTCCAGTTCTAGCCTCCGGCTACAACGCCTTCACAGGCTAGTCGGCCAGCTCTAGTCTCCAGCCTCCAGTTCCAGCCTTCGGCTACAACGCCTGCACAATCTAGCCGGCCAGCTCCAGCCTCTAGTTCTAGTTTCCAGCTACAATGCCTTCAGTTCTAGCCTCCGACTACAATGCCTTCAAAGGTCAGCCGGCCAGTTCCTGTCCAGTTCCAGCACAAGTTCCAACATTACGACTACAGTGCCTTCACAGGCCAGCTGGCCAGTCCTAATTTCCCACTCCAACTTCAGGTTGCAACACCTTCAAAGGCTAGCCACCCAAATCCAATCCCGGTATTTCGGTTGTAGCGCCTTCGAAAGCCAGCCGCCTAGTCCAGTTCCAATTTTAGCTCCAGCACCAGTCCTAGTAGTCCGGCTATAATGCCTTCGAAGGCCAGTCAGCCAACTCTAGTTCCAGTCCCCAGCAGTTCCAATGCCAGTCCTAGTCCCAGACCCAAATTTAATCTCCAGTTCCCGTCCTGATCTCAATCCCTGGTCACCATGCCTCACAAGGCCATCCGGCCAGCTCGGCACCAGTTTCCCAGGGTAATGTGAATTCCATTTCCGGCTAACAACATGTTAACAGCCGGTACACCACCATTCGATCTACAGTCGACACACTCCAGAATCACCCCAGTAGCCTTAACCACAAAGGCCAACACACCCTCGCGGGTCGATCTCCAGCTTCCAGTATCCAGCAATATAGGTCAACACACCCTCACGGGTCGACCTCCAGTCCCCAGCAACATAGGCCAACATGCCCTCACGGGTCGGTCTCCAGTTCCCCAGTCCCCAGCAACACAGGCCAGCACACCCTCTCGGGTCGGCCTCCAGCTTCCAAACCCCAACAGCACAGGCCAGCACACCCTCACGGGTCGGCCTCTGGCTTCCAGTCTCCAGCAATATAGGCCAATACACCCTCACAGGTTGGTCTCTGACTTCCAGTCTCCAGCTATATCGGCCAACACACCCTCACGGGTTGGCCCCCAGCTTCTAACGGCACGGGCCGACACACCCTTAAGGGCCGGCCTCCAGCCTTTACCCTCCAGTAACATCGGCCAATGCACTCTCGCGAGTCGGCCCCATAAATCGTCACCTCGGTGACTGGCACGCCCTCGCACTAATAAACTGAATAAACGAACGAAAAGATGAATAAACAAATAAAATAAAAGAAGAGTCCCAAAAAGTGCGTCCACAATATCAGAGTGAGGTTGTGAAGGTGTATAAGGATCTGGAATGACTGCAGTGGTCTAGAAGGTCCATGAATGTCCTATACAGTCGGCGACTGGCTTAGGGTCCGTGTGTTTAATTGATTTACGATTACTTTTCTTGACGCCAGGTGTGTTATGGCGTCGCAGAGAAGGACTCGTTCCCAGCAGGGAGAGTCGAACAGTGGTCTAGAGGAGTCGAGCAGTGTCACGATTCCAGAGAGTGCAGTTGGAGGTGTGTGAGCTCCTGGAATGGATGATTTCTTCCGAGGCATGTTTGACTATGTCTTCCAGCAGTGACAACAGGGAGACCAGTAGCAGAGAGGTGATGTTGGCGAGGGTTCATCATCTCGAGGTGGTCTTGGTCGGGTGCTAAAGGAGTTCTTGCAGTTTCAGCCTCCTTTTTTTAGTGGGCAGCCAGATCCAGAGGTGGCCAGGGCGTGACTGGGTGATTTACAGAGGATCTTCAGTGCGATGGAGTGTGCTGAGGAGGAGCTGGTGGTGTTGGATACGCATCGATTGCAGGGTTCGGCCCAGTCTTGGTGGACGTCAGAGTGGGAAGCAGTGTTCCAGTCTCGCCCCCTTCGGCAGATCATGTGGCAGGAGTTCGTCATGGCATTCGAGCATACCTTCTGTCTGTCTTTCATCAAGACGCAGAGGCTGCGTGAGTTCATGGAGTTGACCCAGGGTGACATGTCAGTGATGCAGTACCATGCTAGGTTCGTCGAGTTGGGCCGTTATGTGTCGCACATCATGGCAAATGAGGAAGTGAAGACCGATCAGTTCGTTAATGGCTTGAGGGTCGAGTTGAGGCACCATCTTCTTGCGTCAGGTTTGACCACTTTGGATGTGGCATGTAAGGCAGCATCGGCGTTGGAGAGAGATCTGTAGAAGGTTCGAGGGCAGGGCAGTGCTGGTCAGGTTCAGGTAGGTTTTGGTCAGCAGTTAGTGGTTCAGTAGCAGAGTACTGTCCAGCTTTCAGCAGGTGGTTTCGTGGCAACGCAGTCGGTTGCCCCCGTGCCGGAGTCTTCTTCCTTTGGCTCGAAGCTCAAGAAGCTACTTAGGGAAGCTGGTTTTGGCAGGAGGCGTCAGGACCGTAAGGGGCAGACGCAGCAGGAGTCGTCTGGCAGTGTTCAGCAGCCGGTAGCTTTGTAGCGTCGGAGCTCGGTGAGTGGTGCTCGGGACGGGTGTCCCAGGTGCGGTGGCTCTCATTCAGGTAGGCCATGTTCAGTGCCCGTGGTTTACTTCAGGTGTGACCAGCCAGAGCATATGGCATGTGACTATCCGCAGAGCCTGAGTCAGCCACCCGGGTTTCAGCAGCAGTAGCAGTTTCAGCCCCAGCAAGTGCCAGCACAGTCACAGTAGTACCAGCGACAGGAGAGGTTTCCTCAATTGTCCCGGTCTGCTACTGTAGGGAGACAGAGATCCCGAGGTAGAGTGACCCACATGACCAGAGTGGAGGTTGAGGTGACGTAGTTGGTGGAAGGTACTCTTTCAATTTTGGGTTGTGCGGCTCACGTTTTGTTCGATTCGGGTGCTTCTCATTCGTTCATTTCGGAGGATTTTGCTCTGAACGTGGAGGACTCAGTGACCGAGGTGTCCTGTGACATGGCGGTGGAGTTACCTACTGGCGATTTCATGCACATTCCATATTGCTTCGAGAAGGTGCCCGTGTGGATGGAAGGACGGAACTTGTCGGCCAGGCTCTACGCGTTACCGCTTCAGGACTTCGATGTCATCTTGGACATGGATTGGCTCGAGGCTCATCATACTTTGGTGGATTGCGGCTCGAAGAATGTCTACTTCCGGTAGCTTCGTGGACCCACCTTCTGTTATTGAGGTATTCGGTCTTCCTCTTCCCACTTGCTTATTTCGGCTATTGGGGCTCGTCGTATGCTTGATGCGGGTTGTCAGGGTTTTCTCGCTTCTGTGGTTTTAGTGGATCAGCAGTGTTCAGATGTGGAGGACATTCCTATGGTGTGTGAGTTTCCCGCGAGGCGCGCGCGAGGCGCTCGCCTCGGCGAGCCGCGTCGACGCGAGGCGGGCGAGCGTCGCCTCGCCCCGCCTCACCGCCTAGGCGCTCGCCTAGGCGCGCTTTCAACTACACAGTTCTCATGAACTAATCTATACAACTGGTCACCTATTAGCTGATAGGATGCTGCTCTGCGCAGGAACTGAACCCTTTGGGCCCGGTCATGAGGGAGACGCCCATTCTTTATGTCGATAATGGGTTGACGCCAGTCGCATTCTTCTTCTTGACTAGGAGCATCTTCTTCCAAAGTATTAACCTCGGAAATTGTGGGGTCAGTATCTTCGTCCAGGACGCTTGGCATAAGCCTTCTGTGCCTGACGGTTATGTCGACTTCTCCCTCAGGGGGTAGCTTTATAGTAGAGGCTAGCTTGGATAAGGCGTCTGCCTGGGAATTGCTACTTCTGGGCACATGATTTATCTCAAAGAGGTAGAATTTCTCCTTCAAGCTCATAACGGCTGTATGATAAGGTACCAATTCCTGCTTACGCACTTCGTAGTCGCCCGAGACTTGCCGTATGACGAGTTGCGAGTCTCTGTAGACTTTAATGCATTTAATTTCCATTTCTATGGCTAGCTGAAGCCCGACAATCAACGCCTCATACTCTGCTTCATTATTTGTCAATGGTTTCATGAGGGCACAAGAATTGTGGAGAATCCCCCCTTGAGGAGTAACAAAGACGACGCCGGCCCCTGAAGTAAGTGTGATGGCCCCGTTAGCCTCTTTAATTGTTCGGGAAGCACCATCGAAGTAGAGCTCCCAGCATGGCACATCAATGGCCAATGATTCTTCAGCTTTTTGCATCGGACTGCCCTCGGTTCGTTCTTCTATTCCCAATTGGGGTAGAAGTGTTTCTTCATCGGGCAATTCAATGTTAAGTGGAGAATCGGCCGGAATTGGGTGTGCTGCCAGAAACTCTGCCACTCCTTGTCTCTTAATTGCCTTTTGGGGAACAAATATTATGTCAAACTCCATAAGGAGTAATGCCCATTTTCCCAACCGTCCTGTCAACACAGGTTGTTTAAGAAGAAACTTGAGAGGGTCATACTTTGAAATTAGTTCTACCTGGTGGGACAAGAGGTAATGTCTTAGCTTCTGGACGGCGAACACCAGGGCCAGACATACCCTCTCCATCGAGGAATAGCGGTGCTCAGAACCCACCAACTTCCTGCTGAGGTAGTACAATAACTGCTCTTTACCTTCTTCATTTATCTGCGTGAGCAACGCCCCCAAGGAAGCGTCCATGGCAGCAATATAGAGAATCAGGGGTTTTCCCTTGACAGGTGCTCCAAGTACTGGCGGAGTAAGGAGATATTCCTTGATTTGTTCAAATGCTTCTTGACATTCTTGGTCTCATATAAATGGGACACCCTTTTTCATCAGTTTCCCAAATGGCGCGCATCTTCCAGAGAGGTTAGATATGAAACGCCCGATATAGGCTTCCCTCCCCTGTAGAGATCGCAGTTCTGTTATATTCTTGGGCGCCGGCAATTCCCGGATTACTTTGATTTTGTCAGGATCAATTTCTACCCCCCGGTACGTAACAACGAAGCCGAGGAACTTCCCATTTGAGACGGGAAAAGCACATTTCATAGGGTTCATCTTGAGCTTGTATTGGCGGAGTCTGTCGAAAACCCGACGCAAGTCATCTAAGTGATCTTTGCGCTTGCGGGTTTTCACGACGAGGTCGTCAACATAGCACTCGACCAAGTCATGATGCATTTCATTGAAAATTTTAGTCATAGCCCTTTGATAAGTGGCTCCCACATTTTTTAGTCCGAAGGGCATCCTTTTGTAATTGAAAATCCCTTTAGGAGATCGGAATGCCGTGTGGTTCTTATCTTTGACGGCCATTCGTATCTGGTTGTAGCCCGAGAACCCGTCCATGAAGGACAGAGCTTCGTATCCCGTGGTCATGTCAACCATGGTTTTGGTGATTGGGACTAGAAAATCGTCCTTTGAACAAGCTTTATTCAAGTCTCTGAAGTCAATACAAACTCTGACTTGGCCATTTTTCTTTTTGACTGGCACTATATTGGCGAGCCATACTGGATAGAGACAGGGCTCTATGAAGTCCAAAGGGGAGCAACAAACAAATGAGATAATCATCAGTAAAATGCCTTAACCAAGGTGAAAAGAACCAGGGGCAACATGAAGAGGACTGAACTGGACAATGGTTGAGTGCTTTGAGCACCCGTATTAGAGGTAGAAAATGAACAGAGAATGGTTAAGAGACAGGGAAAAGGATCCCTCATGAATCACATAGAAAATCAATTAAGAAAAGGAGGAAGAGAATGATAAAAGAAGAAAAGAAAGGCCTTAAGAGAATGAAGGAGGAGCGGGACCTTCACTGGTGCACATCGCTCTCAAACCCCCTTCGCCAACACACTCTGAAATCCCCTTTGCCAGTACACTCTGAAACCCCCTTCATCGGCACACTCTTAGACTCTTCCACGGCATGCACTTGGGTCCCTTCATCGGTACACTCTTTATTCCCCCTCTCCAGCACACTCCTTGAGTGGTGCCCCCCTCCCTTTTGTTGCTGTTAAGCCCTTCACCGGCATACTTTCCAGTTCACCCTTCACCGGTACACCTCTTCACCGACACGCTCTCCCCCGTCATTCACCGACACACCCATGGCCTTCCTCGGTGCACTCATCCCCTCACGGCTTCAACTCCGTACAATTTCAACCCCGTGCAGCCCATGCACGAACTTTGCCCCCCTTGCAACCCCAACCCTGTGCAAACCTGCACGGACTTGGTCCCCTTGCACGCATAAGCCTTGTACAAGCCCTGCATGGACTTTGCACAGCCCCCGGCCCCATGTGCATGAACCTTGAATGGACCTTGTCCCCCTCTGCATGCATGCACTGACTTTAGCCCGCACGTGCACGGACCCTGCATAGACCCTGCACGGACTTTGTTTTCTCCCCTTGCATACATGCACAGACTTTGGCCCCCATATGCACGGACCATGCACTGACTTCATCTTGCATTGCATGGACCATACACTGACTTCATCTTGCATTGCATGGACTTTGTTCAGAACATGCATTGACTTTGCATTGCACAGACCCTGCTCGCATGTCCACCAACTTGGCCTACAGCTGCACGGACCTTGCACAGACTTCACCCCCCTCCGCATGCATAAGCCTTGCATAAGCATTGCACGGACTTTAGCCCACATGCACTGACCTTAGTCTGCACGTACACTGACCTTAGTCTGCATGTGCATGGACTTTAGCCCACATGCACTGACCTTAGTCTGCACATACACTGAGCTTAGTCTGCATGTACACTGACTCTATCCCATGTGCACTGACCTTAGTATGCATGTGCACTGACTTTAGCCCACGTGCACTGACGTTAGTCTGCATGTGCACTGACTTTAGCCCACATGCACTTACCTTAGTCTGCATGTACACTGACCTTAGTCTGCATGCGCACTGACTCTAGCCCATGTGCACTGACGTTAGTCTGCATGTGCATTGACCGTAACCTGCATGTGCACTGACTTCAGCCCTAGTGCACTAACCTTAGTTTGCATATGCACTGACTTCCCCTGCACGTGCACTGACCTAGCCAGCATGTGCCTCGACCTTACCCCATGTACACTGACCTTCCATCAGCCCCCAGCCCCATGTGCACGGACCTTGCCTGCCCATGCACTGACTTGACCTTCGTCCCCTGCATATGCACGGACCCCATTCTTACTTTGCATGCATGCATAGACTTGGCCCTCATGTGCACAGACTTAACCTTTGAAAGCATGTATGGACTTTGATCTTTTGTTGAGAAACCTACACGGATCTTATCCGTACGCTCCTTGAATCCTCACCGGTACACCGCTTCAGCCCTTCACCGGCACAGGCTTTGGACCCTTTCCCTGGCACACCTATCCCAGCCTTCCCGGGTACACCTATCCCAGCCTTCCCCGGCATGCTCTTCCCATGCATCCTTCGTCGGTACACTCATTGAGCCATCATCGGTGCACCTTCAGTGCCTTCACCGGCACACCCAACCCAAGCCTTCCCCAGGGCACCCTCCAACACCCTTCGCCGGCACACCCCCTAGCGCCCATCCAGGCTTCGCCGGCACATCTTTCCTTGGCCTTTCAGCGGCCCACTCTTATACAATAAAATACAAAATATACCAAAAAGGGTGAGAACGAATGAAATTCAAGAAAATTTTGATAGAAGAGTGGGCTGGAGAGGGGCCAAAAGGGGTGCTGAGATTGAATTGGGGATAGTGTGCCGGTGAAGAGCTAAAAGGAGCGTACCGCTGAACGCCATGGGGCGTGCCGTCGAAGGCACTGGGCTGGTGTGCCGGTGAAGGCTGGAGGTTAGGCGTGCCGACGAAGGCACTGAAAGAGTGCACCGGTTAGGACAAGTGTACCGGCGAAGGGCGTAGGGTTAGGCGTGCCGGTGAAGGCACTAAGAGAGTGCACCGGTGAGGGTAGGAAGGGTGTAGCGGCGAAGGAATGGACGGAGTACACCGGTGAAGGGCCGAAGGCAGGCGTGCCGGAGAAGAGTCCACAGGCCTGTGCCAGTGAAGAAGTGAGAAAGGTGCACCGGTGAAGGTTCAAGGAGCATACCGGTGAAGGATAAGGTCCGTGTAGGTTTCAGGTTCTGGGATGAAGTTCATGCAAATGCTCACGCAAAGTCCATGCATGTTTGAATGCAAAGTGCATGCAATGCAAGGTGAAGTCCGTGCAGGTTTCTCAACAAAGGATCAAAGTCCATGTAAGTTTTCAAAGGTTAAGTCCATGCACATTGGGGTTAAGTCCATGCAAGTTCCTAAATGCAAAGATGCATACGAAGTCCGTGCAGCTTTTGAGCAAAGGACGAAGTCCATGTAGGTTTTCAAGTTTTAAGTCCATGCATGTTCTGACGAAGTCCGTGTAGCTTTTTGAGCAAAGGACGAAGTCCATGCAGGTTTTCAAGTTTTAAGTCCATGCATGTTCTGACGAAGTCCGTGCAGCTTTAGTGGTTGAAGAACAAAGTCCTTGCATGACATGCACGGGGTTGAAGAATGAAGTCCATGCATGTCCTGCACGGGGTTGAAGAACAAAGTCCGTGCATGTCCTACACGGGGTTGAGGAACAAAGTCCATGCATGTTATGCACGGGGTTGGAACAAGGTCCATGCATATCATGCACGGGGTTGGAGAACGAAGTCCATGCATGTTATGCACAGGGTTGGAACTACAAAGAGGATGAAGTCCGTGCATGGGTTGCACGGGGTTGAAGTGCACCGGGGAAGGCCGTGGGTGTGCCGGTGAAGAACTGGAAGGGTATGCTGGCGAAGAGGGTATACCGACGAGGGAAGCGTATCGGCGAAGGGTGAACTGGCAAGGGTGCCGGTGAAGGGCTTAGCAACAACAAAAGGGAGGGGTGCACCGCTCAAGGGGTGTGCCGGCGAAGGGCAAGAGGGAGTGTACCGGCTAAAGGGGGGGCTAAGGGCATACTGTGGGAGATTTTAGGAGCGTGCCGGTGAAGGGGGTTTCAGAGCGGTCTGCACCAGTGAAGGGCCCACTCCTCCGTCATTCTCTTAAGACCTTTTTTTTCTTCTTCTCTTAAATTCTGTGCAGTCTCATACAAATTGTTTCCCCTCTCCTCCTACAGTCATGAGCGTTCGGGGTACTTAGTCGTCACTTGGTCCCAATCTTTTCATGGTGTTCATGGTTCACTTACCTTAGTTAAAGTGTTTTATTGCTTCTTATTCCATTTGTTTATGGTTCTCTTTGGTCTTTTAACACATCATTATCTTTGATAAAAATTTGACAGTATCTCCCCTTAACCCGGATGTAAGGGAGATATGGGGGGCGCGCCCACATGGAGTGGCAGAACCCGACAATAGGGGGTGGATGTCCACAGATGGCAACACCTTTAATGAAACCTCGAAAAATGCAGAGGGGATAATGAGAGAGAGGCGACTCTCGGACTGGCTATGGATAGCTGGGGTAAAGGGCAGGAGGAGGTGTACCTACCAAGGAGCTTAGGTGTGTACCGGGCAAAGGGAGAGGGGATGTTAAGTGTGTACCGCTAAAGGACTGGGGAGGACTAGGCGTACCGCTGAAGGGGTGGCTAGGTGTGCCGCTGGGAAAAAGACCAAGGGTGTGCCGTTAAAGAGTTGTTCAGGGGTGTACCGGCCAGGAAGGCCCGGAGAGGCTGGGGGTGCACCGGCCAAGGACTGTGCCGGTGAGGGTGATGCGTAGAGGGTTGGCGTATGCATCGGTGAAGGCACCGAACGGGTGGTTTGAGGCCAGTATGAGGGAGGAGGCCATGAGGCCTGAGGGTTTGGTTTAACTGAGAGGAGTGGATACCAAACGTGATTCGTGAGTTTTATATTTCTATTTTTAAAATTAAGAGGAAAAAAAAGAAAAAAAAAAGGTAAACAAACACCCTATTAGCCGTACAACACATTCCCATCAAAGAATCTGTGCATGCAAGAGTGACGGGGAGATGTTGGAACAAGACTTGGAGATGACAACGACATTCACCAAACCGCATTAATTAAAAAAAATGTCCACGTTTGTCTACATTTTAATTGAGACAAAGAGGGAGACACCGGAAGAAATTCAATGGATCCGCACCACCTAAGAAACGGTGTCGAGACAAACACCGACGCAGACCTCGCCCATAGAAAAATATTAAATAGCAGCGACTTGCTCACATCATTCCCAGCTCCCGCTCTTCACCTCAGAGTCCTCCTCCTCCTCCCCCAAGTCCCCGCCCATCAGAGCATTTCCTGGGAACGTCTAACGATGCGGCTGACCTTCTTCCTGAAGTCCTCCCTCCTGTCCCTCCAATCTTTCTGCACCGCATAAATCCAGTAAGCATCAACATTCAAGCTAAAATACCAAAACCAAAAAAAAAGGGAAAGCATTCAAAGTTAATAAATGAGAAGCGCAAAGGATGAGCTCCGATGCATGTTATGGCAAAAAAGGGTGCCCATGGAGGGAGCCCCCCGCCTAGATGGTCAAATGCCAAAAAACAATTTGATAATGAACAGTGTGAAAAATATCATATAGAGTTATCTTTTCCGCAAGTCGTAAATCCTACTTTTTGGGTTTCACATCTGAATCCAAACAATCGTGCAAGTTCTTTTAAGAAAAACCTACCGCGAATCTGTAGGAAGACTCGGAATTACAAATTTGTTCTGCGCGAAGAACTGGGGAACAGTAGTTTGTGAAGTATTAACATGGCTCAACCACATGCAGTTCGTCATGCCAGAGGTACTGCCCCGCCTCCACATAGGAAAATGAGAACAAGAAATCAAAGGACAATATTGAGATATCCACTCAAAACCTTTACGAATTTTTGACTCCCTAAAATGACATTCTTCTGGTCCAAAAACTTGGGACTCCATTCTGCTCATAATGAGAAGACAATAATTCCCACTTGCTTGCCATGGTTCACTTAGATTCTAATCTTAACACATTTCTCTTTCACAGCTTGCAGAAGATTATTTAGTTTCCGCCAAGAAATGACGCTTAGAGCATACTGGTTAAAAATGTACCTCAGATGTTTTAAATTTAGCCACATCCCAGGCAACCCGTTGATGGGAACCAAACTGCAAAACAAGAATTACACTAGACTGCAGGCAAGCTTCATAAAAGCCATCTTCAATTTAATCTGCATGTGGTTGAACAATGTTAATACTTCCCTACTCAGTCTCCATTGATTTAACAAAAACTTAGACCTTAAAATATCCAATATCTTTTTCCCTGTTCGAGTGTGAAGCTGCCGTATGCACGTTCCCAGTAAATGACTCCTGGTTTTCCTTTTCTCAAGTCTTTGATTCGTTTTCCCCATCTTCCTGTGGTGTTAAAGACTTGATTCATCACGTTTATCAAATTTCATTTAAGGTGGTGGCAAAACCTTTGATAGAGGGTTAGGATGGCTCAGGGGGAGGATGAGGCAGACCTGAGGGTAGGGGCGAACAAGGTCTATGCAGGTTTGGGGTTAAGGTCAATGCAGGTTGGGCAAGGTCGATGCAGGTTTGGAAGAGGGCTATGTATCAATGGGCTAAGGTCGACGCAGGTTTGGGCAGAGGTCGATGCATATGGGTGAAGTCGATGCAGGCTTTGGGATGAGGGTCGATGCATGTCAGGGCTAAGAGTCGATGAATGTTAGGGCTGAGGTCGACGCAGGGCACGAGGTCGATGCAGGGGGCGCGAGGTCGGTGCAAGCTTGGGCAGAGGTCGATGCAGGGGCACAAGGTCTGTGCAGGTTTGGGCAGAGGTCGATGTGGGGGGCACGAGGTCAGTGCAAGTTTGGGCTAAGGTCGATGCAGCGGCTTCAGAGTCGGTGCAAGTTTGGGCTAAGGTCGATGCAGGGGCATGAGTAATTCAGTGGCATCGCCACCGATACAAGGCGAGTGGATGGGGTTGAACAGTGCAGAAGGGTGATTCAATGGCATCGCCACTGAATTGGGTGAGATGGGGGTGATTCGGTGGCATCGTCACTGATCAATGGCGAATGGCAGTGAGTCGGTGGCGTCGCCATCGATTCAGCAAAGGAAAGAAGAGAGTCAGTGGCACTGCCACTGACTCACGCAGGGCTTTGCATTTTGGCTCTTTTGGGGGGTTTTAAGGCCCGACAGTCATGGGGTTTTGTGGATGAATTCAAGTCGATGGGCCAGTTGGATCACCTGAAGGGATGAAATTGCATTAAACTTCCTTTTATTCATGTCCTGTGATTTCAGGGGTTGTGCGAGGTTCATACTCCAGCATAGTTAAATAGCTCTTGAGCTCGTCAATTGAGGATAAGAGACCTCTGAGGCATGTAGATAAGAAACATCAGCGCACACATACACACTTCAACCTGAAATGAAATCAATGCAAAAATCCTGGAGAAAATTGGGCAGCATCTCCCCATGACAAGAGAGTGCTCAATTTAACAAATGAGCTAACACACGGGGTGGCCGGTGTCAAGCCATAAACGGCTGAGAAGCCCATTGGGACTATCTCAGGACCTGAGATCAACACCTAATGAATCCTGAGGGCGAGCTGTGGACGTCAAAAAATGACGACAAGGATCCCATGGCATCCACGGCATTCGCGCCTACATGCGAGTCAAAGGCGGGAAGGCCGAATAAACCCGTACCTCATCCTGCCAAGACGAGAACTCACCCAGTAGCCCGCTACCCATTAAGGTGACGCCCGGGGAGAAGATATCCATGATCGGCCACGCCGAGAGGTGAATCAAAGAAGAGCTGGGGTTTCGGCACACTATCGGCTTAGGCCGGAAGGCACGCAAAGTCTTGAATTGAAGCCCAAAAATGGCAAATGAGATATCCCAGATGCCATGCGCTGCAACTAAAACATCCCGGGAGTGCCGGCACCCGTATAAAGGGTCGCGACTTCGAAAAGAATCCGTTCGGCACTCGAAACGGCACGACAAAACTTTGAAACGGCGCGGGTAGGGCCTTAGCCGGCGCGCCCCTAACCGGCGCGCCCCTCTCCTTTCTAGCGTTGAAACGGCGCGCCCCCCCTTGGTTGTCCGGCGCGCTCACGAAGGAGGCCCCTCTTCGGATGGGTTGAAACGGCGCGCCATTTGGCCAGGCGTGCCGTTTCAACTCCTCAAGCCTCAATCGTGCAACGCTTTGTGGTTAAAACGGCGCCGCGACCGCCGACGACCCATGCCATCATCAATGCGAAGCATTCCCAGCCGGCTGCCCACGTCCCTGCAAGGTATGGCGATGGAAGCGTGGCTGGCTAAGGAGCTCGACAACGCAACCGGCGTGACGTGAGGAACATGCCCGGCGCGCTCACCTTCAACAGAATGATTGGCATATATATAGGCCGAGCATTCCGTCAAAGGAAGCTGGAAGGGGCTTTTCCGGCGCAAGGAAGAGAAGAAGAAAGGCTCTCTTTCTCTCTCCCGTGGGCTTTCCTGGCGTGCAAGGAAGAGAAGAAGAAGAAGGAGAAGAAGAAGAAGAGAGAGGGGTGAGTTTGAGAGGTGGGTGCGGGGTTTGAGAAGCTTTTGTTTTCTTTTCCACTTTCTCTTTTGTCAAGATCTTCCCCTCTCTTGCAATGTATCTTATTTTTTCGTTCCGGATGAACGGTTTGTGTTAAACTTCCCTTCCCCTATCCATGTGGATGAATAAAAGTTTCTTTTGCAAGCTTAATTTCCTGTTTCAATCTCCACTCTTCTCTCTCTCACTCTCTAATCATCTCGGGGCCTTTGAGGTCCGCCTCTCCATGGCGTGATCCTCGAAGAAACTCCGTCTACGGATGAACATTCATGCCCCTTATGGCAAATAGTCGCCTCGTCCCAAAGATTCATCGCCCGCGAACCGTGTTCACTCTTGAAGGCTAGCCCTCGAGTGCTCCACTGTCGCATATGGGCTAACGGACCGCCGTAAGGCCGCTCCGCTTGTTGGGAGTTCACCATCGGGGCAATCCGTTGGGTGGCTCTCGCTTCTCTCTTTGACAAGCCCCGGTCCGGGGGAGATGCTGCCCGATTGTCGCCGCGATCGAGCTTGCCCAGGAACACTCGAACTGACCAAACTGTTGAAGAACAACTGATCAATCAACCACTGTGAATAAACCACTTGAATGGAACGCTTAAACGTTCGAGATGATTCATCTAATAAACACTTAAAATAAAAAAAACTATTAAACCCCCCTTTATCAACTTAATCTGCTAATAAAATGAACAAACGCTTCACAAAAGCTTGCCCACGGGTGAAAGAAAAAAAATGACACACAGTTAAAGAAGGACCCTCGGGAGAAAATGACACAGCGCGATCACTATTCGACCGCGCCGTTTCAACCAAAAGCCTTTCTAACTCCTTTATGATCATTAAAACGGCGCGCCCTTGTTCCTTTCTGCCTTAACTGGCGCGCCCCCTCCTCTTCCTGGCGTGGGTTGAAACGGCGCGCCCCCGGGGCGCACCGTTTCAATCTCCTCCCTTGCAACCCAATACCTCGCATCATACTTTAACCGGCGCCCCCTCCCCTTCCACTTACCCGGCGCGCCCCCTGGGCCGGGCCGTTTCAGCCTCCGTCTCACCCATCTCCTCCCGCGTCTCTCCACTGCGTCTTTCTCTTCCTCCCTCACCGTCTCTTAACGATGCAGAATTAAAATGAACCAATTAGACTTAAAGAAAACCAGTTGAGAAATTGTAGCTTAATGGTTATCTGGGTAGATAACTGGAACAACATGGAAACTCTCAATGTTAAACAGGTGGGGAGCTTATGATCTAAAACGCAATGAATAACCAAGACAACTACAAAGATGACTTCTAACCCACTCAACAGAAATCAGAAGGCTGATGTGCACAAGACCCGCTAGCTGAATAGAAAGAACAGGTTGAGGGGCCTAAACATTCATCTAGCGAAAGACAAGAGATACAATCAACCCACAGTGCACAAGGATCTTTTAGGTGGTTCGGTCCTCCAGACCCACGTCCACCCCACACTCAACCCGAGTGTGGCTTCACTGCTGCGCAACACAGCTTGTGTCCGCTAGACATCACAGCTTGCTGTCCAGAGGATACCACACCTCTGCCCACTGAGGATTACAGCTTCACCCGTCCAGAGGAATCCTCCTCTGCCCGCTGAGCCTCACAGCTTGCTCCGTTGACAAACAGCTTGAAGAAAAGATGAAAAGAAAAAATAAGAATGGGAAAAACACAGCAATCGGAAAGCTACAAATGGTAAATCACAACTGTTGCTCTTGATGAGCTGACTGGCCTGGATTTGATCCACGGTCCAGTAGACTGAGCTTCTTTTCAACCACTCTCTCTTTCACTAATCTCCTTCTTCTTCTATTCCCTCTTCTTCTATTTCTTCTTCTTCTACTACTCTTTCTCTCCGCTGCCCTCTCTTCTTCTTCTTCTGTGGAACTCTCCTCTTTCTTTTTCTCTGCTCTGCACTCTTCTTCTTCTTCTTCTGGATCACATATATCTTCTCTTCGCTTCTTGCCTTAGGGATCTTCAACGCCCATTCATCACTTACACTGCAGAAGGAATGTCCTTTTATATGTAACTTCACTCTGAGGACGCCCTAGACGTGTGGAGGGCTTGTGCCCCCTTCTCTAAGAAATCCACGTGTCAGCTTCCAAGGCTCTGGGATCACGTGCGAGCCTTATCCTCATCGAGTGAAGGCCTGTCACAAAATAAAAATATTAGTTTAGTTGACAGTGTACTGAAGAGAAAAGGATGCACAGGGTTGTTATGTGCTCGGACTCATAGACATTGGGATAGCTATAATGTCTATTCATACTTCAGCATGCAGAGAGGCGAAAAGTGCATGGGGTATGATGTGCACGGACTTGTATCAATGGCGTAGCTACAATGTCTACACCGTCTTCAACATGCAGACAGGCGAAATGTGCACGGGGTATGATTTGCTCGGACTTGCTTGCCAAGTCATGGCCAATTGTGAAGCAATATATGCACGGATGCATGTTTCAAAGAAACATGTATGGACTTTAAATCAGAAAAACTGCATGGACTTAAACAAGAGAGAGTCTGCACGGACTTGAATCACAGAAATCTGCACGGACTTGAAGAACAAAAATCTGCACGGAGTATTGCTTGCATGGACATTGTATGCAGTCAAAACAATAATCCACTAAGTCCAGAAATGTGCACGGAGTGTGGCTTCCACGGACCATATGAAGACGTCTACGGACTTTGTGTTAGGATAGAATATGCATGGGGTTTGTCTTCCATGGACCATGTGAAGTAAAATCTGCATGGACTTGATGTCTCAGATATGATGCAGACGTGCAAGGACTTGAGAGAAAGTCCATGGACTTACTATGTAGCCCAAAACCAAACGGTCTAAGTCTAGAATGTGCATTGAGATTGATGTGCACGGACTTGAAGGACAAAGTGTGCACTGACTTGAAAAATAAAGTATGCATAGACTTTGAAGGGCAAAGTGTACACGGACTTTGAAGAACAAAGTGTGCACGGACTTTGAAAGATAAAATGTGCACGGACTTTGAAGGGCAAAGTGTGCACAGACTTTGAAGGATGAAATGTGCACGGGCTTCAGAAACAGTGTACATGGACTAGAAGGGTAAAATGTGCATGGACATACAATGCAACCCAATGCCACTCAGCCTAAGTCCAAAATATGCACGGGCTTCAACTCAACTTAAAGGAAAGTATGTATGGACTTTAACACAAGTGCACGAAGATGTATGTGCACAGGCTTGGATAATGCTACAGCCTCCATGTCTTCGCTCGATCATCAATTGCTCTCAGACCCATCGCTAGCATAATCAGAATCTGACTCACTTGAACCTCCTAAAAAGATTATGGAAAATAGGCATGAGCACACTTGCCTAGTAGGTATCTTCGCATCAACATGGAGGCATGCTTTAAGTAATTACATTTTCGCTCTAGATAATAAGGTATTGGAAAATGTGATAAAACACACGAATGAAACCAAAGTATATCAAGATATGAACTATAGAGATAGGAATAATGTGAATGAATAATAGAGCATGATCAAGCAAGATTATAAAGTAAAATGGCCTTTCATTAACAAGAATGTACTTCAAAATCATAAAGGCTATGCACTAGAAAGTCATGAACAAGAAAGTATTAACAATCATATAAATTATCAAAGGATTACCTCATAGATTTCACCCGTCTATAAAAAAAAGTACTCCCGACGTAATGCGAGGCCAGTGTTCATCGTACCCCATGATTTTTCGTACGGTTCTGGCTATCTGTCGAGGGGGCTAGCGTGGAGCCCTTGGACACTGTCTGTGCCCGCTCTTGCATCTTCAAGTTACAGATAAAGCTACTTCCATGAGAAAATAATATGGTTCAGCCAATAGTATTCAATTCAACAATAGTTTCATGATAATGTAACCAACATAACGAATGCACCAATGCAAGATCATTAGAGTTCAAAGAGTGATTTAAGATAAGGTCATGCTACAGGCGGAATCCGGCAGCATAACGGTACATTTTTGTAGTTCCATAATTCATTAATAACTTATTGAATAAAGTATGGAGTTCCAGACCATCAATAGGTCATCTAGGAACTTAGGAAAGCCAACCCTTGGGTTAAACCTCAGGTTAGATAAGATCTGGGAATTTACGGTCATTCTATGACCATTTCTGGATAGAAGCGGTCAGGCTAGGACCGTTATCAAGAATAGGCGGTCAGGTCAAGACGATCTCTTATATGAAGTCGATGCCAGAACAAGAAAAGGCTCAATGTAGAGTATCATCTGGACAAATGTGGTCACATGATGACCACTAATTAACATTAGCGGTCGACTGATGGCTGCTATTATCCAAGGCACAAGAAAACACCGATAATTTAAGTGCTTTCGAGACAAATGAGCTTTGAGGGTACAACTAGCTCAGCATCTTAGCGTGAATTCTAGGCTCGGGGAGACTTACAGAGGCCTTAAAACATGATCCCCTAGTCTGACAGAAGGAATATCCAACGGAGAGGTTCACAAGTCCAAGAAAGTATGCCTATGAGTGCAAAGTGTAACTAATAGCATCGTACCAGAATATGTGCTATGTACTTAACCAGAAAGACAATAGATAAGAGTGAAGTGCATAAAACAACGGTCAAAACATCAATAGAACAAGCATAAGAAAACTCTTTAATACAAGACTATATGATTTTTGGGCATGAAATTAATATACATGAAAATAAAGTTAACATGCTAACATGAACCAAGTCATAGCAAAAATCATGAACAACATAAAGTAACTTCTAATCACGAAAGTGCATTCCAGAAACAGCAGGGCTAAGGCATGATTACCATTAATAATGCTAGGGATTACATATATAGAAACAGGTTACAGAAAATAGGTAGCATTCAATGAAAGGCCGCTATCAGTAAGCCACAATCTATCGAGCGGCTGCTATCTTTACATAAGGCTTACCCGAGTAGCTAGATCACGCTCTGCCTCCTCCGCTCGAGCAACTGCGCCAGCCAGCTGCTCCTCCAACTCCCTGTCACTGGTGCTCGGTCCCCTGGAACTCGATGCACCACCTGTATCCCTCGCCACTGCCCCCTGCTGCGCACGCTACATCCAAGGAAAGACCGTCAGTGGCTAATCATCAACAAAAAAGAAATTCACATGCATTTAGTTTAAACACTCACCAAGGTCGCTAGGTCAGCACGGGCAGCCGCCAACTGGGCCTCCAGACTGTAGAGGTGGACCTGGGCATCCATCGCCACCAGGTCCCGTGCATCCTGCATTCACCACGTAATTAGTTGCATCATTAAATAAAAACATGCATCATATAGGAAAAGAAATGCATTCTCATTTACTCACCCCTAGGACCCTCATCTGGGGTCTGCCGCCGTGCAAACCAGAGCCCTAGAAAAGCTTCCACCATGACCCCTCCCTGGCAGATATGGATGTGCAACTTTGGCTGAGAGAAACTCCTACCAGTCCTCTATCATCCCCAAGAAGTGGAACGAAGTGCAGACCGCGGCATCAGAAGTTACGAATTTTCTACCGAAGTCCCGCCAGGTTGGTTCCTCTATTCCTAAACAGACCCACCTCCACTCTTCTAGCAAGTACGATCGACCCCGATGTCCTCTGAGGTTGCCGTCAGTCCCATCTGAAACAAGACTTGTTTGTGGTCATCACAGTACTAGCACCCTCTCCATCCACATTCAGAGCCGCCCATGGCACCTCCATCTTCCAGTAGTAACACTCTGGGAGTAGTCAGCACCAGTACTATCTAGCCCTGTTCCAAGACCTACACCAGCCAGTGATCATCTCAAGGTTAATCCAAAAAATTCGAGCGTCTTCCTGGGCCAGATCGAAGTGTTTTGGCTCTAGTCTCAGTCCATTTGGAGTTCGGGAGCATCCGTGGCGGCATACTCTTCGACTGACTATCCTGTGATTTTAGAAACTGACAGCACCGACGAGGAGCCCGGCACCTTACCATTCTAGCTCCATCCCCTCCCCTTGCTTGGCTGACTAAAGGCCCCTCCCTGCGGGAGGTAGTTTTAGATGTAAGCATTTAACTCCCACCCCAAGATCCCCCTCCTGCGTGAGGTGTAGTGCTGTAACTTTCTGTCATTTTCAGGTCAAGCGCCATCGCCGTGACGTGCGGGTGCGTCCCTATGCCTCCCCGCTCGCCCTCGTCTCTGAGCGAGATCGGTGTTTCTACACTGGTCAGGTAAGTGACTGTTACCCCTTGGTTGGTTACTCGCTTTGTTGATTTCGTATTGTCTTGAATGCCCGTCGGATGGTGAGCCGAGAGCCCGCAATTGCACACGACTTCTAGTGTGCCCACCGTGGAAAGCGAGAGAGTGCCACCCCAAACCCACGCCCCGGCGTGCCGGCCCCCACTCAAGTTGGGAATCCCAGACCCTTAGGGGTCAGCCTAAGCTAGCCTCGACCCTTAGAACGATTGGGTTCTGCCTTGGACTCTCGTCATCATCGCCCGGTCACCTTTGGGGATCGTGTGCGCCGTGAGGGCAAGCCGAACGCGTGAGTCCGTGGTCTTCCTTATATGCTTGCTGGTCTAGGTCCTTGGTTTGTCATTGCATCCAACATCATCTTAGGGCTGTGCCACATCAGAACTGTCGGAGTACATGCAGTGGCAGAACTCCAGGGACCAGTGGAGGTGAAAGAAACATCACAGATGAATCAATAGAATGTAGGGGCAAAACTCCATTAATTTAGCTCCTGTAGGCTCGAATAACGAACCATAGCTCCCCGTAATGTGATGGGGGTTTGCATGAAAGTTGATGAGGCTGGGATATTGGGCTCAAACTGGGCTTAGGGCTTGTTTAGGCTGCTGGGAGGTTAAGGGCCTTACGATGATTTGAAGGGATTGGAGGTCTTGGGAAGCAATGGGAATCGGCACGGCATAGCTCGGCGTGGTGGTCTCGGTGCGGGTAGGACTCGGCGCGAGGCTCTCGGTGCGATGGGTTCCGGCACGGCCGGCACTCGGCGTGAGGGTGATTCGGCGCGAGGCGGGAATGAGGTTTCCTACGCCGAGACAAGCAGACGCTGAGGGGGTATATAGAGGCTTTGGATCTGTGGGGATTGAGGGTTTTAAGAGGGTTAAAAGTACTAGAAATTGGCTTTGAAACAGATCACCCTGGTGGAGCAAAGGACTTCACACGGGAGCTTCACTGGGAGCTGGATAACTATCGAACCCAATCAAGTGGGCTTTGATTATGTCCTCCATAGATTTCACTGAGAGACCACGAGATGGTCTATCTCGGGTTCCCACTGTGATTGTGAAGTTCTGAACAACAACCATGAATATAAAATGATGCAACTAGTGCTAACTTTGAAACGGTCAATGGAGAGATTCACATATTCGTGATAATAACATAAGAGAGAGAGGAAAAGACATCACACGGTAAAACAAACTCCATGAAAACCTCGGATAAGCATGATTTCCAAGGATAGAGGGGGAAGAAGAGCGGTGAGAGGGAGAAGCGTCCTGCTGCCTTTCATTCAAACATTGAAGTGGTGATTCGTCCCTACCGTGGTTAGTAGGAAGGCAGTTGGAGGGTGTTCCAAGCTGCGGTGTTATCATCCCTACCGTGGTTAGTAGGAAGGCAGTTGGAGGGTGTTCCAAGCTGCGGTGTGATCGTCCCTACCGGGGGTTAGTAGGAAGGCAATCGCTGGTTTTCCGATTTGCGGGTTAGTGTGTTACACTAGTGAAGCCTCACCGGGGTTCGGTGAGAGGTGGACGTAGGACTGGGGATTCAGTCCAAACCACCTTAAAATTCATTGTCTTGTGGTTTGTTTGTGTGATTGGCTTCTGCTAGATGCATGCTTAGGTTCATTCCCTATATTAATTGTTCATCTTGCTAAGCCAATTGTAACGTACTTCGTTAAAGCTAGTTGTATTCTACTGTAATTATTTTTATCGACCTTTAAAGAGGGCTACATTGCGAAAAGAGGGGCAGATCTATTCACCCCTCCCCTCTAGATCCGCCATCAACCACTCAACAAACTCTCCCGGCACACACCCAAACCCAGGGGTAACTCGACAATGCCGAGTCGAGGCCGTGAGGGTTGGGCCCTTGCTGGTAGAGGGCCAGCAAGGCCAAAGGATTTCTCAAGAGTATAGAGGCCCAATTCAAGGGGGCCGACTGAGTGCCAATGGGCGCGGGTAACACTTCTCCCACGATGGTCACTCAAGACATTGAAGCTTGTGGACCGGGCGCTCACTCTCACGGACCAGCGAAATGTATGAACCAATATTGCAAGAACAAGGTACTCAAATGGGAGTAAGAGTAGAGCACTTACTTGACCAGCTTGGAGAAGCCGGTCCCGTTCGGAGACGAGGGCAAGCGGGGAAGCGTGGGTTCCCCACACGCCGAGTCGGTGTAGCTTCACCCTGCTCAAGCTATTACAACACTACACCCCATGCAAGGGAGTTGAACTTGGGGATGGGAAGATAAAGTTACATGCAAACACTACCTCCCACAGGGAGGGGATGTAAGCCGGCCAGGCGGGGAGGGGAATTGGAGAGCTAGAAAATCGAACGGAATGATGACGCCAAATCTGCCCGCTCTCTGGAATAGGGGATAGGAAGTCAAAGATGACGCCACTGTAGTCGCTCCCAAGCTCTGTTGTTGACGAGACCAATGGCAAAACCTCCCTGATAGGTCCAGGAGGACCTCTGAATTTTGGTAGGACTTATGGAGGACGGCACTGGTCGGGGCAGGACTATGATCAGGGGATCTATTTTCTGGCTCTGACTGTTATAGAATTTCAACAGCAAGAAGTCAAGGGCACCACGATCACTCCTGAGCTTGGATTTGGGCATGGCTAGAGTCATTGGAACCGTTGTTGAGTCCTCCTTGAAATGGTACCCATGGGGATGCCATAGGAGGTTGGAGCAGACAGAAGCAGCATGAACAGTGGTTGGGTGTCTACTTGGTCCTAGAGTGGACAGAACAGCGCACCCAAGTGAGAAAAATGATAACTCACTCTTTCGGGGTTCAATCGAGGAGTCGCTTCTTGATTCTGGACGGTGACTCATAGTCAAAAATCTCAACCAAGACCGGTCTCCAAATCGTTAGCTGGCCAGCCGTGGAAGCCTCTGCAATCAGCCTCTAGTTGGCAGTCTAGTGGGAGATGCGCAGTCTGGGAAGATCGGCTTCCCTGGATAGCCACAAACTTAGATTATGATGAGACAACCTTCATTGCGAAGAAGACCGGGAGATGCTTCCAATGGTACCACTTAGGCCTCTTGAGATTTCGAGATGAAGTCGCAGTGACGTCTACAAGCTGCTGGTTCTCTGCAGATTCTGGACTGCAAATTGGTTGCTTGGGGTGCAGCTCCTTAGGTACAAGAAATGGAGTAGGGGAGTGGTTAATGGTGGAGAGAGGGGAAGGGGTGACTAGAGGGGATTGCGGGGGAGATGTGGAAGGGTAGAACAGTGATGGAGGAGAAGAAATGGGGGTGTGATGGGGACATCATTTACCCCCTCCACATTTTTCGAAGCCCGAATAGATCGTCATCATGTACCATTGTGATCTTACATTTCTTTGAGTCATGTCATGTAGCTTTTATATTTTATTTGAGTCATTTTGATGTATTATTTGAGTCAAGAGGGGGGAAAATCTATGTAAATAAATAAAGGAAAATCGCGAGATCACCCTAATTGCATAAAAAGAAAGGGGAAATGGGCAGCAAAGAAATATAATCAGGGGCTCCACTGATCATAATAATAAAATTTTATACTGCAGCCCCGTCTCTCCCTGTGACCTGGTGCTGAAGGGACAATAATGCTACCCCTGTAAGCCGGGCTTGAGTCCCGGGAATTAGCCCAAAATGGCCACGACCCGGCCTTACCTCGGGCCGACATTCTGATTAAACCGAACCCGTTTGCCAAATTGGATTCTTTCCGGATCATCATTAAAATTGCCGCGTACTCGGCAGACATCTGAACGAATTTATCTCGATTTTCACCACATTCTGGCCGCAGACTCCCGTCCGAATATGAAAGGGTCTATGAATGACCGACATGCCCGATTGCCCGTGTCTCGGTATAGGCGCTTGCGTGATTTATTCCTGCCTCTTTCCTTTGTAGTTAGTATTAATTCTTTCGGCTACAAGGCCCCTAATTTCGGTAATTAATTAAGGGTGTTCCCTTGTATGGGGGATGTAAATGACATTGTGACCTTTATGACGCGACGGGATTTGGTCCCAACCCGAACCACACGATCACTTGACAAAGTTAGATAGAGCACACCATGGGTTCCTCGGAGCTCGAATAAATCATCACTTCGGTGACTGGCACGCCCACGCACTTAATAAACTTAATAAACAATTGAAATGAACATATTTTAATAAAAGTGCATCCACAAGTCTGGCATGCCCGGTGGGACCCATCCACCATTCATCTCTTTGCCAAAATTAGGGATCCTGCGGCCCCCTTCTTAATTGTTTCATCTTTGCAAATGTAGGAAATTCACACTTCAACCTCGAGAATGGCGGTCTCCTTTGGCCCGCATGTCGTGGAGAGCCACGTCCGAGAAGGCTACCTCACCGTCCTGCTCTGCTTTGGGAGCTTCCCTCCAATCGTGGGCTTCCCCAACTTCCTTGGGGTAGCCTTCGTCAACATCCTGGATGTAGAGGCATCCGATGAGCCAGAGCACAACGCTACCATCCTGAGAGCCACTGAAGCTACTACTGGCCGAGCTGTGGCCAAGAATAGCAATAGCATTCCGGCAAGGACGTTGGGCTGCAACGTGCACCATGTGCACCAGGCTGTCGGTCCATCGCACCAGCGGTCGGCATCCCATCTGAGGAGGCTCCGAAGGGATAATGGTGGCACTGCCACGGGGCGCCGAATCTCCAGCACCGGCAAGTCTATGACTATCGGGACCATCCGAGTCCATTTGAATGGACAGAGGTCCAAAGTGGTCCTGGACCACATTGTGCTGGCTATTCTAGCCCGCAAATCCTTCTAGGGACTGGAAAAGATGGAGGAAGAGATGGCACCCGCCGTTCCGACCACGGCACTGAAGGACGTGTCGGCTCACAAGCCGGCCAAGCTGAAGCAAATTTGGGTTCCGAAGGAAGCTAAGCCCACCGCACCTGCCCAGGAGGGGCCCAGCTACACCCGCCGTAGAAAGGGCCGAAGAGATGAAAGGGTCGAGGTGACAGCCATGACCCACCAACCGGTAGTTGCTGCACCAGTGTTGCCCGAAAATGCCCGCCGCCAACATCACAGGCGTCGTCACCATGCTGACCGCTCGGCATTCGCAACTTACACTCATCGTGCTGTCGCCATCAATGCGCAACTAACGGCTGCTCTCCCCGACCAGGAGTGGGAAGGGATCGAGCAAGCCATGAGAAACTACCTCCAGGGTCCGAGTAGCACCCCTATTGGCCATCAGAGACTGCTAGGGGCAGTGGCCTCCACCTTTTAAGGAGGAGAAGAAATCCAACCTGTGCCTAGCGCAGAATCAAGGAACCGATCGGAGGAACGATGCCAGTTGAAGTCCCGTGTCAATGGCACCCAAGAGGGGGGTGAATTGGGTGTTTTCAATTTTTTAGGAAATTTTACCTTTTTTACAAAATATGTGATAAGATATTGATAAAAAAAATCTATTCAATCAAAGGTATTTGAACAAGTTCTGATTGATAACTAACGGCTCGACGAATGCACGGTTCGAGTTGAGACTACACTATCAATCGCACAGAAGGGAGATAGGAGATGGACAGGCTGATGAAGTTCACCAATTATCACCTCAACAGTTTGCACTCTCGGATTACAAGATTTGAAATTTCTATCTTAACTGAGTGGAGAAAGTTTTTGATAGCCAAGCTGACCACTGACAAGGCCACACGAAAGGTCCTGAAGACTATATATTCTCTGATTGACAAAATGTCCACTCTGGTGTCCAATTTGCACAGCAATCAAACTTCAGTCGTTACATCTCTTGCCAAGATTACAGACTTATGCTTTGACATTCGGATAGCTGTTGAACAATTGAAAAGCCCAATCACTGAACTTCCAAACAGCATCACGGCGGTTATTGACAAGATTGAAACCATGACTTCCTCACTTATCACCCTTGGCAACAAAACTGAGCACATCAACAGTGTCTCCACTGATCTCTCCTCTGACCTCGCTTCTCTACGCAGCACCTTAGAACTTCAGCTTCATGAGATATCTTTTGATATTCACGCTCTGCTAGCCCGAGAACACTTTCCTTCCCAACGGCCTCCGTCTGGTCCGGGGCAACATAGCGGCTCATCTTCCAGACACAGCCGCTACTTTTCATGATCCTCCCCTTCCTGATGATGTCAAAGGGGGAGAGATGGTAGATTGTAAGGAGAGATGGTATATTGTAAAGCAATCTAAGGACATGAATATGCATGGTCATATCATTTCAGTTAAACTTTTGTGAGCATTATACAGATCTCTTTTTGTTATTAACGCAATACTTTGTTAATGTAATGCAATGGAGTTGAATGGAAACTGTTTGTCTTTGTTAATGTAATGGAAACTCTTTTCAGTTTATCTGTTGCATCTATTGTTAAATCATCCCAGGGTTGCCATCATCAAAAAGGGGGAGATTGTTGTCCCTCTGGTTTTGATGATGACAACTAAGGGATGGATGCTGATGAACTGAATTCCAAAATGACACATTAAATTTAGATTCAATACCATGTGCATTTATTCCTGTCTTAATGTGAGATAGGAACAGCTACCAAATATTCCAGTGCGTCAACTCTTCAGCAATGGTAGCGTGGACGCAGCAGTGCAAGCAACGAAGGTTGCAGCTACCGGTTTACACCAATGCGTCAACGCCTCAGCCATGGTAGAGTGGACGCAGCAGTGGAAGCAACAAAGGCTGCAGCTACTGGTTTACTCCAGTGCGTCAACGCCTTAGCATGGTAGCGTGGACGCCGCAGTGCAAGCAACAAAGATAGCAGCTACCGGATCACTCTAGTGCGTCAACGCAATGATCAAGCTGCGTCAACGCATTAGTTCATTTGTTTTAACAAATGATCAATGAGTGGACGCAGTGGCTCCATGCGTTAACGTTTCAGCCTTTCACTTTGTGCCAGAAGATCAAATGAAGGTTGCGTCAACCCTGTGGCATCTCTGAGTTGACACCGTCTATGCTCAGCGTCAGTTCGTTTCAAGTGGACCCCATTCGTATCACTACTGCTGCCAGATCAGCAAGGTTATTGTCGTCACCTTTTTTCCCTCCCATTCTAGAAGACTCCGGGGCATGTGCAATCATTGGGCTAACCAGATAATCTGGCTGGGGCCCACCTATGCACGTGGACGGGATTGAGCGCAGGAAAAAGATCGTGCTCGACGACTGGGGCTGAATAAGTGAGATAGTGAGAAAGGGATGGAGAGAAGTCGGAGAGAGCGTGCGAACACACGGAGGAGAAGAGAGACGTCTTGCTGCTACTCAGAAGATCAAGTAGGAAGAACCAGAGTCGCTGGAGAGATCTACGCTATTCGAGTTCTGCGAAGAAGAAGAAGACTGATTTGCTGAGAAGAAATCTCATCCAGATCTCAATTCCCGCTTCTGGAGTCTGCTGCGCGCTAGATCTGAAGATCGATCTCTCCTTTCATCATCCTGTGATTTTCTTCATCCTTCTTTTTATTTCAAATTGATCTAAGAAATTGAAGGTTCTCTCTCGCATTGTTTTGCTGAGAGAGGGGTTGTCTGATCCTGCGACTTGTGCAGGGATCAGGGGTGTTTAGGCAGGATTGCCTTCTAGCTGTTTGTCAGCTATTCAAGGACTAGATCCTTGGTATTGTCTAGCCGTTCTGCTTAAGCGGTGTTGAGGAGGTTGTTCCTCGTGTGGTACAACCTGCTCGGCTGCCTTGAGGGAATCCAAGGCTAGCGGAGACTAACGGAGGTCCCTATGACAAACTCGCCAGTCCAAAGGAACGGAATGTCCAATGGAGGGCTTGTAAGTCACGGAGAGTTAAGTGTGCAATCGGTAGAAAACTCCGAGAAAGTGGGACTATACTCACGGAATGGAATATAGTGCCAATCGGTATATAACCCACATCTCATAACAGAGATGAACAGGTTACTGGAAAGACACAGAAATCAAGAAACGCAGGTAAATAGCGCCTCTGTTCAGGTCGCTAGTTACTGAAACCGCGCCTGTGACAGGGTCGCTACTCAAGTATTTGACGCCATGTATACTGTCGTCGAATCCATATTTTAACAGAAGACTAAATACGTTAAAATTTGATTTCCACTAAATGACGCCAATCATTAAGGCGTGTATTTCCAAAGTAGCGCCTCAAGTAAGGGCGTTAATTCAGTAAAATCATGAACAGTGTCATCATCCAGAATAGAAGGCAATCAGGAAGGTAACTATAGGGTCATGTACAGAAAAATATCAGGATTCAGGAACTATTTTCATGCAACTTATTGGACATCATCAGTCAAAGTTATTAAATTTTGAAGATTCGTTCATTTATTAAATACAGTTAAAAATAGCGTCTATGACAGGGGCGTTAGTTAAATGACGTCAACAGGACAGGCGTTATATTATATAGTCATCCGACATAAACACAGGCGTTACTTAATGGACGCCTTTAAACAGAGTCACTAATAAAATGAAATAACGCCTTTGTCAAGGTCGTCATTCAAGTTTGACCCAGAAAATGAGAAAAATAGAAAGAAATAACTTATATGTATGCATGCTTCTTGCTTTATTATTTAATCTAGTAGCTGATAGTTTAGATCCCTACCTTGATGGATTGTTTGAAACGGGTACGGTGAAGAAGAAGAGGTTGTAGTAATAGCAACGTAGCAGCACAGCTAGGAAGAAAGCTTCAGTAACATGAGGCTTCTGGCTGCAGCAAGAGGAAAGCTTCTACAACAGCAGGATTCCGTGAGCTCTAGTTGAAGGGCTTGGCAATACTCTCCTCTGGGGTTCCTGTATCTCACAGGAAAGAAAAATAAGGGAAGAGGAGAAAGGAAGAATAAATTAAGAGAAGACAAAAGAACCAGGAACCCTTACCGTAGCTTGACTTGAAGGGATGATCAAAGGGTTAATAGAACTGGAAGAGGGGTATTTATAGGCTTTGGAGTCCCCAATAGGTTAGAGTTTGAGTAGGGAAGGTTTTTCCCCGTATTAATCTTTCCCCAAGTTGATCATTACCCCCAACAAAACTCATTGTTTGAGCAAAACACGGAACAGTTTTCGTTTACGATTCTCAGAATAATGACGCCTTTGTAAGGGGCGTTATTTAATGTAATTGGCGCCACTGAAAGGGACGCTGTTTAATTATTTTATTTCAAATAATACTCTTACCGTCTTTTATCTGAATTAATTGACGCCCTTCATAACGGCGTCATTTAATTAATCCTGCAAGCACTGCGTCGACGCAGTGGATGTACAGGGTCGACGTTGTGGGCTATAAGGTCGACGCTAGGTGCTTTAAGGTCGACGCATCATTTCAATTGACGCCTTTTAGTAGGGCATCAGTTTAATATGGGACGCCTATTAAAGGGGCGTCATTTATTTAAGTGGCGTCTCTTTTTAAGGTGCTAATTATTATTTTATCAGGATTTTTATTATTTCACAATTCAGGGTTGCTACACCCTCCCCCACTTAAAAGGAATTTGGTCCCCAAATTCAATTTCACATAATTGAGTAGCGTATATACCTCTTTAGAATAGATCGAGGAAACGCTTCCTCATTGATTCCTCGGTCTCCCATGTGGCTTCTTGTGCAGAATGCTTGTTCCATTGCACCTTTACCATGGGAATAGCTCTGTTCCTTAGTGTGCGTATCTCTTGGTCGAGAATCTTCATAGGTCGTTGTTCATAAGAAAGATTCTTCTCGATTACCTAGTCTCCATGGTCGATAATATGTTACGAGTCGTGCACATATTTCTTTAACATGGATATGTGGAATACATTATGTACCTCGGACAATTGAGGTGGTAGAGCGCGAGACGAGCCTCATGGAGGCGATGATTGACTTTCAGTTCGAGGTGCTGACGACCTGGCTCAACGATGGCGGGCGGGCGCCGACCCGCTGCGAGTTCCGCAACGCCCATGCCTATCTGGCCGCGCCTTATGGCGTCTACCAGACCGGGGACGGCTGGCTGGCGATCGCCATGACGCCGGTCGGCCGGCTGCAGGACCTGCTCGGACAGGAGGTGCGGGTGCTGGTCAACTTCCGCGGCACCTTCGGCGGCGCCTTGCTGCAGGGGCGGCTCACCCACGTGCGGGTGCGCGGTGACAGGCTCAGCAGCCCGCGGCCCACCACGGTGAGCCAGCCGAGCACCATGGGGACGAAGAGGCTGGTGGGCACGGTGAGCGCCGTCTTCACCACCACATAGTTGTACCCGTGAGACCAATGATATAACATAAGCAACGGCTCCACATTGTACTGCACCGGTTTGAAATTAAAATCCCTGACCACGCCGATTATCGAAAAGTTCCGGCCGCTATACCGGATCGTTTTGCCCACTGCCGTGGCCGGGTCCATATGCATCTCCCGTATTGCCGCCTGATTGACCACCACGCTGCTGTCGTTATTGCCGTACGCCCTGGAAAAGGTCCGCCCCTCCAGCAGATGCATGCCAAAGACATTCAGCGTATTTTCATCCACGCCCAGCAGGGGAAAGATCGTCTGGTCCTTGGGGTCCTTTCCTGCCCACTGCACGTCGGGGTCACCCGAAAGCAGATTGGTCGGCAAGTCACTTGCCACACCATGAGCAACGATCCCCGGCTCATCGGCAATGGCCGCATCGATCTGCCGGGCGCCCTTTTGCATTTCATCGAATCCCACCTGCGGCATCGTCACATACAGGAGATTGCTTTTGTCATACCCCATATCCCGGTTGCGAATGAACTGCAGCTGCCGGTATACCACCAATGTGCCCACCATCAATGCGATCGCGATGGTAAATTGCAGAACCACGAGGCCATTGCGGAAATACGCCCTGCCGGGCTGGAATAGTTTCATCCCCTTTAACACTTTTACCGGTTGGAAGCGCGACAAGACCAGCGCGGGATGGCTTCCCGAAACCACTCCGGCAACGACGGCAATCCCCACGAGCAGCAGGCTGCGGCCGCCGTCAAACACCTTCATAGTAAAGTCCTTACCCGTCAGATCATCGAAGAGCGGCATCAACAGCCAGACCAGCGCCACAGCCAGGCCCAGTGACAATAAGGCCAGCATTACGGCTTCGCCGAGGAATTGCGCTACCAGCTGCCAGCGCATGGCGCCGATGGCCTTCCGCAGGCCCACTTCCTTGGCGCGCCGGCTGGACAACGCCGTACTGAGGTTCATGAAATTGATACAGGCGATCAGCAGGATAAAAACGGCTACAAGGGAAAAGATCCGCACATATTCCATGCTGCCGCCGCCGGGGGTATCCATTAAATAGTGTTCGCCTAAATGGACATCCGTCAGGCGTTGCAGCGCAAAGGTCGGGGCGTACGTCTGTTTTCCGTTCTTTCTAAATACCTCAGCGAGCGTCTTTTCGAGCCGGGCAATGGCACCAGGGTCACTCGCCGTCGTATGATCCAGCCGGAGATAGCTGTAATAAATAAAATTGTTCCAGGGATCGTTCATGCGTTGTTGCTCCTCGATTATCAACATGGGCATCAGCACATCGAACTGGATAGAACTGTTCGCGGGTAGATCCTTTAAAACCCCTGCGACCACCATATCCCCTTGGGATTCGAGCCGCAGCCGTCGCCCTACCGCATCCTCATCGCCAAAATACCGTTTTGCGGTACTCTCCGTGATCAATACCTGGTCCTTGGTGTCGAGGATATGCCTGGGATCACCTGTCACCAGCGGGAAGTTGAACAGCTCCTGAAAATTACTATCTGCATACCAAATCCCTTTTTCAACGAATCGCTTATCGCCATAAGAGATCGTCTGCGGATTTGCGGCCAAAAACCGCACGGCCTGCTTCACCTGGGGGATAGTCTGTTGTAAGAACGGGGCCATTATTATAGGTGTCGTGGCCGCATGCGTGTCGCCAAGCATTGTCGTCACGCGAAAAACATCTTCAGCGTGCGGGTTCTGCCTGTCGAAACTCAATTCATGTCGTGCCTGCTGCTCTCGCCCGGCTGTTTCACGGCAGCCGTTTCTGTGATTTCGCCCGTGTCGGGGTCGTGGTCTGTCCCACGTTCGCTTTTTGGGACAAGCCTATGGAGAGTGCTCTTCTTGGCCCCCGTCTTCTCGGCGACGCTCCTGTACGTCGCTCCGGGCTCGCTCAGGAGCATCTTGTACTGCTCAGCCAGTTCGGCTGTGCCTTTGTCCTTGGCGGCCTCCCTGCGGTCCCGCAGCAGCCTGCGGATGGCTTTCTTGTCGAACCCGGCATCGGCGGCTTCATCGAACACGGTACGCTTGTCAGCGCCTATCCCTTTTTGCTCGGCGTCCAGGTTCTCGATGCGGTCGACGAACGACTTGAGCGTGGAGTTGGTCATCGGCCTTCCTTATCGAGCCTGTCGAACAGCGGGAGAGGCCGATTGATCTTGCCCGACGCCCCTGGAGGGGCAAATGGAACGCCGGGCGATGCTGCGGACCATGGGGGAGGAAGGCCGCCGCAGCATGAAGCAATCGAGCCCAAGCCCCATGGAATAAGGGCCTCGATCGCAGAAGATTCCAAGACCGCCGGCAGGACTACCACTCCTGTCGGCGCAGGCCGGATGCTCGGGGAACGTACCCATTCCTCGGGCGTCCGGCCGACCAGGGATGTGGGGCGCCCGGCCGGTCATTGCGGCCCGTCCAACAGGCTCTCGGCCGCATGGTAGAGCGCCGCCCACACACGATCCTCGACAAGCAATTCTTCTGCTCTGGTGAGAGCGTGCATGATCGAAGTATGGTCGCGGTTGCCGATGGCCTTGCCGATTTGGGGCGTGCTGATGCCCAGACGCTTCCGCATCAGGTGGATGAGGGCGAAACGCGGATAGGCCACCCGGCGATGCCGGCTCGCGCTGAGGAGGTCTCCGATACCGACGCTGTAGATGGTGGACACGGCGACCATGATGGGCCGGCGATCGGCCTGCATCTGTGCCAGAAGGCGCTTCTGGGAGATGGCCTTGGTTTCTTTGACAGGAGGCTTGGGGGGTGGCTCGCGCGTCTCGACAGAGACGGTGCGCGTCCCCGCCTTCAAATCGACCTCGATCCGGTGCAACTGGATCGGATCGTCCTTCACTGGCCGGTCTTGCGGCGCGACGTAGGCGTATCGGGCGAAGCGCTTGCGGCGCTCGGCAAGTTCTGCGGCGATGCCGAGGTTTTCCATCACGGCCACCACCGCTTCACAGCCCAACCAACAAGAGCCCAGCAGCCGAGGATCAAGACGCACACGAGGCCAAGGCAGGCGGCGAAGGTGGCGAACTGCTCCACGCCCTACTCCTTCGGGGTCCGACGCCATTCAGCGACGGCTAGATGATTGGGATCGCCCTTCGAGAACCGCGTTTCGACAAGGCGCTTTGCCTTGAGGGCGGTCAGAGCGGTGGCCGACATCTTCGATGGCAGAGGCCGCCAGTCGAAAGTTGCGAGGGCGTAGACCTTCGCCTCGGAGGGAGTGAGATGGCGCAATGGCCGAGCCACGAATACTGGCCCGTTCATGCTGCGGCCCTCCGCTTCCGGGTCCATGTGATGGGAGGCGGTCATACTGGGCTCCGCTTCTGGTATCGACGGGCGGTTATGCCATGCGCCGTCAGGATTTGATGGACGCGCGGCATGGAAATGCCGTGGGCGGCTGCGACTTCCTGCAGGCTCTTCCGGCCCCCGCCGTGCGTGGCAATGACCACGCTCGGATCAATGCCCCGTCCGTGGTGGCGGTCGTGACAGGAGCGGCAGAGCCACCGGACCGCGAGCGGCTTGGAATAGTCGTCGTGGTGCGCCTCGACCTTGCCGTCGCCGCATCCTTCACATGGCTGCGGCACAAGGCGGCCGGTGCGGATGGCGTAGGTTGCAGCGTTCCGCGCCTGTTTCTTGGCTGTGATCATCACGCAGCCCGCCTCTTCTTGGGCTTGGCATTGAAGGCGGGCTTGAGCAGGTCGGCGGCCTTGATCTTGCCGCCCGTGGCGCGCTCGATATCCAGACACGCATCCGGCGAGGGCCAACCGCGCTGCATCCAGCCCCACACCGTCGACTGCGATCGATCGATCGCGTCTGCCAGTCGGTTCGGATTGCCGACGATCTTGACGGCACACCCCCGTGCACTGTGAGGGTTCAACTTTTGTGTTTTATATATATGCCCCTGCACCCTAATTTTTTGTTTTCAAAGATACCCCGTCCAGTGGGGTTTGATCTCTTTCTTCTTTTTTTGTTCTTGTTTTCTTCCTCCTCTCTCTCTCTCTCTCTCTGTGTGTGTGTGTGTGTGTCTGGCAGATATACCCCACCAGTGGGGGTTTGGGATGAGTCCAATGGACTACCCATATCCCCACCAGGTGTGGGTGCACCCGGTGGGCGTGGGGTGGGCCGCAGTGGGTCCAACCCCCACCAGGCAACCTCCCCGGGAGATAGGGAGATCGGTCAGAGAGAGAGAGAGAGAGATTCTCTTTCTCTCTTGATTGTTGCACAGGAGGGAGGGAGTTTTTTTTTTTGAACTCCCTTTTTTTTATAATTGCATTGGACTCTTACTCTCTCTCTCATCTTTAATCTTATTGAGCAAGAATCCGATGGACTCTTCTCTCCTCCCCTTTTTTTCTGCTCTCCTTTTTTTCTCTTCTTTTTTGTTTCCTGCACAAGGAAAGAGTTCATGTAGGACTCTTCTCTTTTCTATGCACAAGGCTTCCTTTCTCTCTCCCTTTTTTTGGTTCAAGCATACATTGATAATATATATTTTTAAATATATAAAAAATAATGTAATTTATTTTCTTAAATGTGAGTAATATTTAACTTTCTGTGACTATCTTCATTCGGGGCCAGCGTTTATGTTCCTTCTCTCTCAAGGAACAAAGGGGACATGGCAAGGAGGAAATGAGGGGGCCGGTTCCTTCATAAGGTGTTCACCTTGTCCCAGAAGCAAAAGTTTCAAGTGTGGGACCAATGTCCCAGCTGTCCAAAGTGAATGGCCCAACGGCAGGTTGATCATGGCCATCTGATCAATCTATGATTGGAAAGCCTTGACAAGCTTCATCCATGCTCCCTTTCTTTTGGACAGCCAGGACATCAGTCGATTAGTGAAAACCTTTTGTTTCTGGGGGGACCAGCTCTTATAAAAGGGAACCAGCTGGGATCATTCATGAGGGGCTCTTCAATTGGGCTGCCCGCATGAGTTAATCTTGACAAACTTTCGGATTTTGGATACATTGTGATACTGGTAAGTGTCGGAATTAGAATGGAATTGGAAACAAGTTTTTTCTGATTATGGTTATGTATTTCGGAATTGTGACTCATTGACAACCCCAGATCTGCCTGCATCAATTCCAATTGGATTATTGCCCCAATTTGATGGGAATTGACTGATTCTTTTGAGAGCTGTAGTTAAGCCACAGGCAGAGGGAGGGGAGGAGCACAAGGACAGAGAGCAGAAATGCCCTCATTGTTTTAGCCTTCCAACCAATTTTCCCTTTTTCCTTTTTCAATTTTCTTTCCTTATTCCCCTCCCTTCTTTCTGTCCATGGTTCCTTTCTAGGTTGACTAGATTTTCCCAAGATCCTGGAGCTCCAATCCAGATCATGATTGACTCTCATGGAATCTTGATTTTTTAAAAAATATATTTCACTAGTGAAATACTTTTAACCATACAAAGAATCACATGGTTTTGTTGCATAGACTACGAAACATGTTTCACTGTGTCAACTTCAAGAAAAATGAGCTAGGCCTGTTATCTTATCAAATTGAATGATTGAATCAGGATATTAGTCTGTGTGGAACTGCCTTTATGCAGTTGTTGTCTAATGACAAAACATAAAGATAACTTGGAGATGCACATTAGAGACATGACATAGCTTTGGCACAGTCATGATTTTTTGTTGTGGAATCTTCTGGTTATGTGGGAGAAAAGTGGAATTGTACAAGTTTCTAGACCTAAAGAACAAAAAGCAAAGACATCTAACGAAGCCTGCAACTCTTTGGTTGTTTCAAATTGAATAACATCAAATATGGTTACTATTTAAACGGAAGAAGCATTGGCAGACCACCGTATATGATGATTTTATCACAGAATGTCTGGTTTGTCATATCGACTGTACTTTGCAGGTTAGTAGTTGAGAGAGGCATGGGAATTCCGCATTCTACTCAGAAGTGACATGATACTGGGAAAATTGAAATACTACTTGGTGGGAGTCCTGAAAGACAGTCATGGTCTCATCAGATTCATTTTAAAAGAATTGAAACTTAAGTTAAGGGAAAGAGGAGGTTTACTTTTTCAGTAGAGAAGCTGCAGCTGAAACTGCTGGATCCAAATGGTTGAGAGGGGATCAACGTGAATAGTTTATCTTTCAAGGTAGAATTGAAAATGCTGAATGCTTTAACCGAAATTGTTTGCCTGATTGAAGATTTAAAAGCCATGTGTACCGGAAAATGGTCAAGGGGCACAGCACTTTCAGCATAGTTTTCCTGTTATCAAGCTTCAAATGAAATGTTTAGGAAAGACAGTAAAAAATGGCTTAGAAGGCGTGACAATGGGTATCAAGGAATTTGTTACAACCAGAATATGAGCTCACAATGGTATGGGAAAACCAGATACATAAATCCCATCTAGAAGGATGCAACAGTGCTTGTTCTCATGGTCCTTGTTTTGATTGCTAGAAACCTATTTCTGTTTCCTTGTATTAATGCAGTTTGCAGAAATGCTTGGATGGCTGGTTCTGGATTATTTTTGTTAATCTTTTCTGTCATTCTTTTTTAATCTGCTAAGACTACTTGTTTTGAATTAAAGTATGGGGCCGAAATTTTCAGAAGAATATTAAAGTTTCACCTAATGCATAATCTGTTTTTACTCTGCCAAAAACAAGTCAACTCAATGATTCTTGAATCTCAAGTATGCCTACACCTAGGCTTTGGATTCAGTTGCATGCTGCATAGTGAAGTTCATTTTTTATATGTTCTATTGTCGCTGACTTATTTTTTTGTGTTTTTTAATATTTTTCTCAAAATTCCTGCAAAATCATCTATTACTCTGTGTATAGAGTTTGATGTTTCAATTTTCAGGTGAAGGGTTTCATCAGTAAGATGGAAGAATGTATGGGGGCATGTGACTGCATTATTACAAAGGTAAAAACCACTGCTTTTGCTATCCTTCCACCATGCATTTCATTTGATGCCATGAGAATCAAGGACCTTTTGACTTACAGGCGGGACCTGGGACCATTGCAGAAGCCATGATACGGGGCCTTCCCATCATCCTCAATGGTTACATTGCTGGCCAGGTACATTTTGGATTGATGAAATGACTGTGACATCATTTAGGGACATTAGGTGCATGGCCCTATTACAAAATGCTCATGCACAGCTTGATCGGTTCATGGCAAGTATCACAGAGAGCGAGCTTTCAAGTAGAATCATGAGCTTTCTTTCATGTATCCATGTCATTAGCTCATCAGGTTTGTGCAGTGCAGTACTGGAAACAACAACCAGTCTAATCTTTCAGTAAAAATATGAGACAGCATGGTACTAACTGAATTGAAACTCCAAAGCAACATTTATTGCAATGAAAATCTTATCTACATGTTTTGAACAAACAGATGTGAGATTCTTCTTTTTTGCTACTTCTTTGCACACACCATGGGCTTACACCAAGAATGTGAAACCTGATGATCCTCTTACAGCCTTTGTATGTTTGTGTGGGCTTTCTATCTTCGGACCACCGATATGCCATCTGTTCGTAATGTGCTCTTTGCTTCTGACAGGAAGCTGGAAATGTCCCATACGTAGTTGAGAATGGATTTGGAACGTTTTCGAAGTCACCCAAGGAGATATCAAAAATTGTTGCCCAGTGGTTTGGTCCAAAAGCCAATGAGCTCAAAGCCATGTCACAGAATGCCTTGAGGCTCGCACGACCAGATGCGGTGTTCAAGATTGTTCATGATCTTCATGAGTTGGTGAGACAGAGAAGCTTTGTACCCCAGTACTCATGTACAACATGATCTCCCATAAGCTAGCAGAACAACTTCCTCATGAATCTTCGTGTACAACACAGCTCCAATCAGTTTTTGAGCCAGCCACTTGTCCCATAGCCGAGTAGATTCTCATCTCCACCTCATTCCTATTCTTTTTTTAGTTTCCATATATGCGGTGCAGCATTTCCCGAGTTCCTGACCTGTGAGTCATTTGTTTGTAGTACATAACTTGTTTAATGGCCATTTTCTTACCACTTAATGTTGAAGAAACGCTTCCAGTTGATCATATTTTTTGGTTTGTCTTCGGTTTATCTTCTTTGATGAAAGAAGGCATCCACACGTGAAAAGTTAGCAGCAGTCTGTTCATTTCTTGTTGACCAATTTGTTTTGTTTACGTAAAAGTGAGTACTGCTGCATGAGGCACAATTTAGTTTAAAAGGTGTAGCAAATCACATGCCCAGATCCGGTTGGTGTTAGGGATGTAAATATATCGGGTTCGACTTAGGTAAATTTTTTATAAATAATATTATTGCAAATCATATGCCCTAATGTATCGCTTGCACGACATCCCGTTGGTGCAACTTTGCCTATATCATCCTCGCAGGAGGAGTTCCGAAACTTTGCTCTGGTTCGTTTAACGGGATAAGAAACGTTGAGACCAAGAATCTGTGTTTGGTTGGAGGGGTTGTTTTATGTTTGAACAATGAGGGCTATTCTTCGAAGACAACTCCTACGTCGTTTGTGAAACAAATAAGAGGTAGAATGCCAAAGTAAAAATGTTGCAAATATTCTTTTATTTTAACATTTATACTGACTTGAGTTTATACTCGCAGGATTTAGTAGGATATATATATATATATACATATGGGTAATGTTCACATGGTGTCGGTCTCATTCGTAAATTGTCAATGCAAGGAAGTGTTGACACTAGCACTGGATGGAGTCGTGCAAAAAATCTTTTTTTTACACTCTCTTCTCCCTTTTTTTTATCCAAAAATGTACACGCTTTTAGTTAGTGGACCAGGGCAGCACGAAAAGAAAGGAGGGGGGGTCGACCCTCTGGGGTCCCAAGGGTCGGCCCCTTGATGCCTGGAGCTTTAGGCTACATTTTTTTTTGGTATTCTAATTTTTTTTTTTGCTTGCATGCTCTTTTCCACGTTGATAGCTGCCTTCGGTGGTTCTGTGACATGTTCTTTGCAGCAGTCCCTCAACAGTTCACCGGTAATTTGTCCATTCACTCTCTTTTATTTTACCCATCTTTTCTTCATGTTTCAGAGTTATTCAATATTGTATTCCTTTTATTAGCTACATTCTTGACAGAATTTCAGTAGCACCTTCCCCGGACCCGGGATGATTGGGGGGGGGTGTCAAGTGGGAGCTCATCCACGAAAATTTGAGATGGCCCCAAAATTTATGTGGATGTGCATGGAAGCAACAACATCCGTAACCGAGGAACAGGCAGATTATATCTGAAACCTGATCTACTCGAGAAACTCGAGGCGGGCAAAACAATCGGTGGGCCTTGCTAATTCACAGGAAAAGAAACACGAGTCTCATTAGGAGAGGGCTGTCCGATCCCTCATGACAGAGAGCTAAAAAAGAGACTGAGACCCAACGATAATGCAACAAATGGCCATGAGAGATTTGAAGAGACTCTGCGGGGGGGAACAAACCCCGAGCGTCCTGGCCCGGAGCCATACTCATTATATTGGGTAGGCCCCGAATTGCATCCTGAAGAGGCCCATTCTTGCATCTCTACCGGGGACGCCCGAAGTGTATCCAGCCAGGTCAACGAGGCCAAGACACGATAAACATGACAGAAGATAGAAAGGTCTATTAAGAAATGAACACGCTCACGACTGGGCAACAAGTGGTTGTAAACACAATCAGAAGGGAAGAAGAGATGGGAAGAAGCATACAACATGACAAACTGTTCTGAAATATTCCTTTATTTCTTAAAGAAAATAGGTAACAACGGGGTGGCATACATCGTGGCAGAAGAAAGGGAGAGGAACGAACAGAATTGAAAATACAACAGGAAGGGGGGATGGTGGAGCATTGGCTCCTCTTCCCCCCCTCCATCCTCCTCACCTCTCTTACACTCACACACTCTCTTCAAAGCCTCCCCACACTCACGGGAAGCCCCTCCGTCTCTTCACACTCTGCTTCTTCCTTCTTCGCCTTTGTGGAACTCTCTTGCATGTGGAGTCTCTAGGAAGCACCAGTCGGGGAGGAAGTCCCTCTTCTTATTTGCCTTCAGTCTGACTTATAGGGACAGACGTGAAGTCATTCCTTCATTGCGTTCAAAGGCCCAGGTCTCAAGCATGACGTGTGACGCCTGTTGGACAGAACGGCGAATTGTCATCTATGATAGGACCTCCGATCAAAGGCAGTCCATTGTCGAAAGCGGGAGGATGCTGTCAACCACCTGTTCAAGTTGCCGTTCACGGATTCGTGCCGTGATTGCTGTTTCGAGGAGCCTACGCTCCATAGTGTCCAGTGTATCAGCTTTCTGCAGAGCCTGCCGTCACCACCGGTTATGTAATTTTCCACCGTTTATATGGCCTTCCCACCAGTTATGGGGTGATGCCGCTAGTTATGGGCTTCCCACCGGTTATGGGGTGCTTCCCACCGGTTATGGGATGATGCCACTGTTTATGTGGGCTTTCCACAGGTTATGGAATTTTCCCACCGGTTATGCAGCTTTGACCGTTTATACGGGCATCCCACCGATTATAGGTTTTCTCACCGTTTATGCTTGGCCGCTACCGTTTATGGCTTGAAACCTAGGAGGGCCTACTGGATAATGAGGTGGGTGATGAGGCGAGGAAGAAGACGGTGGTGATTAGAGGAAGAAGGTGGGGATCTGAAGGTCCCGTTTGGTTCGGGAATAAATTTTGAGAAGAATATGTGTAAGTCATTCTGGGTTAATTTGTTCCTATTCTTATTCTCATGTACGTTTAGTGTGCGAAGAATAAATATGGTGATATCCTTATTACTCGTTTGATAAAAAATAGAGATACATAGACTAAGAAGAAATGTGGAGGAGTTGAGAGAGTCTTCAGGCCATCAAAAGAAGCAAATATGACGGAGAAAAAGGAGAAGTGAAAAACACAACTTTCTTGTAGAATGTCAAAGAGATGTCATCAATATCATGTTGCAGGTGTCATTGAAGCACTAGATGCCATAATTGTTATTCTCTTCTTCGCCATTAGAAGTAGAATAGTTGGACTCAATTCTAATATCTTTTTTGTTAGTCTAATATAATTATCGTTATTGGATCAGGTTTTAGGGACAATAAAAGAAACATAAACCTCAGATCCACGTTAGAATGTCTCACTATTTCACCTTCTCAATTGATGAACAAAGCCTCAAGTAAATGGCCTGAGGCGCATGCCTTGAGGCTCACCACTTCAAGTAGCAAAAGGTGTAACCCGCAAGCAAATGGGTCTAGGTGCATGCCTCGGAGACATTTTTCTAGTGCCTTGTCATGAGGCTTATGCCTCAACACTTTGAGGCGCTGCCCTTTTAATCTATATGTTCAAGGAAATCTGGTTCATTTTTGTAAGAAAAGTGGTGAAATTATTGTCTATCTGTAGTTTGTTACAACTGGCCCTTAAACAGGTTCCATACCAAGTCATTTAGTAAAGCCTTATCCATGAAGATTGTCAAAATGAAGAATACCTTCTGATAGTTCATCCATTTTAGCTATGATTTTATGGAGCTTAAGTGTGTCAGTGAAGTTGCGAAAAGCAAGGGAAGAACTGGGAATTGCTTTATTGTTGTTTTGTAAGAATCCGAAAGATTATAGGCCTAGATGTAATACACTGTTGAACATGTGAGGGGATCTCGTGTATGCTCCTCTGTGGAGTCATTCCACTGACATTCACAAGTTATTATACGTATTATACTTTTACCTGTAAGATGGTGCAGTAGACATCATCCTGTGGAACTTGAAAGAATCCTATACACTTTAGGCATTCACCTAATCTGCAGTTGAATGAGATACATGATTTCTTTTAGATAAAAGAGAAATTCTTTCACAAACAGTATGTGTAGGGAATGCCTTTCCCATCACTTGAGAGGAATTATTCTGCTGTTTAACCACTTTCGTTTGGAAAATGACCTGTCACGAGATTCTGCATAACCAACTTGCGTTATCTGCGGGGATCAAGTTGACAGAGTTAAAGATAACACTTTGGTTCATTGATTCATTCCCATGGTTGATTGTCAATATGCATAACAATGCCTTTGACATTTTAATTCCTTCCTTTTATTTCTACATAACTCATTCAAGAAGAATGATGTTTTTGTTTGTAAAAGGTGGAATCACACATGAATTCAAACGACATCATCGACCAGCGGCTAGGAAACAGCTTCACATCTGAAGGAATGAGAGGGATAATTGGTCTAACATTGCAGTGCCTTGATTTGTGTGGAAGAAGTCGTCCCAAGATGGACATTGTTGTCTCTGAGCTCGACAGAATTCTTGAGACAGAGATGACACTGACAACAGTCATGGGGGACGGCACTGCTATTGTTACACTCGGCAGTCAGTTGTTTACTTCTGCATGAAGAACAAGAAGTTATTTGTTAGTATTTCGCCATGATTTGGCTTCCCAACAAAGAGGCGTCTCTTCTCCTTGATCAGAAAATCATTCCTCTGTTGCTATTCCAACTTGTAAAGTTACCCTTCTTGTACTAAAAATCTGAAGATGTACACACTACAGACGATTCTTTTAGGATGTGTAATAACAGCTCGTGTAACTCAGTACAGGAACAAAGGCTAGCCTTTGATTAAGGGCTTTCAGTATTGCCTTTCTGGTGATTGAAATATTTTAATGGAAGCCTTTTCAGCTTTCAGGTTCTTGGAAATGATTTAATAGCTGACTACGCTTTTGGTGAGGGTGAATTACATAACCTCTTTCTATCCAACAAATAATGCATATGAGCATGTGAAACAATGCCATTCAATGGTTGGGCTTCTCACTAGAATAAAGAGGTTATCCAGAAAGTGTTCTCTCACCTTTCACAACCAACTTCTTACAAACTAACCTTTGCCATTCCTCAATATCAACAGGTTAGTCAAAACTGCCAGAAAGTAGTATTTGATCAGCTTCCCCGTTGTAGGGTGTTAAATTTTCTGCAGATGCTAACCAACTAGTGACAAACATCTTGGCTGGAAAGGACAAGTAGAGTCAAAAGAGTAGATGGCCCTCTACTCATTTTTTTTCGAAACATAACCAAAACGGAAATTCTTAAATGGAAATCTAATGAAAATAGTTTTCTAATATCATGCCATTTAACCTACCCATGTTCAAAAAAAAATTCATGCCATTTCCCAAAAACTTCTTTATGGACAGATGTGGCAATCTCATTTCAACAAATGCCCCCCACCCCCCCACCCCATCCAGCAGAAGCACTAAAAACTGTGTGCCGGACTGCAGAAGAATATTGATCAAGATTCAAGTTCAGCAATTGCTCCCAAGGCAACTTCTAATAACAGATATACTGTGTGATCATTTGATCAAGCAGAATCCACCCACATAAAATCAAATTTCAGGTCCTCTAGTATCCCTAGTTAATCAGCTAAGCCCACCTATGGTGCTTTGATAGAAAGAACTGGTTAGTCAGGGAAAGGGCTCAGTGCAAGTGACCCATACATTTGAGTTATGTGTTGGGGACTTCAAGGAAAATTCCTTCCACTCAGTACTCTAAGCAGGTTGATAGGAGAAAACACCCTTCCTGTCCATAACGTTATACAAATCAATAGTAACAATGATTTGTAGCAACATCTACATCAAGTGTAATTGGTATCCCCTTGTAGAAGAGGATTTTCCCCTTCCCAAATAACCCCAATAGTGCAGCCCAACCTAGAAGTCCAGATGCTGGCCCATTAAGGCTGCCCCCTCAGATGGCCCACTAAGGCTGCCCGCTCACTTAGAACATCTGAAGGCCCAGTAAATGCTACCAAACCCAGCACATCCACGAGGTGGATGGGCCCCTCCACCAAGTGTCAAGCCGGGAGCAAAACCCCCGAAAGCCAAGTGTCAACTCGGAAAATATTGAGCAAAGTGCCAACTTTGTCTCAAGCCTTCTCTAATCAAGTAGGGTATCAACACTGTTAGCTCAATCCCCAGGCATCACGAGAGCTCGAGTATTAACTCGACCCACAGCCATCGGGCCATCATCGGAGGCCTAGAGTATTAACTCAGCCCCAAGCGAGATCAAGCAATTAGCTTGATCCCCGGGCATTAGAGAGAGCTTGATTATTAACTCGACCCACAGCCATCGGGCCATCATTGGAGGCCTAGAGTATTAACTCAGTCCCAAGTCCCGAGCGAGATCAAACAATTAGCTCAATCCCCGGGCATCAGAGAGAGCTCGATTAGTAATTCGACCCACGACCATCGGGCCATCATCAAAAGCCTAAAGTATTAACTCGGTCCCGAGACTCAAGCGAGACCAAGCAATTAGCTCAATCCCCGAGCATCACATAGAGCTCGAGTATTAAATCGATCACAAACCATGGTAAAAACAGACATCGGCTCAATACAAGAACAAGGAAGGCCTTAGCCCGATCCCGAGCCATCCTAACTCTAGCCCCGCCTCCATGGACATGCCTCTGCTAAAGGTCTAAGCTCGGGCAGGAAAAGTCCGACCATCAACCTAGCCAGATAGAGCCATATGCCCCGCAAGAATCATCCATGGTCCATCACATAGCATACGGCAGCAATGGAGGGTGCATCATACGACAAGATCCACGCCCTCATAGCAGACGCCATGATTGCAGGTGATCCACACAGAGTCAACTCCCAATGCTATGCGTCAACATATCCCCATTTTCGGTCACCATCTGCCCCACAATTATAATGAGAAAAACAAAATGATGGTGTCAAAGCCACTGGCAAACCCGCGCATTACTGAGGTGTTTACGTGAAAAAAAATTAATTTTGATTTATCTATTTTTAGATAAATATGCACATCGCTAAATGATTAGCATGTGCATGATTGTTTCTGCATTTCATTCTTTTTTTATCGGACGATTTAGGGTTCGTGTGCTGGATATTTTCCCACCGACCGTAGTCGGTGTTTCTTTACGTCGGCATAAGTCCGAACATCTTTGATTAACTACCAAAAAAATTCTTTAACCCTTGCATTATCCAATGTGATATGAAGGCTTAAGCTAACAAAAAACCCGCCATGCCCTAAAGCATGAATCAGGGGTTTATTTGTATTTTTTCTCAATCAGGGGCTTGGCCGCTATAGTGAATTTGCGGTCTTTATATGAGGGTAGTGGTCTCGGATGGACCGTTTTCTATCTGTGGCATATAGGGCTGTATACCACAAAAAACCATAAAGATAGCTCATGGAGATGCATGGGTTACATGAATTAAGCCAAAAATATTAACTTTTCTTACTAAGAGGCACGGTTCATGCATGCAAAAGTAAGTGGTTACGCGGTCTCAATAAAACATAAAATCCTCTAAGTACAAAGCATGAAATCACGAGAAAATTAAGGGCTTTTACTCCTAACGTGATGTTTAAGCCGTTCATGAGATAACCTACCTCTATAACAGACTCTAGGCTTTGAATTTCAAGCTGGAAGAAGACCCTAGTTTCTACACGTCCTGCGTGGAAACCCCAACTTCCAGCGGCTCTAACTCCTCATCCTTTGCTCCTAAATTTGTGAAATTTAGAGGGTAATGAGAAGATATGAAGAGAAACAATAAATTCTAAAGGGCAGACACAAAATTATCTCTGGCTTCTAATCTCCTGATCTTTGCTGGACGGATCCATTGGTTCCTATGTGGTCTATAGTGAACCAGCAACTTGCTGGGCTTCTAACTCTCCAACGGCGTGTCTTCCTGGCACGAGATTTTGAGGGGAGTTCGAAAAAACTAAGGAGAACATATTCTAAAGGACTGACATGAAATAACGTCGTCTTACCATCGAACCAGGCGAGCCAAAAGTAAGGTTCACGCAGGTCAGACCTGGGACTTATTTATAGGGTTTGCTAGGGTTTGAGGGATTAGATCGAACCTAGAGTCTAAATTTAGAGTAGAGTTGATCTCTAGAGAGTTCTAGAGAGTTATCCATGCCAGATAGCTTCGATCCAAGGGGATTAGGTTGTGGAATTTTCAAGTTTTTCACGGCTCTCGCCGTTGCGATCACGGAAGCTAGCTGGCTAGCTCTTTATCATCTTTATCCCCATGTGAAGCTCAAACGGCCCATCCTGGACCTTCACAGCTTGGCGGTGAACTAGCTCTCTCTTCATGTCAATGGGGCCTCGAAAGGAAATCCAAGTATGTGCGATGGAGGGGGCTGTGTACGTGACTCTAGGGGAAATATGTTGCTAGGTTTTGCTTTCCACTATGGTATCGGAAGTAGTCTCCTAGCTGAAACAAGGGCGCTGCATGATAATCCTCGAGGGATGTATGCCCGGGATTTTATGACGATGGTACAAAAAGGGGGTGGCAAGATGCGTAGGGTAAGACTCGAACTTGGGTGGCCCAATAATCGCTCAGCTCTCCGTACCACTCTGCTAGATTCTCCGTTACCAAAAAAAAAGGGCGCTGCATGATGGGCTGTCCATTGCCTTGCAAGGTGGTTTAACTTTAGCTGTAGTTTTCTCTGACTGTGCTCTGCTTGTTGGAGCTATTCGCAAAGGTGTGGTTCCCAACTGGACAGTTCTGTCTTGGTGGAGGAAAATCATGGACCTTCTTCGCGATAGCAATTGTCTGGTGCATCATGTATATAGGGAGGGCAATCAAGTAGTATATTATTTGGCATCTTATGCCTGTGGTCTTCAAGATAATGTAACTTTTACTCAAGTAAGGGATCTCCCGCGGTTTGCCAGGGGGGGCTCAGTATGGATAAAGCTGGGATACCCACCTTTCGAAATAGTAATTAGTCTTGGGGGTTCCCCAGTTTTAACCTCGTTCTTTCCCTCTCTTCTGTTCTCTGTATGCCCCGTTGACTATGTAACCATTCTTTTAAATCAATAAATCACAGGGCCACAGGGTTTGCCTAGGGGAGTGACATGCTCCCGTCGGGGGAGGATGCACTTGACCAGTCACTGATCCTGTCGGTCGATTTTTGCCAAAAAAAAAAGATCATGGAAGCTGGTAGCGGTCATCCCTGGACCGCTATATGGATGTAGCGGTCTCCTGATAGACCGCAACCATCCAGGGCGCCAGAAATTTAAATTTATGTCAAACTCTTCCTATTTTTTATCCCTTGCTTATCTTATTAATTGGGGAATTTATCTTAAGGATGTTCTAGAGTATGGGCTTGGGCCAAGAGGGTGAAGGATTGGGTTTGTGGGCCTAATTTAAGTGGGCCATTGTGCTTGGTGATTAATTGGTCTTCCAACCCCCCCCCCCCCCCCCCCCCCCCCCCCCCCCCCCCCCCCCCCCCCCCCCCCCCCCCCCCCCCCCCCCGCCCCCGTGGCAAAATCCATAGGCTCCGAAAGGAGTTTATATTTAAAGATGGCGCAGAGAAACTGCTATAAGATTGACGCAGAAAGACAACAGAGGCAGGCAGCACGCCAGTTTTGGTGGGGAAGCCAGAGGATGTTTTTCCTTTCATCTGGGCACATGAAATAACACGGATGGTGGTGTTGTGAAAGCAGCTTTTCACATTTGGAATCGCATGTTGGTTTTTTTTTAGAAGGGAGAGCTTTTGGTATTTGTAATCTGGAGACCTCGCCCTGCCCGGATTCACCTGCCCGGATTCACCTCCCCTGCATGTGATCACTGTGATGGCTTTGCTGGATGTTGACGAAAAAGGAATTGTAAATCGGATTCTATTGTTTTCTTCATAGGTGATCTAACTTACAGTTACTGCAAAATATATTGTTAAAACTATGAAGAGGAAATTCCAGCCTATCTCTGACTTGTCTGGGTGATGGCGCAGTGCGCTTGTGTTTCACGTTGTGGCTGGTCTTCCCCTCTTCTTCTGGTTGTTCATCTTTGCACTGTTCATCACCCCCTTTTTTTTACCCCCCAAATCAGTCACGGGATGATAATCTTGCTGACTTTTGCGGAGACTACATTGCGAGTTCATTGCTCCTGTTGGGGTCCGTTGGCATGGTGGATACAAGGTCCCCAAATGGAGTCGAATTGCGAACGCGCGAAACTTCACCAGATACGCAGTCTCTGGCAGGCCAGAGACGCCCCCTACATCTGCCCATTACAACGAGGTCAGTCGATTGCATTCGGGATCAAATATCAGATGTTAGCACCACGCTTCGTACTTGGGGTGCGTGAGTACTTGGATTTGGGCAAATGCGAACTTGGTACGAACACTACAAGAGGTAAAATGGTGGGAGAAAAAAAAAACAAACTTTTGCTATCGCAAAGATGAGGTGGTGCGAGTCTTGTGCCTCAATCAGTGGGTTGGCCATTATGAAATGCCTTCCTCCAGATATTCGTTCTGTACATCTGGGGTTTGTCGGCCACATCTAGACGTGGGCGCGAATAAGATGTCCCACCTCTGTTAGTTAGCGTCGATGTGTGTGAGGAGAAAAATTGAGGCTCACATTTTATTTCTCCAATTCTATTCTTATTTCAAAC